>CM071933.1:1990641-2590641 GCA_016081115.2 Rehmannia glutinosa | reverse complement strand
CTTACTCTGGAGCTAGATAACCATACGTCCCGACAACTCTGGTAACCGACTCTTCCCCATCATTGGTTGTAAAAACGAGTTTTGCCAAACCAAAGTCTGATATCTACATAAGCAAAATAAATCAGATACAGTGACAGAACATGTAGAATGTTAACATACATTTGAGACAAAATAATACAAACCTTTGCTCTAAAGCTGCCATCTAGTAGAATATTGCTTGTTTTGATATCTCGATGCACATAATGAGGTTTCGTGTGCTCGTGTATGTACTCGAGGCCTCTAGCAGCATCGAGTGCGATTTGAAGCCTCATTATCCAGGACAGCGAAGTATAACCTATCCAAATCAATAAGAGATATTATCCAACACAAACTGAGGAGAACCATAGTGCATAAACTATAATAACCATGAATAAACATCTAATTAAATTCTTGTATACTGAACATTGGTCAAGAGTTGACATTTTAAGAAAACCATGTATGTAATATCTCGCGAGAGACTCTTATATGTAAAGATAACGCAGCTTTATGCTTCTTGGCAAACAAAGACGGGGAGACAGTTTTAAAGCAAAAGGCTTCCACATTTTTCAGACGTAAGCTTAGCCAAGATTGATACAAAAGCTCTCGGATGAACATATTTCAGATTCTATGGGAGTGTTTACAAACACTAAAAAAAAGTGATTCTCAGCTTTTAGCTGAAACTTTTACTTTGCATTTACCAGCTTTTGCTTCATTCAATAAAAATCTAAAAGCTGCGGTTGGGGTGTTTTTTTATTTTGAAAAAGTACTTTTGGTATTTTTGTAAATAAGAAGTTTGTTTTTTATTTCTCTTCCTAAATACACATTGTTCATATATGGATGTTTTGGTCTTTCTATCCAAAAGCTAATTTTGTGAGTGCTTTTTTTCCAACCACTTCAACTTTAATCTTTCGGCTTTTAGATTCTATTTGCAACATTACCAACTTCTGATAATCAACTACTTTTGCTTCTACTACAATAAATCACTTCTTAAAAATACAGAAGAGTTTGCAAGCACTCCCTAAGTACCTGAAGGGACAACTATCATGACTTAGTCCAAATTACCTTGAAGCTTTGTTTCGATGATTGAGAACTTTGTAACTCTTAACTCATTAAACAAGCAGATTCTTCATAAAGATAACCACACAAAGGCGTTAAGATATTCAAGCAATACATATGGATAGGAGCTCACCTTTGTTCTGAGGGTCGTGCAAGTGGTTTCTGAGTGAACCCTTCTGAGCATATTCATATATGAGAAAGAGTTCGTCACCACTAGCTGCGTAACCGATCAATTCTACCTTTGACAAAATCAAAAACATAAAATCAGTCGAACTTCTAATTCAGAAACTTCCGTTCTATTTTTAGAACCGTAGGACCGAGATTCGGCATGAATATCTATCAAATGATCAGCATTACCAAATTTGTGTGATGAACTTTGCAAAGAACTTTCATCTCTGCCATAAATTCTTTAGTTTTCGTAACAGTCATCTTTTTTATGGCAACTTCCTGAAATTTCATGCACAAATATTCTGTTATGGAAACTTATTAGACGGATGATATTCATGAGCTGCTAACTGAAAACAGCTGTAGACCTGATCTTGGAGAAGGCCATAATACACCGAGCCATATGTTCCGTGTCCCAAAAGATTAGAATCAGAAAATCCGTCCGTTGAAGATAAAATCTCTTCATATGTGAAAACCACAGGTTTCTCCACGTCAAATACATCAGTCCCGATAACTGCACAAAAGCTTAAATTATCATAAAGGTAAAGTTAACTTATCGAAGTTTAAACTATTTTAGAAGACTAGAGACATTTAGTTTACCAGAATATCACGAGATAAATAAAGTGCTGACACTCATTAGAAAGTCAGAGATAAATATGAGACAGAAGTAGGTTTCACGAGAAATTCCAAAAAAAAAAAAAAAAAAGCAATCCAAGTTCATACTTCAAAAATTCGATATTTGTTTATGTATTCAGAGAAACCGGGATGCAATTCCTCAAAAAATCTACAATCTCCATTTAGTAGCTAAACATATCTGGAAAATTCCATATGCAGTCTGCTGATTTTGTCGTTCCAGTTATCATAAACATAGACAAGCGCGTGATGAAGTAACTATTCCTAGTCGTGATGGTCGGTACTATAATTTGAAGAATGATTTCCATTTGTCATTTTCAGTATCTTTTTTTTTAAAAAAAAAAGTTTAATCTTTAATTTGGATCATTAATGTACAAACAAAATCTAGTAACTCTAATGATCAAACCTGTAGGAATGTTCATCTGGCGATTACTAGATTCCCCATTTGGGTGATCCCAATCCCTAGATCTTCTAGAAGCACAGCAGAAACTCGTATTTCGCAAAATGTGAAATTTGTGTGAAATCTTCCCATCAGAATCTTTTGCTTGATTCCCTTCGGTTCCTCTGAGACAACCGGACGATCTCAAGGAAACAAAAAGAAGCACGGCAATAATAATAAGTGCTAAACCACCAGCAAGACTTCCAATGATCCACCAATAAGGTATGTGCGTCTTGTGATTCACGTGATCCGCTGCCAAAATCATAAAAGTACGTATTTATGAGTTATATAAATGTTAACAAACTTCAGAAAATGTCAAATACGTGCAAAAAATGAAACTTCCCGTACCTACAAAGTTATCAGCAGATGGAGCTGGAACAGGAGCCGAGATTGTGTCATTTATTACGGGATAAGGCTCACCAGGAACTGAAACATGGTAAAATTAATGTTAGTATGAAAATAAAGCAAATTCAGGTAACATAACAAAAACTCTAACCAAGACTAAAACTACTTAAAAACTATTTGAAATCTAGCATAGATAACTGCTTATAGAATCACACTATGTGAGGAAGTCTAGAAATCTCATGCAGAGTAACATAACTCAATATAAAAGATCTTCGTCATGCTTAACCACATTGTCCTAGATAAACGGTACGATCTAAAGCATAGTCACCCTACTAGTTCCTCTAGAACCTGGTTCTGTAGGTTGTTTTTTCAGTAGGCGCAAATTAAAAATACCTCTTATTCCATAATTCCCTCTCATAGTAAGTATATATCAAACTCTACAATCAAAATCAGAAAACAGAAGTCACTATACATAGGGTATCAAGGTATCACAACAAGGGCCCGTGATGCCTTGTATACACATTCGAACTCCCCATTTCACTTAAAGATGGTTGTTTTAATTATTTTTTACTTTTTTTTATCAATTGTTCTGGAAATATAAAAAGCTATCAATTTTCTTTCCAAAAATGGTTTTTTGACTAGAATGTGCACTAAATAACTCCCAAATCATAGAATTTTAAACCAAGGTATGCAACGTCGAGCCATTCTATTCCAGAGCCTAAGCTTGTTTCTCCGTATGTACTTAATTAGCTGTTTTAACCTAATTTTATCCACACGGTAAAATAACCACGCCCATGCAGAAACTCGAAAACTTTCCAACATTTTAAAAAATTACTATGTTGTAGAACTCAATGACAACAATCCAACAAAGTCTTGCCCCGAATTACTAGTCTACACTCTACATCCCCAGCAACCATAACATAAATTCAAGAATTTTCTATAGTAATCTTGAAAAGTCATTCCCATTTATCCTCTAAACATATTAACTTCTACAAAAAATTAGAAACCATCTACGGCAGACAATTCATAACAAAATACAAACATAAAAACTTATCTAGCACCAAACAATCACAATTCACAAACCAACTGCCACTTAAAACCAGAAATCATCACAAGAACCACTATAACCTATTAACTACACCAAAATCCAGTCCAAAAAACAACAAACAAACAGAATAAAAAAGAACAAAGCCATACCAGAATTAAGTGGTATATAATAGAGATCCCCAACAGTTACATTATCAGGACTAGGAAGCCCATTAACAGTCACAATACTATCCATACTAACCCCAAACCTGCTAGCTAAAGTCTCCACACTATCCCCATCTTGCATCACATAACTCATCAGATAATTCCAAAGCCCACTTGAGCAACCACACATGAGTTTTAGTGCCACCACAGCACCTTTCTTGGCTGCCCTTTTGAAATTTGAAGGAAAATAAGCCAACCCATCATAGGAATCAATCACCACATCATAAACAGACCCATTATTTCCCCTCACAGTAAAAGTTGTGTTTGTCAAGTACTTGTTCAACCCTAAAGCACAAGAACAGTTTTTCTTAATGAAAATATAGTCCCTCCCATTTCCCTCAACAGTTATATCCTCTTGCAATACATCAAACATGCTTTGAATCACTTGAAGGGTTTGTTGTGGAGAGGGTTTGAAGGCTAGAAAAGAGGTGCATAAGCGAGTGGTGTCTGTGCAGTTGAGTGGAGGAGTAGGATAAGCTGCTGCGGCCGCGGAGCAGGGGATCAAAGCTTGGTATATGAGCAAAACACAAAGAAAAATCAAGATTGGTGCTCCCATTTCAGCCAGAAAAAAATAAAAATTCAAAGATTTCAGTCTTGATGAGTAGCTAACAAGGAAAATCGGATCTTTCTATGAAATTCTAAAATAAATATTGAATCTTTGCTAAATTTTGCCAACGAAACAAAGCTAAAACAAAAGGGTGTCTAACAAAAACCATAAAAAACAATTGATTCAATGATATTTCTGCAATTATGGAGTGAGATTTGATAAAGGGAGGGGAGAAAGAAGAATGGTCTGGGAACAGAGCATTTCCTGTTTTAGGTTTGTTTACTGACTGATAACTGCTATGGGACTGTGAAAAAGATTAAAAAAAAAGGAGAGAAAGCGACGGCCATTACAGGAAGAAAGAGCCCATAAGCAATCTGGCCTTAAACTTTTTCTTTTTTACAATTTTTTTTGTAATGCACAAGTAACCTTGAGATTGTCGATAAAGATTTTCTTTTACTTTTTTGATAAAAAAGTGGCACTGTAGCAATAAAATTAGTATTTGACTTAATACATCATGATTAGACTCTAGAGCTCATTTTGATGGTGATTAGAGCTGGATTTTATTCATTTATTTATTTCTTTATGTGGTCTCAGGTGAGCTTAAGCAAAATTTAAGGAGACTATGGATGTATTTTCAACTTCCAAGTCCAATTTCCAATTTCCGGCTTCTAAGTATTGCAAAATGTATTTTCAGATTTTATTGATTTTCGTAGATAATGTTTCCGTTGTTGAGAAATGTATTTTCTGACTATTATTGGTTTTGTGTGAAAACTTAGAATATATTTGGTTTGTTGTGTAAAAAATTCTCATGGTATATGTTTAGTTATTGTTTTTAAGGGTATTTTTTATATAAGTTTGTGTAATTATAGTGAAAATTCGTTTGGTTATAATTTCTAAAGTATATTTTCACATAGATCTACGTCATTGAGTGAAAATTTATTTGATTATATTTTTCAAAAGTATTTCCATGAAAAATGAAAACAGAAAATGACATCATTTTCACAGAGATTTTTTTTGAACAAATATAAACTAATTTTCAACAATAGTTAGAAATGAAAAATGGCTTTTAAAAACTATACATGGCCGAAGCATTTGGTTTTGAATTATATTTTCACTAACTTAGGTAATAACTATTCGATATATGTTTATAAATTTAAATTTAAATTTGAATCATATCGAGTTAGAATAGTGAGGGATGGAGCCAGAAATATGTGACTACGGCGGCGAGATTTTTTTTTATAAACTAATAGATAAATAGATATTTTTAACTTGTAGGGGGGACAAAATTATAAAATTTAATATTTTTATATTACAAAAAATTATATTAATTATGAAAAAAAAATTGAAGTTGATGGGCAGCCGTCACCACCAGCCCCCTCCTCCATTCTGAGAACGGTGATATTATTATTATTATTATTATTATTATTATTATTATTATTATTATTATTATTATTATTATTATTATTATTATTTTATTCAACAATTCATTCATTATTCATTAAAAATCCATAAATTATAACAGGTAAAAAAACAACAATTTAAGTCTGTATTACTTCTAATAGGACATAGTTTATTAAGTTTTTATTCACGTGTGAGGGCAAAATTATTGCAAATCTGAATATATTTAATTGGAGAGAAAAATTATTATCAACTACCACCATGTGGAGGAATATGGGACATGGTTTTGGCCATTTTGCTTGGTGGAAGTAGCAAATGCTGGATGAAAAAATATTATTATTTTTTCTAACGAAGGAAATAATTTATTTATGAGGGGAATATAATTAGTATTATATTTAATAAAATACTTTATTTAATTGGTTGGCATTTTGGCAACGAAGTCTGGCTGGCCTTGGGAAAAGGAAAGCAGTGCAATTTGCTGGGAAATTTACAGTTGGAATTGGGACCCACATATTTGGCGCGATTTACTGCGTGTGAAAAAATCGGCGATGATTTGCCGATGAAAATGACGTCTGGTGTTTTTGCTTTGGTAGATAATCGCTTATAGAGCGTTGACTTGAATGTAAAAGATTTTTTTTTATTTTGTAACGTCGTTTAATCTCAAAAAAAAAATCTCCAATATTCAAATTACAATCAGATCAAGGGATAATAAATTACAAGCTAGAAATTGTAAATGTTCAATTAAAATAAATTTCCTAAAAATGGTGAAAAATAATTTTTTTTTTGTAGTTGAGTGTTAATGGATTTTAATAAATCATTAGCCGAGAGCTTATATCGTCTTCATTGGGCCTCTTGGATTTAGCTTTTAGATCTATGTAGGACTATGGCCCATTATTGCATCTATATACTAATTTTTTTTTTTAAAGATTAATTCATCTATACATGAGATAATAAGAAAGAAATATATCAGGGTCAATTACAGTGTTTTAAAAAATGTGAATAGTAGGGAATTAGTTGTAGCTCAGTAAATTTCTCATATTAATGTAAGTTATTGACTTATGATCAAATTTTATCAGTCTCATCCCTCCCAAAACCTTGTATTAAAAAAAAATTATGGACAATAGGTTCTAATTTATTTTAATCAAAGGAATTTAGTATTTGATTATATGCAAGTGATTATTTAAACTTGGGATTTATTTGATGTGTTTCTTAATATCAATGAGTTCATTATGTTATTATTCTACAAAATATAACCATATATTGATTCGACTTTTTCAACCATTTAAACTATTAATCAATAACAAGACTAAAAATTCGTATTCCATCAAATTGATCCCCTAGACATATACAATATGGTGAAAATTTGGTGGGAACTCATATTGAATAGCATACATGTGAGTTCGATTCGGGGAAAGATTAACTATTAAATTTGGGGGGTGAAACATAATTGTTCTCTTTACCTGAGAGGATCTAGTTGTAGATCTCACTGGTTAGTACGTGCATATTCCGCGATTTATCTTGGTGTCGGCGATGAGGGGCTGGAGGCTGGAGCTGCTATACTTAGACATAGTCAAACGTAAGTTTTGAATTTGAGTTGGAAACAAAATTTACAAGACTGATTTAAACATTAATACTATTTTTTTGTTAATTAAGTTATTAGTGGGAGGAGGTTCTCATCTTTGAGTCAAACTCTCATTCTTGAGACATGCAGATTTGGGTTGACTGGTAGGCTTTTAGGTGCTTTGGATGCAACTATAAAACAAGACTGCTGTCCAGTAAAGCAATTACAAAAGGACAAATGGGCCCAAAAATTTTTAGTCAAATTTCAAAGGTCTGATGGGCGTGGGCCCAAAAAATAACTATATTAAGTTAATCTCTCAAATTTTAATTCAACCATTATATACAAAGTTCTTCCAAGAAAACTACACTAGCAAACAACGTACATGGCAAATCTATTGCAATTGATGGGACATTTGTTGGGGACATCTAAAGATATTTATGATCCATTGCACCCAAACGAATTTATAATTTCTCCTAGGGGGGATTGTAAGATAGGCAATGGCGGAGATATTCTAATTTATGTGTATTTGTTTTTAGGTTTTTTATCTGGTCCATCCATTGTGTATCGGTCCACTCCGTAATAATTTCTGGCTACGCCATTGAAGATAAGTATGGTAACTTAGCCTCATTAGACTTTTTGTCCACTAAACTATCAAAGTTTGGTCTTAGTTCAAACATTTGGTCCTATTTTTGCCGAAAAATTCTAATTTTACAGGAATTTACTGAATTTTGCTCAGAATATTAATCATAATGACAACAAATTGGGTAATATTTCAATTTGGAGGGACATTTGTCACATATTCGATGACTACATATATAAGTTTGACGAATACAAAGACGGGAAGCAGCATTGGTGGGGATCCGGCCAAATTATTGGGGACCCGTCAGCGAATTTTGATTTATAGGTTCCGTTATTTGTTACTTCACTTAATTTTCTCAATCTTAAATAAACAGTCAGAATGTGTCAATTCATTTAGAAACTCAAAAAAAAAAATCATCAATTTATTGTTCATGTCATCAACATTCCAATCTAAATCAGTAGTTTCCGGGCCTCTAGAGAATAGCAGACCAATTGTCCCAAATTTTTTAGAGTTATTAAACTAAAACTAATTCTGGCTTAGTGGACCAAAAATATAAAGAGACCAAGTTATTGGACCAATTTTACAAATTTCCCTTTGCTTAGTATTCTTTTATCTGAAAATTCATTATAGTTTTCATGTGGATTTTAAAGAGGTAGTGTGTTTGAATCCACAATTAAAAGTAAACATTGATTTGGTTGAAACTTAGCTACTTCTTTTATACAATATATTTTTTTTCCAATTACTGGAGCCATGAGCTTTGTTTATTGATGTAGTATCACCTCAATTCACGAGTTTTAAAATGAATGTGAACTTTTAGTGAGATTTTTGGTTCTGACCAATGTTGTAAAAAGTGTTAGACGCTCGTTAGGCGACAGATTAGGGCATAGCACCTAGGCGGGGTTAGGCGGGACCTGGGCGGGATTAGGCGGGCCTAATCGGAAAAAAAATCGTAGGCGGACAATGGAGGGCCTAGCGCCTAGGCCCTTAATCGGGGCTAGATGGGGATTTTTACAACAGAGTTGTGACAAAATAAGTTATCAAATGCATAGAAACTGTTCAAATGAGAGCTTCCAATAAGGTACGAATGGAGTAGAATGGAGTAGAGACGAACAAAGTATTGTTCAAACTTGTTTTAATTTTTATCGAGCTTCAAAATCTGTGTTTGAGTTTGGTTTAATTATTTATTGAATCGTGCTTGAACGTCTTTACTTGAGTCGAATATGAATCGAGCTCGAGTAGCTTGATATTTTTACACATATTGTGTTATTTTTTACTAATCAAGTCGAGCATTATCACTTATCGAATGAAATTTTTTGTTTAAGTTTTGATTTGTGATGTTAATAGTCAGTGTAGCTTTGGGATCACTTCGGGTACTTTAGGTGGATGACCTAAAACAGAACGCACGTTAGGCTAACTGGAATGACCCTCAACTAAGGTCCTTTGATGCTTAAGTCAGTTCGAGTCATGAAGTAAATAAAATAAGAGCAATGAAGTAATTGTTGTGAACATTAAACTTAACATATTTGGAATGTGTGTCTAGCTATTTATAATGCATCTCATTATGTAATTGTAATACTTTTTTGAGAAGGTATACTTGCAATACTTTACACGTGATGTCATATGGAAGACCTGGTGTCATTGAATCATTGGTATCAAATGATTTGGGTTCGGGTTCAGGTCGGATCGGCCGAACCCGATCCATATAAAAAGTGCGCGTATCTTACATCCCTTAATCAATTTTGGACTATTTTAAAGGGTAAAGTGTAAAATCACATTATTGATTTATCAAATCTTTTAGCGTTCGATCTCGAGTTGAGTATCGAATACAAGAAAAAGCGTATGTAGTGACGAAAATTTCAGTGATAATGTAAATGTTGTCACTAAATGTATGTTTATTGTGACGATATTTTTCGATGTCACTAATGATTGGAACTATTGAATATCAGTGACAAATTTTTTTAGCGTCACTATATTTTGTCACTATACAGTTGGCGCCACTTTTGGTGTTGGCGGGACATAATAGTTGTCACTAATACTACATAAAACAGTGACAATATCTAAATTCTTCACTAATTGTTAGAAGTATTTAGAATTAGTGACAATTTTTTTCGTCGTCACAAAATTTTGTCACTGAATATTTGGTGTTACTTTTTGTGTCGGAGAAAAAAACATTGTCACAATTGCTATCTAAAACAGTGACAATATTTTACATCATCACTAAGATGAAGAAGAACATTGTGACAGTATTTCCAGATGTCACTAATTATTGAAATATTCGTCATTAGTGATGATATATTTGTTGTCACTAAATTTTGTCACAAAACAATTGGTGGCATGATCGGTTTTGGCGTGAAAATGAACGTCGTCACTATTAAATTCAGAATAGTGACAATATTTTGAAGTCATTACTAATTGAAAAGAAAATTTGTGATACTATCTTCCAATGTCACTAATGGTTAAAATTATTGAGTATTAGTGACCACATTTTTATTGCCACTAAATTTTATCACATAAATTTCGATGGAAATAATAATCGTCATTGTTGTTACATAAACTAATGACAGTTTTCCAAGTTACCACTAAACTAAAGAAAATTGTGATAATATTTTTATATTTTTCTAGTCAGTAACTTTTAAAACTAGTTTTTGTTAAATTTATTATTTTATATTTTTTAATTATAATGAAAAGTAACATATAAAGAAAGATTAGAGTCAAAAACTATGTTGAGATCCTACACAAACGAAAAATGATTTTGAATCAAATAAATTACAATTTTACCACTACATGAAAGACACTTGGTAGAGGGTATTTTTAGTCTTATTATTTTTTTACACAAATATTCCTCGTTTTATATAGGTAGTAGATAGATATATTCTTTCTTTTTTTTAAAAAAAAAAGAATATTAATTTTGCACTTATTCAGACTTCCACATGTAGGCATCCCGAGGACTTTATCTGGATTAATAAATTTGAGCTAAGATTCACATTTATAATATGTCACAATTGGATGGAAGAAATTTGATTTTGATGGGGGTTTTGGATATTCACTAAAATAATTCAAAAAATAGCTTAAAATATGAGCTGAAAATTTTGAAATCCATTGTTAGATTATCCAAAAAAAATCAACGGATTTATTATTATAAATTTAAAATTTTTAGTTCATATTTAGATTGAGATAATCTCATAGTACAATGCACTATTTGAGGTACTTTTGAGTCATTATGGTGTATTTCAAATCAAAGTGAGATAATCATTGTGGTGTATTTCAGCATATTGGCCATGTTGTTGAGGTTCATACCCATAGAGAGGCTGCGGTCGCATCTGTAGTTGAATTAATCATGATGTTAAAGTTAAATTATATTTTTAATCATATACTCTTACGCAATGTGTTAAATTGTTCATATATAATGACCATTGCATATATATAAATCCTAATATTTTTATTAAAAGTTATACTTTCAATCGTTTCTTATCTTACTTGAGCATATAAATTCATTTTTTTTTTTTACTATTTTCTTTTTATATTTACATAAAAAAAAATTATTTGTGTAGTATGTCTTAGTAGGGATGGCAATTTCGACCCAGCCCCAACTCACCCCATTTGGGTCGACCGCTCTGTGACCCGAGACGGGTCTGGGTATCATTTCCGCTCCGCGGGTACCGGCCCTGCCTAGATTTTTTATTTTTAAAGTATATTTAATATATAATTTGCATATATAATATAATTTTTATGTATTCTTATATTATATCTAATATTTTTTTAGATTGATAATAATAAATTTTGTAAATAATATTTTATAAATATATATTTTTTCATTTAATTTAATTTAAAACAGGGCAGAACGGGTCGTCCCATCCCTTCCCGTTCTAGGCATGAGTTGGATACGGGTCCTGGCCGATCCGCCCTAACCTACCCAATTGTCATCCCTATATCTTAGTAAAATCCAATTTAATTTTATTTCCTTTGATACTCTATAGGTAACGATTTTCTTTTGAATATATAATCCCTTTACATGGAAAGTCCTTAAAAGTTTTACATATATAAAAGTTTTCCCCACGAAAAAGCGTAATTAATACCATATCATTTTTGGATGACTCATAATCCGAGAAAAAAGATATGATATACTCCATTATAAATGGCTCCTATAATTTGGTATGTGCTGTAATTTTGAAATCATAATAAGTGTCACAAAAAATTGATTATATTAATATATTTATTAAATAAATAAGTTTTGTTTTTTTTTATATTTTTAAACATTAATAACAACTTAAATTGACCAAATGGTATGATTTGGAGTAAAATACCATCGTATCATTTAGTTATCAAAAACCAAATGCCATATCTTTTCAAAAAAAAAAGAAAAAACAAGGATATCATATCAAACTAATGTGCTTAATTAATATAACTTATTCTATGAAAATAAAACAACCAAATGGAGTGCCGAATTTTTTTAAGAGCCCACCAAAATAAATTTCCCACGTTTATAGAGCCCATTTCCCTCTCAAAGAATGCAAACCGTTCCATCTTTTCCTCATCTTCTTCACAACACCACATTTTCTCTTTCTCTATTTGGTTTCCTCTGTACAACTTCCGTATCTATCACCGGCCTCTGTGTGTCCATGTCTACTCGCAATCGGCTTCGCTCATCGGGTAAATTCTTCAACTCTTATATACTAAAAACATTATAGCATGTGATTGGATTGTCACTTGTCAGTTCTAAGAAAGCACCCCTGCCCAAAAAATGAGAAAGTGTTGTCATTATCAGTAAGAGTATATAAACAAGAAAAATAGTTGTTATATATTTATTTTGCTTTGTTTTGGGACATTGAATTCTATTGCAGTTTTGATTAGAAGAAAGAATACTAACAGTATGTTTTCATGTAATGATATTGTTGGATTTTGTATGAAATTTAATATCAGTTCGGCCATGAACAGTTGAAGGAAAGTCACCATTTTCTCAATATAACATTACAGCATGGATTTTAGGGATAATTTGAAAAACACCCCAGAGGTTTAGTGTAATTAAAAAAAAATCTAGTTAACTTTAAAAGTTACCAATACCCCCTTCACAATTGTTTCTCTCTAACAAAACATCCTTCAAGAAGAGATTTTGTCGGGTAAATATGTATTATTGTTTAAAAGTTACCAATACCTCCTTCACAAATTCACGCTCGAAATTATGTATTATTGTTTAATACACATAACTTTATATTTATATGTTTCACCTTGTATACTTCTTCTAATAATGGTCGTTAATTTATTTTTAACTCATTGCATGCATGAAAGATATTTCGGTATGAAGAAATTGACACATAATAAAGCATTTTAATCAAGTTGAGCCTCATTTAGGAATTGTTTACTTGTTTATTCAATTGACTACGACTTTTTATGTTGATATTTGTTTTAATCTTGTGTTGTTTAATTTGACACTCATGGAAATGGGATTTCTTTTTTATTTTGGATTGATATTTGCTCGACGAGATACCATTATTTCTTATACTTGTTGCAAATTATAGAAGTATACTTAAAGGTACAATAAATGTAGGGAAAAAACAAAAAAACAATAAAATAAGAAAAATATCACTGTATAACAACTTAGAGCCATGATAAATATTGTCACAAAGATATTTATTATAAATTATAAACAAATCTCAGTTTAAAATATTTTGCTTATTGTGACAAGTAATAAATAAGTTTTAATGACAAATTATTTTGAAACTAAAATATTATTTAACATTGATAAGATCAATTTGTGACTAAAAAATTAAGTTTAGTGACGATAATTGTATGTGACTATAATATGGAATTTTAGCGATGGCTTTTATTCGTGGCTAAAGCTGTTGGTTTTAGTGACAACAATTGAATGTGACTATTTTATCGAGTTTTGGTGATAACTGTTTATGTGACTAAAGAATCGGGTTTTAGTGACAAATTTGTGTGTGACTAAAACATTGAGTTTTAGTTACAAAAAAGCATATGTGACTAAAGCAACAAGTTGTAGTGATAAAAAAAGGTTGTTACTAAAGCATGGTTTTATAGTGACAACAAATTGTTGTGACTAAAAGCCTACGGTATAGTAACAATTACGATAGTTGTCACTCAAAAGCATGGTTTTATAGTGACAACAAATTGTTGTGACTAAAAGCCTACGGTATAGTAACAATTACGATAGTTGTCACTCAAACTTTTAGTGACACTACTTGTAGTGACAACTAGTGACAATGTCTGATTTTGTCACTATCTAATAACAGTGACGATATTATTACATACAGTGACAAAAAAAAAACGCCACTAAAAACGCTTTTTTTTGTAGTGGCTTGTTCATTTTCACCTCTATCTCTGTTAAATTCAGAGAGATTTGGTACTGTCCCACACATAAAGCATGCCCAATATGAGAGGGAGAGCTCAAGCCTACTAAGTGAGGTTCCATCTTAAAACCAATTGGTGATAGGATAAGTAACCCACTTATTTCAACACGTCCCCCCCACTTGTGAGTCTTTCGCAATTCATTAATCATCATTATAGGATCATCCATGCTCAATCACATCATATTGATGGGCGGAACATGAGCCTACTTTGATACCATATTAAATTCGGGGCGACTTGGTACAATCGCACACATGAAGCGTACTCAATATGAGAGAGAGCCCAAATCCAAGTGAGGTTCCATCCTAAAACCAGTTGGTGATATGCGGGGTAGTTCACTTGGCTTCTAAACAATATTTTTTTCTCTAATTAATCAATGTGGGATAACTAACAAGTGACAAATTTCAACACATGTTAGAGTGTAATTAAATATTGAATGACTCATCTCTCTAACAACTTAAGCTTTTAGATGAGATGATCATCATATATCGGAGTCAGGCTAAACAAGAGATCATGAGTTCAAATCTCACCGCCACCCATAAAAACGTTCCACGTGCTAATGGCTTACCTCTCTAACAGTTTAAGTTTTCAGATGGAATGGTCATTCAAAATGCCCAAATTAAATTATGAAGAAAAAAGAGCAATCCAAATGAGAAGATTTTAATAGAATAAAGGGTTAATTACAAAAAGTACCCTTGAGGTTTGACTAATTAATAAAAAATAGCTAATTTTTAAAATTATAAAAATGCCCCCAAGGTTTGATTTTGACTAATATTTAACCCTTCATAGCAAAAGAACATTTCAGAACCCCATCATATTTATAATAAATAATAATATACAATTTACCCCCTTAATTTTAGCGCATAATCAAACTTTAAGTGTATTATTTGTAATTTTGAAAGTTACCTGAGTTTGTTTGTAATTAGATCAAACCTCAGGTACTTTTCGTAATTATCCCTAGAATAAATTACACAACTTTGTAAATAATAGAGAGGGTATTGACTATTGACAGTGAACAGAAGAATTGTGGTAATTTGGTTTTGACCTATGTATGAACCACTTAGGCCTGTTAAGCCCATTTAAAATCAATTTATTGAACTTCAAATTATTTATTTATTTGGTTTTTTGTTTGTTTATAATTATTACTACTATTGTTTTGGGATCTTTGTAATTGGGTGATGAGTGTAAATATAAGTGCATTTTAGGGTTTAAAATGATATATAATGGATGCATTTGTACACATATTTACTATGTTTTTACTTGGTTTCCTTTAAAGGGCATGATACTGCGTATTATTGTAATTCTTGCAGGAAACGAAGCTTGAAATGAAGAAATGTCAGTTGAGATGCCCGGATAAGATTGTCAAATGCAAAGAGAACAAGGGCATAGTTAGGGGGTCGGGGGGCAACATGGGTCCTGCCCCCCCCCCCCTCTTTTAAAAAAAAATTTACTAAGCAAATATTTAAAAAAAAGTTAAATTTAGTTAAAATTTGCATGATTTTTCTGTACGACCCACCCCACTTTCGTGTATCGGCCCACCCGTTATAGTTTGTTGGCTACGCCATTGAAAGAGAAGATCAAAACGACGGAAAAAATTAACAAAAGCACTTCATACGGCTGGACCGTGTGGTGTCACACGGCCGTGTGGAGTGATGGTGTGAAAATCACACGGTTGTGTGAAGAAGGAAAGAAAATAGGGGACGGAGCATGTCCACACGACCGGACCGTGTGAAGTCACACGGCCATGTGGACAAGGTCACTCAACCGCACAACCTGCCCGTGTCAAGCCACACGCCCATGCGAGGAAGGGCTGAGCACAACACCACACGCCCTGGCCGTGTGGGAGTCTGTTTCAGCGCGTTTTTCAGAGTTTGCTTCATGTTCTAACTCTACAAGTGATCTCTCCAAGCATCTATAAAAGGGGACCAAGTCTTGTACGAAAAATCATCACTCTCTACATAGAAAACACATCAACTAACACAAGAACGAAGAAATCGAGGAGCTTCTGAGAGCAAAAGGCTAGGTCGCGAAGAACACCACAAGGCTTTCGCATCTAGGGAGCGCAAGAGCTTTGAGGGCTTGGAGGGAGAATCCATCCTGACAAGAAGGGGTTTTCTTTCTATGTCTAAGAACTCTTGTATATATGTGCTTATATGATGTCATAATATTGATTCGGATTTGTCTATGAGTTTGTAATCAATGTTGGACATATTTTTCGGATCTTAGGGGCATAATCGAAACTGTGGATTTGTATTAAATATGATTATTTATTTTCTTATTTGCTTCATGCGTTCTATTTTATGAAATCGAGTGTTTATTTATAATTGCTTTTTATCTGATCAATAATTTGCATGTCGTACTTCTAGTCCATAATCTGACCAGGTGAGTTCTAGTAAGATGAAAATCGAATTAAGACATGAAACATGTGTGACAAACATGTTTGTGGGGAGTCATTCAATTCACAAATCTTTTTGGAGTTAATAAGAATTGTAACGATCTGACCAGACTACAGTTGTTATTAATCAACTGTTTACGCACCACCTGACGAGGGGAGCAAATGAATTTAGGAATTTGAACCCATAGAATTGCATGAATTGGTTTTAAAACTTTATTCGCATTTAATATTGAAGAAGCATGTTGAGATTATGTGCCTAAGGTTGCTCCTAATGATGTTGAAAATACTTGCCGAGTTTACAAATTTATTTCTTTTTATTTTCTTTATTTTTCGATTTTTATCCTTAGATTAATATAATTCAATTTTCGCTCCTTCAATAAAATTGGAATACAATGTTATTATAGCCTAAGTGTTTCGAGACTCAATCCCTGAGGAATACGACCTTGCTTGCCATTATTCTATAAACTACACTGTACACTTGCAGTTGTATGAACCAAAACAATTTTTGGCGATCATTGGGCAAGGTCACGAGGGTAAGTCGATGTTACCCACTTGGATAGCTACCCAAGTGGGTTCCATACTGTTGGATTAATACACGCCCATGTGGATGTGTGCAGGGGCGTAGCCAGCCCGACTGTTACCCCTAGCCCAAATTTTTTTCCCCATAGCTCAATTATATTTTCCCTTAAAAAAGCACATATAATTTTTTTTTCATTTTTTTTCCATAGAAAAAACGGGACAAAAAAAAATTTGGGGTGCGCGGGGGGACGGGGTGGCCCCCCTAACTACGCCTCTGGATGTGTGTGTATGTGTATGTGTTGATCCAATGGTATGAAACCACTTGTGTAGCTACCCAAGTGGGTAACATCGGCTAACTCGGTCATCAGTATTTGAATAATAATTATCACACATATTAAATATTTTATGCGTATGAAAATCTACACAAGCTAGTTTTCCGTATTATGCTGCTTGTTCCTTTGTTTAGCTTATCATAAACAAAAGGTATTAAAATAAATTAAATTTATGTCTATCTATTTAAGGATCAATGCTTGTAAAAAGGAAGGCAAGAATAGAAAAACAAAGTACCAAAACTTTCTTATCCTGCCAAATCATGGTTGAGTGAATTATGGTTGTACGATGGGACATTATTAACATTAATTATTAATAACGACAAATACTAAAATTAAGGTTTTTTCTTTCTTTTTTTAGTTATCCAGAGTCCAGACTGGATTTATAATTTACACAAAATGCCAAAAGGCAAAAGGCATACACAGTCATTTAATATTGCAGTCTAATGCCTCATTGACAGGCCACAAAGCAAGATAATATATGGTTGTGTTTTTAAGTGTCAATGTTTCATTGTTCCATTATTCCAGAAAATGGGTTTACGTATGTTAAAAAAATTTCTCAGTGTAAATAGAATCATTTTCAGTTTCCTTTTCATGAAAATAATATTTTGGAAATACAACGAACCAATTTTTCACCACAATCATATAACTATTTGAAAATATATTTCAAAAACCATAACCAAATATTTTTTTATCTACAATCACTCAAATCTACGTCTTTAAAAACTATATCGAACATATTTTATTTCAAATCAACACTATATACTAAAAGAAAAAACAAGTTGCCACATGTCTTCATCTGAGCAATTTGGTATACGTGTCAACACCTTATTTTTCTAAATCCATGTGTCATCTTTATATTTTGCCACGTGGCAAACCATGCCACCACCTTATTCTTCCAATTATAAATTGATTTACTATATCAATTTACTATCAATTTATCATCAACTTTCTAATTAAATTTCATATTTCCGTATATAACTATTAAAATTCAATCAAACATTTAATCAGCAAATTAAATAATCCCAAAAATCAAGGATATAAAATTAGGAAGTTATTATTGAGTTTGCAAATTAATTATGATTTAAATATTATTATGATACAAACACAAGGATATAATTTCAATTATCATCTCTAATGCTTATTATACTTTTAATTGTAATTTAAATCATTTACGGGGTATAATAATTATATTAAATATCTTTTTTAAGCATGTCAATGATTCATTATTTTTACCATAACTAATTTATTAGCTTTTGTGCAAAAGCAACCTACGACCAAGTATTTGAAATTAGCACAAATAAACAATTTTATAGAGATTTTTTCCCTTTCCAGAAAATATTCAAAGATTGAAATTGCACTCTTTCAACCATTTAAAACTAATACGGTTTGAAAATTCGTTGTTGTGATGAGAAATTTGTTGTTGTGGCGAGGATGTTATAATTTCAAATAGAACAAATAATGTAGTTTACAAAGAAGTTTTTTAGAATTTGAATTGAACGATTGTATGATAATCTTCTAAATTTTGAATTTCTTTTTTAGTATTTTTAATTAATATTTTGGATCTCTTATAACTATCAGAGTTTGCGACACAAATTTTATTTTTTGACAAATCCGTGTAACACACGGGTGTTGTTCTAGTGTATATATCATAATAGAATTCAGACAACAAATCAATATATTCTCAATGTTACACAAAAAAAAATCATATAAAATCTAAAATTTCATTTTCTAACACTGGAAATTTGAAGTTAGACTTGGAAATACATCCATCGAGAGCCGTATATTTTGGTTTAGGGGAGACTTAATCACTTTATTTGATTCTAGCTGTAGATAACATATGAAACTTTGATATCAAGTTAAAAGTTTTAGAAAGTGAAAAAAAATAAACCATCTTATTTTGTAATAAGTTTATACACCTTATAAGTTGTGGAGCTTATCCATATCCAGAGGAGGAACTAAGGGGGGGCAAGTGGGGGCCACTGCCCCCCTCAAAAATTTTCAAAAATTAATTTTTCTACTTGTGTTTTATTTTAAAAATATACCTATACTTATGAAAAATTACATTTGCCCCCCAAAGTTTTGAAAAAAATTCATATATAGGTTTTCAAAATAGATTTCGCCCCCCCCCCCAAGTCCTGAATCCTGCGTCCGCCACTGTCCATATCCAAACAATTTTGTAGCAAATAAAGCTTGTAATGTACTAATAGTGTAGAAGCACTAAGGAGAATTTAAGATCAACCGAAAGCCCAAATCTGAAATGTGGAATTATTTGGGCCACGGGACGGGATCATTCTCATAAACATGAAATGTCATTGAAGCCCATTAAGGCATTAAATTTCGGTACTTGTCTGATACCCCCAATTTGCGGCCCAATCCATACTCCCCAGCGTGAAATTCTTCGTAGGAATAGAAATATCATTTATTTTTTTTGAAGAAATAGAAATATCTAAGTTGTCAACCTATCTTATGGTACTTAAATTTTACATTTTACTACCTACCACACTAAGAAAATACTTTTCTCACTTCATACTCTGGTTTACTTTTTCAAATTAATTTTTTTATATTTTTTACTTACCAGAATATAAGATCCAAACATTGGAAAGGAACATTACAATAATTATCTTAATATAAATATATTTTGATTGCTAATTTAACACAATAGCAGCACATAATAAGATAAACTTGGGGACGAGTCCTACTACGCAGTAGTTGAGGATATTAGGGACTTGATAGTCATTGTACATTTTTTGTGATTTATAGTGGGGCAGTTCCTGATGGGCCGTTGGTATTCCGTAAGACTAGTCATATGATTTATGAAACTTAGGTATAAAAAAAAGTTTAATGCAACACCCTAACCAAATAGAAAAAATTACATGGAGATAAACCAAAACAACTTTATCTAAAAGTACATTACATCAACCGTTTTTTTTTTTTGAATGATAGACTTTTATTAATGGAACTCAACTAAACTTTCGATAATACAATGGAACCAACTGATTCAGGACCACATTGACTACACGAAGAGTCAAGCGGGGAATTGGCTAACCAATTCAAATCCACATCAACATTTAAAACTCTCAAACCACAAAACTACAATAATGGGGAAAAACATACCAAAGAGAAAATACATATGAATGGAAAAAAGAACAAAGAGAATATTTGTTACAAGTGACAAAAACTAAAACTCCATTAAATGGCTAGCAGTTTCAATCTTGTGACAATCTTCGTCTTTTCTTCATTATGCCCGGATCCAACTCTATTACATATTTTTTTTCAACATTAAGGCGTGAGAAATCGCCCCTTGCAGCCGAACAACAACCAAAATGGCCAGATCTGAAACCAAAAAGGCCAGATCTGTTGCCAAAATTACCAGATCTGAAAAAAAAAACAAAAAACAAAGAAAAAAATCCCACAAAGGGACACTAACCACTCCCATAAAAGGAGACTGGAGTCCCACTAAGGGAAAAACCATTCTCATAAAGGGAAACTAGAAGAAACTAGCAAGAAAATTAAATGAAGTGATTCTCCCATCCCCTCTAATGGAGGAATGGGGGAAAGAGTGAATATTTTTTTTTAAGGAAGAAGAGAGAAGGAATAGAAAATGAGTTAGAGAGAGAAAGGGATGAATCGAAACCTATGACATCAACCGTTTCTGAACAAAACTAATTATTAAATATATATTTTTTCCCCAAAACTCTCCAACATAACATTAACAAAGCCGTAAAATTCTTGAAAGTAGCTAGCACAAGATTTCCAAGTGAAGGATCTTAGAAAGCAGGAAAAATATGCCACAAGTAAAGGGCACTAGCTCATAAGCTCACCTACTACTTGAAATGCAATAGATAGTTCGAAAAAAAAGAAAAAACAACAAAATAAACTTTAAGAATAACCTTTTCTTTTGCAAGAAAAGTCCATAGACCTAACTCTTGTGTCATGATTGGGGGGAATGTAGGGAACTAACTTATATTTAATTTATTTATATATTTTTTCTCCTTAAAATATGTCTTTGTGGGTAGTTGAGGTCCTATAGAATTGAATTTCTTACTTGAAGCATTTATTTTTCTTTCCTAAGGGGAATTCAATCCCCATACCCTTTCCATGATGTCTAGATTCAGTTCTCCACGTTTCCAAAGGAAATTGGACCCATTTCAAGATTTTTTTTCCCCATTTTTTATATATGATTTTCAATTGAGTTCTAGTTATTTTAAATTTTTAATCATAAGATTCTTGTCATAAAGTGGGCATGGGCCATTTTCATGGGCTCAAACCTGTACACTTGTCTTTGTTATGTTCTAAAATGTTCAAGAGTATTAAGGGATGAAGTAAGCTTTGTTAGATCATCATCACTACTTAATTCTTAAATATAAACCGCCTCCCTAAGCTCAAACTTGAGCCTTTTTTAATTTATTTTTGATTTTTTTCTTCAAAAAGAACCTTTTCGAATGCATTGTATCATATCATTTGTGAAAAGATCAATATTTGTTCTTATCAACATCTCAAAATAACATCTTTATAGCTTTTTCTCAGCTGCATCGTATATTTAAGTTATGACAAAAACTTGTATAGGCGATCGCGCACGGTATGACGGGTGATAATTTTGGTATAAAAATGATATTTTTAGGGTAAAAACTAAAAAGTGATACATTGTCTGAATACACTTAAAGTAAGTGCATTCAGACAAAGTATCAGTGTTTCCACTAAAAAATATTATTTTTTATACTAAATTTGTCGCATCGTGCGACCGTCTTAAGACACTTGCTCGTAAGTTATTCACGAGAATCAGCATTTGTTCACAGAAGTTATGGATGTCTTATTTTTTTATTTTTTTAAAAGCATCTTACTAGGCACGAATAAAGATTTATTAGTTAATTTATCATAAGAAAAAATAATCAATGTGCAATATACGTTAAATTATATATAGAAATGATTGATATTTAATTTGAAGCATAAGCCGATTAATTATGTAGAGAAGCTTATAACAACATTAATCATAGTAAGTAAATCAAAATTATGAATAAGCTAATTAAGTAGTACAATAAAATTATGAATCTTTAATTTTTGAATGTGAAGCTATTAATGCAATGACTTTGATTATAATTAAAAAGATCACATATTATAAGAGGTTAACAATTGCTATAATCATGAGCAAGATTTATACAGACAACTTAATACAACTATAGGAAAATAGTAAAACAACTTGCAGGCCCAATCTTTAAATTTACAATATAAAAAATAAAAAATAAAAACTTTCAATTTTGAAAATAACGAGACCAATGACTATGTGTCTTAAAAAATAAAAATAAGAAAGTTTGTTGGAAATAGAATAGAGTTTAGACTAGTCAAATTTGGTCAATTTGAAAAGTTGGGGGTAGGCATGGTTGACCGCATGTCTCTTGTGAGATGGTGTGAGACCGTCAGACAGTGAGACTGTGATACTTTTAATTTAACAGGTGATACTTTTAGTGTAAAAAAATGATTCTTGTCAAAATACACTAAAAGTATCACATACTATTTTAGTGTATTTAGACAAGTATAACTTTTTATACTAAAAGTATCACTTGTTACACTAAAAGTACCGTTGTCTCACGGTCTCGCGGACTTTTACCGTCTCACGTGATTATTTGCGATTAAACGAATTGGAAAATCTTCCAATTCAAGCATATTGTTGAGGTTGTAAATAGTAGGATCAAAAGTTAGTCCACACACCAAAATTATATTCTATGTTTTTTTTCATATAGAAAAAAAGTTGTATATTAGCTTTGTGTTTAACTTAAGTATTGATGTGAAAATAAAAAAAGTAAAAGTAAAGGTTATATGTGTTTGCAGTGAGGAAATATTTTTGAGGGATTGCAGTAAAATTAATGAAACTAGTGAACTGACCCGTGCGATGTACGAAAGATGTTATGCTAAATCATATGATACGTGAATCATATGTTATTGGTTTGTCGAATTATATAATTTGAACGGGTACACAAAACAATTGTAATGAGCAAAAAAAATAACAAAAACTATAAACGACAGTTTGTTATTAAAACACTACTTGTACATATTATAAATTTTGGAATACTTCTTTATACACAACATTCATCGTTTGTTTATTTTTTGATTCGTCATCACCACAAACTAATATTTTCAAACCCTTACGATTCGTAACTCGGGAAACAGCAACGTAAAGCTGGCCATGACTGAATACTGGATTCTTCAAGTACAACCCGACATTGTAGAGTGATTGTCATTGACTCTTGTTTATAGTCACCGCATAAGATACAATGAGAGGAAATTATCTACGTTGGAACTTGAAGGGGATTCTGAGATTCGACGATGTCAATGTCATTCGCGGAATCAAAACTTTATTACTTGCATTGGTTCCAGTGAGAATTTTAGCTTCAAGAACATGCTTGGCATGCCCTCCTAATCACCATCTTAGTGTCGTTATACAATCCATTAGAATGGTCCATATTTCTCAAGAGCATAACTGGAGTCCTGACCTTCAGATGCAACTCATGATTAGGAACCCCAGAACATTTTATCTCATTCAAAAATTCGGGAGTGTGCAGATCATGCAGGAAGTCAACATTAGCATCTGATTTACATGTGCTGTCGGAACTCAAATATGTAAGTCCCTCCGATGAGTTTAAAGACGTCATATATTGATTTATAGATTCGACAACATTCAGGGTAGGAGCTAGTATAGCCCTTTCTTTCAAGTACGTCGGATCATCAATGACGTCGTTAAACATTGGATAAGTACTTTGTACAATAGTTGCAATCGGATCAGCAGAAGATTCGAGCAAAATATCATCAGGTATATCAATCATGGGACAACCATCATTTGATCCTCCAATTGTTCCATCACCAATGCTTGCGACCCATTCAGAGAATTCAGCCAAATCTTTATAATCATTGGTATCACCAAGGTTCTGCAGACTAATGTTCTTAGTCAGTTTAAGCACAGTGCAATCTTTCCACAAATACGACACATTAATGAATGCATTAACAATATCTTGTCGAGTTCCCTTGGGAATAACAGACAGGGTCTGTCTAAAATCCCCACCAAAGACAACAGTATTCCCTCCAAAAGGTTATGTTCCAATATTGGGTCGATGAGTTTCAAAAACGCTCGTAAAGTCTCGTCTAATGCTTCAAAGCAATACTTGTGCATTATCGGTGCCTCGTCCCAAATTATAAGTTTAGAACGAATAATAAGCTCAGCAAGCGGACTCCCTTGTTTGATATTGCAAGTTGATTCCTCATTTGGGTTCAATGGAATAACAAATCGTGAATGTGCAGTCCTCCCACCAGGCAATAGAAGGGAAGCTATACCGCAATATGCAACATTTTGTACAATTTCTCCTTTCGACCTCAATCCTGAAGATAAAACCTTCCACAAAAAGGTTTTTCTTGTTCCTCCATATCCGTACACAAAGAACATCCTACCTTTATTTGATCGTATAGCACACATTATCGTTGAGTAAACGTTATGTTGCTCATCGTTAAGTTTGGAGATGAGGTCTCTATTCTCTTGCAACAGAACATCACGATCATACCGCAACTCATCATATATAACACTGTTTCGGTTGCTATGAATAGTCTCAGCATCCAGAAATGGCATTGATTCAAAATCGCGCAGACTCCTACATAGACTTTGGAATAATTTCTCAATTTCCAACAAAGTAAGATTCTTGATTTCATTCTCACTCAATACCAAATCTGTTGCATAAGATCAAACTAATAATTATAAGAAAAAAACATTTACAAAAATATAAAAGGTTTTAGTATTTAACAATATTTTTTGTAAATAATACCTATGTGCTGTAGGAGACGTCGATGTTAGTATAAAATATCATCAGAAAGAAACTCCCAACATTTCTCCCAGACATGTTCTGGTCGGCTCAAAGAGTCCGATAAAAGCAATGATGCAAACAAACTTCTAAGATTCTCAGCAGAAGCCCAAGAACTCGCTTCATTGATGGCATCAATATATTCCCTATCATCTTCTAACAATCCGAGAGCATAGCAAACCTCTCTATATGAAGCATGTTGAACACTATTGACCTTCTTGTAGTCGTCATGACACGTTGCTCCGCGAACAACATTGATAAGATACCTCAAAAAGTACATATCACTAGATCCATGGGTGACATAAAATACTCGTCCTATTGATTTTCCAATTTGTCTGGTCATCCACTTTCTGAGATACGGTTTCCAAGTGAATTTCGTTGGAGCTTCAACGTATGTTAGCTCTCTCGCCTCAGGATATATTTTATTCGCTTCCATCCATGCTAAAAACATACTTTTTTTTACCGAATCTTACTTAAGAACGTCAGCTATTCTTTCAAAATCCGAAAAAAATAATGTTTTGTTCATCCGAAAGATGAAAACTTAAACGTTCAACAGGAGGATACTTATATTGAATTTCAAATCCCAGTAGTTGTTCGCCTATATTTTTAGCTTCACCGCAAGTGTACGGTGTAGTTTATAGAATAGGGTAAGCAAGGTCGTATCCACGGAGACTAATAAATCAATAGGCTAAGTATTGAACCAAGATAGTTTTACTTTTATTTAGACGATCAATATTTGATGGTTGTTGTTTTGAGATTAAGACAATTTAAATCACTAAAACACGAAAATAAGATAACACAAATGAAAGAAGTATCAAGATGATGAAATGGATTTCCGAGTTAAAGTTTCGATTAATAATCCTCTTGTTGTCCGATTTAATCAAAGCCAAGGTTATTATCAATATTCCTATAAGACGATCACAAAGCTATTTTATCCTCCCTCTCGAGATGCATATAAAATGTAGATTGAAATATCTATGCTAGCATCTCTACTCAACATAAGATACACAACTCCCAAAAGCACCAAAGATCAAATATCCTCACAATATTCGCAAACCTCTCGATTCATGCAAATATTCGTGTCAAGTACTTAAGATCTAATATTGAAACTCATCTCTCGAATTATGAATCAATATATCAAACATGTTAAATCATTGGCCAAGTGATAAAACAAGAATAAGCTCAAAGTACTCAAATAGGCTTCAAGATAATAACTTCAACTAAGATTAAAACATTCAACAAGAGTTCATTAATCTACTTCCAAAACTCGGAAATCACTAGAGTTTAGCTACACATGATTAAACAACTTACACACAAAGTGTTCAAAGTCATTACAAATGAAACTAAAAGAGTGAAACTAAAAGAGAAGCAAGAAAACTTAGGAACGTCGACAATCTCTCGATATATCTCCGTTCTTCAAGCTCCGATGCAACCCGATTATCTCCTTGATGTCTCCTTCCAAGAGTTGACTCTTGTCTTGTGTTGTAGATCCCAAAAATGCCAGAATTTTCCCTTGTGTGCGCCCCCAAAAAAGCCTTTTTATACTCCCCATCATGTTTAGGGCTTAATTATGCAGATTATGGGATTCCAGCGCAGACGCACGGGTGGTGTGCCCACACACGAGTTACCCGTGCGCCACCCTGCTGGAATACCCCAACTCTCTGTAGGGCGCACGGGTGGTGCGTCGGAGCACGGCCTACCCGTGCGCCACTGGGTGAGATATCCTGACTCTCTGTAGGGCGCACGGGTGGTGCGCCCATGCATGGCTACCCGTGCGCCATGTCTTTGCCTTCAATCAACCTTATACGGGGTGCACGGTGGTGTCTTGAGGCACGCCCAACCCGTGTGCCCCCTGTCTCTTCCGTGAATGCTCAACTTTCGCTCTTTTAGGCTTCACGTTTCGTATATGCACTTAATTCTTTGCGTTTCTACTTTGCTTTCCTCATATTCTTATTCAATTAGCTTCAAATATCATGAAATTCCTACAAAATAAGCAAAGTGTAATATCTTTTCCACAAGGAGTGAATATGTAACGTTTAACGCGAGTATATGCATGTTTACTTATCATTATAGCTCGAAATACGCATCAAAACACATGCAAAATTCACGCTTATCAGTAGTCTCCATGCTGCCTCACACGACGAAACATACTTACAATCGTAATACATGCTCACCTCGTCAATAGTTTTTCCAGATTCCTCGTCATTACTACTCGTATAGAACGATGCCGTCGCACGATCATGTCCTTTATTGACATACTTGAACAAATATTTTATCGACCTGGATTGATTACACCATTCTACATTAATGTGAGCTCCATACTTTAGCAACAAATGAGGATTGTGTGGCACAACATATATATTGTCAAGCGGTACTCCATTTTTTTCCACTACCCTCCCATCATCTCTACATCTATAACATGGATAACCTTCATCATCAATAGTCGTCACATCTACAATTTTTTTAGGAAAGTGCTTAGTGCAAATATCATCAGCCATGCACGGAGAAATTTTTCTTTCATCGCCGCATGGACCATGTATTATATGGTCCTTCACTACCGCATAATAAGATGGGTCTAAACTCTCGTCTGGTATTTCAGCTGATATTATTCGATCGATATCATCTACAATAGGATTATTCTCCTCTTTTGCCAAAAATAGCAAAATATGGGCATGAGGCAAGCCACGCTTTTGAAATTCTAATTGTGTATACTACTGCAATATTAAAAAAAAAAAAAATTTAGGCATATATTGAATCATATTGGAAAAATCAGACGCTTCAAATAAATTTCTACCTGCCATGACTTCACCAAAGATTTTATTATGCCGAAGATCTTTGATCAAAGAATCCAACTTCAGTTTAAACACCCTACAAACAATATCAGGTCGGTCCTCAGGATTCAAATTCTTTTTAGCAAGAAATCTTAGAATCTCTGGCCACTTAGGATTGCATGTGAATGTTATAAACAAATCTGGATATCCTGCCCATCGACATATAGCCATAGCATCTTGATAATTCTGAATCATATATCGAGCACCTCCCGTAAGGTAATATAATTCGTCTTCCCTGAGTACTAGGATTGATATCTCCATGCAGCAATACATCACTTAGACCCTTATAAATGTCGCAATGCAACTTCTTCTGATGCAATCATACATACTTTAATCACGCTGACTCAACCATTGTATAACCATCGACAATGAATTACCGAAACAATCTTCCAGATGACAATATTGTAGAAGGTTCATCTTCTCTATCCTGTAGGCGATGCGCGAAAAACTCTCTCACACTAACAGTTTTTCTGCCTCCTGATTTTTTTTGTTTGAGATTTGAAAACGATATGTCTTCTCTGAAACCATCTTCACCATACGGTAATAACAACGAATACTGTAAAGCCAAGTATGAAGCATTCAAATCATTTATCCATTTCAAACTGCCGGATTTTATTTCGATTAATATATCCATGTCTCCTAATGCTTGATCTTAATCTCCAAAAATCAGAGCAGCAACCTCAGAAGTTGAAGGCATATTGTATCTCCTAGCATTCGTACTTCTCTTACCGATTAGACACAAACAGACATCAGGTTGACCACCATCTAAAATCTTCTCATTTGCCATTCTAAAAGTCTTAACTAATACATTATTATCATCTAGCATTCTCTTTAAATCATTGACGATCGCTTCATGTAAATTATTATGCTCACTCCCTTGCCTAGAAAATAAAACAGATATTAGTGACATATTACATAAACAATTTAAAATAAATATTGAGATTCATAAATAAACAAACCTGATATAGTTTAATCATTTAGATATTTCATTCTCTGTGTCATAGATATATAATTGTGCGAATTTCGGTGTCGCACCATTGGATGGTAATAAACTTCCCATCAGATGATAATTTTATCCATGCAATCGGAAAACATGAGGACCTCTGCCTTTATTTATATCAGTGTCAATCTTGCCTCCCATCGATGTAAAACAAAACATATTATTGTATGATCTGATATTGTCTTGGAAGTGTTTGCTCTTATTTCCATCTCCAAACAACAAATCTCCAAGTACTACAGGTGGTTATTTTATGGGAGGAAGTTGAATTATGTCATTGGCACAACACAAAGAATATCGAGGTTTGGATTTTGGATATGAGATCAACCTTTCTTCAAACCAAAACACCGCGTTACAAAATTCACATTTGTATGTTGCATCTCCGATATCCCAATACTCTATAAAAAAAAAAGAAAAGACACATATATTACACAAAGATATTAAGTGGAAATTTATTAAATTTAAAATGTCATCGTGAACTTGAATCCATTAATACATACCTTATTGTTTAACTACGGATGTCCCATTTGACGAATAATGTGTGACATAATTCATAATGCCCTCGAATATTGTTGTACCTTTAGAAATGGGATCCACACGCGTAGATTGCTCACATGTTAGATCAATTATTTTTGTTGAGTCCAAAGAGATACTTGAAGACTCCCCTCTGCACTTTCTCTTTTTATTGTATGTTGAAATTCTTTTTGATGACGATGTCCCTGTAATTGTAAAACCAATTTACTAAACTAAATACATCTCAAATGAAAACATGTAATTTAAATATATGATTTTATACAGACTAATAAAAAATTTAAAAATTAATATACCATTTGTGAAGTTAGTAAATGCCATTTTCGGCATTGAATTAATAATGCTACTTGACGACCCTTGCAATTCATATTGTTTGGATACATTTGTACTCGTCTTTAAAGATAGCAGACGGTTTCTGAGAAAAAAGAAAGAACATCATATTAGATTAATTTAAATAAACAAATTGCAAGAAATAAGAAATAAAATCTATTATAATATATATTGGTAATTGGTAATACTAATAAGTATTAAATATTAAAACACTACAAATAATTAAATTAATCAACTTAAAAAAATAGAACGTACCATCTGTAATGACAGAACTTGGGATATAATTATCTGTATTAATATTTGTGCCATAACAACCTTGTAAATCATTTAATGTTACATAACCTCGACGACGATTGCACATCTATTCCAGTTGATATTAAAGGATATGTATTTGTGATGTTAATAAGTGAATGGTTTGATAATTGTCTTTCAGGCCGATTTTGCAAATCTTTTGTCGCATCCATGCTAGAAATCGACAAATTTGAGCTTCTCATATTTTCTGCATAGATGAAAACAACATAAGGTCAAAAAATAATTAATGTGCACTCGATAGCATTAAAAATAAATCATATGTATTTACAATAATTAATGAAATTAAAAAAATAAAATATAATTTTATATTTTATATTTTTTAAAAGCGAAAAAACCAAATAAATTGATTATATATTTATTATATTTATAAGTATATAATCAATTTTTGATTTTGTATAATAATATCATTTCATTCTATTAGCAATGGAAAATATATATAATTATTAGGTAATATATTAATAGGTAAAAAATATAATTTTGGAAGCTAAATTTTATTTAGATAATATATCTACAATTAATTTTAATAGGCCGTTAACAATATATTATAATTAAATTAATATTTTTCTATAATAATTTAATCAAACATTATTACCAATATGATAAATTTTGGAACTGAAAAAATATTAAATAAAAGTAATTTATGTTTTATTTTTAGTATTTTTATTTTATTTTTTTATTTTATTTAAAACATTGCTTTTATTTATAATAAACATCAAAAAATAATTCAAATTTGGCCACATTTTAAAAACATAGTATTGAGTAGTATTCAATTCAAAAAAATTGGACGAGTCCCAACCCTTTTTAAAAAAATCTGATCTTTTTATAAGGCCCAAATTCTCCACACAAATCCACCAATTTTTTATTAAAAAAACAAAAAAAAAACCACAGCCATCCGATCTGACGTGTAAACCTCAATTTGTGGAACAATCGAGAAGCTATACACGTGTATGATGGTTGATATATTTAAGCATGCAAATAAAATCGTAAAAAAAATTAAAAAAACCCTGGCCATCCGATTTGAAATCGGATGGCCATAACACATCCCACACAAAACCACCCCCCTCATTTGGAGATGAGCAGAACACAATTTTGTTCGTGTTGATACATCTCACTTTCTCTGTTATCCGAAAAACCTCTCTCTCTCTCTCTAGCAATTTTCTCTCACTGTGAAATCCTAATCTATCATCTCTCATTTCTCTCATATTCGAACAAAACCGAGTTCGGCTCTAACAAACCCACATCTCTAATCTCTCAGTCTTTTGGTAATCTATGTATACCACTTAAGACTGGGTGTAATTTTAGGAGATGGTAAATTTTTTGGTTTGTTTTTTTTTTTTTGTTTATTTTCGAGTTAGGGTTTCGAAAATAAAATCTATAAATGTTCATGAGATGGGTTTTTTGGGTGGTTTTCGCTCATTTTTATCGGTTCTGTATATGATTTTTCGAACATTTGCCTTGTAAATAACTAAATCTGGTGGTTTCTTCATAGCCACTCGGATTTTCTCGATTTACAAATATTTTAATTTTTAAACCAAAAAAAATCTTATGGTTTTCTAACGGGTCTGTACGTATTCGGCTATATTAGTAGGTTATAATGATTTTTTTTGTGATTTACATGTAAATGAACCAGAAATGCAAAGAATATGAAGTTATCTGTAAGATCTGCCGATATTTTGAGGTTTTCCGATTTTCCATTTTTAAGAACTAGTTTACTACAGAAAAATCACGGTCTTCAGCTTGAATCGGTAAGTCTTATATTTTTTTATATTTTGTATTCCATTTTTGGTTAACAGTATGGGCAACGTATTTTTTTTTACAAATTAAAATATAACCGTTAAAAATTAGTTTATGGTATTTTTGTAAAACATACAAACAATTATCTCATAAATTATTTTTATACTGAAATTTTAATTTATTTTGGCATTTTCTTTAAGTTATTTCCAGATCTGTAAAACTTTATGTGAACCTCTTTTTTTTACAAATTAAAAATTAATTATTAAAAATTATTTAATGGTATTTTCGTAAAAAAATTAAACGAATAATCTGGATATATTTTTATACTTAAATCTTCATTTTTTTTTGGCATTTTGTTCATGTTATTTCCAGATCTGTTAAACTTTATGCGACACATTTTTTTTCAAAGAAAACTTAATTGTTAAAAATTATTTAATGGTATTTTCGTAAGAAATACAAACCATTTAACATGGAAAATTTTTTATACTTAAATCTTCATTTTGTTTTGGCATTTTGTTTTACATTATTTCCAAATCTGTTAAATTATTTGAATTTTTATTATAAGATATATAAGTCGAATATGATAAAATGTTTTTATACTGCTAGTAAGATTAAAACAAATAAGTTAGACTACAATAATATCTCAAATCTAGATAGTATGAACAAAAATTGATATTACATATATTTTTTTTATTATCTCAGTTTTATAATTACTTATTTTAAAAATAAATTTATTTTTATTTTTTGAGAAAATTAGATCCTGAATTTATTTTATTTAGTTAGTCTTACAAAATATAAAAAATAAATACTCAGAACATTAAGAAAAATAATTTATAATTTCTCAGTTTTATTTTTTTTTAATTAATGTATTTATTTTACTTAAGATCCTAGTTGTCTCAATATAGTTTGATACAACTTTGAGGTTAACACCAACTTGACCATACTCTTAGAAAGTAGTGGAATCCTGTTGGAGAATCAATGTTGGGAAATTTATTGTTTAGATTTTGATGAATGCCATGTAAAACTTAGAATAGGAAGTTGGCACCCCAATTTTTGTTGTAAACTGCATTGTAATAAATAGGGATGGTCAAGCTGAGTTAAGTCAGCTATGCCCAAACATGCAAAAAGACAACTGGAGACTAGAAGGAAGACTCATTGCAAGACAATTGAGTATGGCAAAGAAGAGAAGACGAGAACTCTACTTGAATGAGCAAATGAGATGCGGTGAGTGAAGTATCGATCAAGTCAACTTAAGAAAAGCCAAGTCTCAAGTTGAAGTGACGTAAGAGTCATCCATGATTGGAAGTCGACTCTAAGTCACCTGGGAAAGCAAGGAAATGCAAATGCTCAAGTCGAGATAATCGAAAAAGATCCGTTGCATAGAAATCAAGAGAATTACTTAAACAAGTAATATCTCCATGCTACCTTTCTCGAAGTGCTCACCCCGGAAGCGTGCAAAAGGAATAAACCAATGGGAAGCACTACACCGTGTCGAACTCGAAAAGGTGGAGAACAATTCATATGAGGAAATGGCAATTCCAAGGATCGCAACAAGACAAGCCAACGACCACAAGTGACTTTCAAAAATAAGCCTATCTCTTCAACGGGCGATTTTTGAAAAGCTCACTATAAAAGGCCGAGGAATAACTCGAAAAAAAAGACAGAGATTACGCAGTTACCCGAACCACAAACATTCTAGCAATTATTAGAATTGTAACCTCAAATATTTTCAAGTGATTAAACGCTCAATCCTCAAGCTTTACACTACGAAGAACATCAATCCAACACTCACCGTGAAGGAAAGATAACTTCAATCGGTTGAAGAGGAAATTACTAAAGAATCAAGGGGTCTACATTCCACGAAGGATTGTAGAAAGGTTCAAGGTCGAACCAAGTCTTGAGCTTTTGGAGGGCTTCGTGATCAAATCCAAAGAGCTTGAGCAAGTGGGTCAGTAGTAGCAAAGCGCAAACTGCCTGAAGAAGATGAGTCGCACGAGAAGCCACCGAGTGATCAAGGCGTCTCATCGAGTCCCAAAGGATCAAGTCACCGTGTGATCAAGACTTGATCCTGGACTGCTACCACTTTGTATATTGATCAATACCTAGTGGATTCCTCCAGAGTTGGAGAAGAGAGGAGTAGAAGAATTACCCCATCTTCGAACCTCTATAAAAATCTTATTGTGTCATTTACATTTCAAAGACTTTAATTCTTGCATCATATTTGTTTAATTCTCATGACATATTTGTTATCCATTAGATAATCTCTAAGTACTAAATCAAGCTCTAAATCTCTACTTAACCAAACTTAAGGGTGTTAAGTCTTCCAAAAAACAAACCACAACAGTTAATTTAGACTTAACAAATTGAGTTATTCCATCAACAAATCGTTGAGTCCGTTGAGAGACTAACTCTACCGATTAACTAAATTGGTCATCACCAAGGACACAAATTGTGTAAGATCAACTCAACTTTTAAAAGGACTAAATCAAAAATTTGCAAGTTTATTCAACCCCCTTCTAAACCTTACACTTACACCCCTTGGGACCTACAAGTGGTATCGGAGCGGTTGGTTCATTGAGCCTTCCGCACCGGTTCTTGAACTAGATCTCCAAATTTTTCAAAGTCCGCTTTAGTACTTAAACTTTCAAAACTCTTTTTATCATTAAAATTTATTATCATGGAAGCAAATTTGACACGCATTCCTATGTTCACAATTGAAGAATTTGATGATTGGAAAATTCGTATGCACGTGCTCATCTATCAAAGATTACATGATGAAATGTGGATAGTGATAGAGGATGGGCCACCGCAAATCTTAAAGGTGAACACAAATTGTAAGAAGAAGAGTCTGCACCTGAAGGTGAAGAGAATGTTGCTCCCGCACCGCTATGATCGAAAAACCAAGAACCGAATGGACAAATGATGACAGAAAAAGATACAACCTGGACAATGTAGCCAAGGACATCCTTTACAAAACCTTGACAAAGCCATGTTCAATAAAGTCAAATCATGCAAAACGGCTAAAGAAATCAGGACAAACTAACATTGATTTGTGAAAGCTCGTGAGCAAATCAAAGAAAACAAATTATCAAATGGTCAGTACTGAGAAATTTGAGAACTTCAAAATGATCTCGGGAGAGAACCTAGATCAACCGGATGCTCGATTCACGTAAATCACCAACGAGCTAATCGCACTTGGAAAGGAATATACACAAAGAAAATGTGTATGAAGATCCTAAAAGTCTCCCACTGAATGGGAAATGAAGGTCATGGCACTAAGATATTCCATGGACCTATCAAAGACATCCAACCATGAACTATTCTCGGACCTCAAAGCCTACGAGTTTGAGCCGAGAAGAAAAGACCAGAAGAGACAGTTTGTACCCAAAACAAACTCTAATTGTTAAAGATGGGAAGAGAGTGAGGTCAAAGAAGTCATTGACCCGGAAGAAATAGCCCTACTAGTAAAAAGGTTCAACAAATTCTTCAATAAGAACTACAAGAGAGGCAAGGGCGAATCCTCCGAAGACACTCGCCTCCCTCCAAATCAAGGGAAGATAGGCCAACCAAGAGAACAGATCATCAAAAAGTCAATATCAAAGGGCGACAATCCAAGAATGGAAAGAGTCGATCAAAAGGTTGAATATCTATCTTTGAACTCAGAAGGCAACCATGTCACTATGCCATTGACGCCCATATCCTATAGTCAACAAATACAGAATGAAGAAGAAAAAGAAAGGTCTTGAGAGAAAGAAGACAAGAAAAGAAAAAGGCAATGTTGGGCACAGAGACTCACCGAGACAACCAAGTCAAAAGACATAGCCGAGTCGAGAGTAGTGAAGCCGATTACTCAAGTGACTCACGAAGAAGCTCTAACTGCTTTGATGGCCAATGAACAAGATCAACTCGACCAAGAAGATGAGGTACACTCTAACTCATCGAACTCGTATTCTAGTGATAGTGATCGACACACACACTTCATCACCCACTCGATCTTTATGATTCATTAGGCAAAATGATGAAAGATTTTGAAAACATTAAATCCTCACACACACTACTAAATGAGGAAAACAACTTACTCAAGAGCCAAAACTCACAAATTGACTAAGGAGCCGAGTACTCTAAGTCAAATAGCCGATGAGAATGAAAGTTTAAAGGCCGAAAATGCCAAGCTAATAGAAAAAATAGCCGCCATAGAAAAGAGGAGAGAATGACCTCAAAAATGTAATTGCCTCATTCACTAAGGCATCTAAATCATTGGATGATATTATTATGAGTCAAAGAGAATGTGGAGACAAGACAAAGCTTAGGATTTAATTCCTCTCGTGCTATGTCAAACTCCGAAAGTAATTTTGGAAAAAGGATCTTCAAGCAATGAAGAGTCTAAAAATCCAAAACTCCAAGGGGTGCACACACATTCACCCCAAAGCACAATTACAAGCAAACCGACCTTGGTTATAAAGGAAAAGGAAAATGACCCGATTGAGTGCGTGAAAGGACAACGAGAAAAGATTCAATCGAGTTCTCAAAGAAACTCTAAATGTAAAATACTCAGAAAAAGAAGAAACAGAGCTACCAAAACCCTTAAAATCTATAAAAGAAATACATATGATGGGAATGGCGAAAATATCCAAGCCAAGTTGATTGGAATAATGTGAACTATCGTAATAGACTTATGGAATATAAGCCCAAATGGCAAAGGCCTAGAACTCAAAGAAAGGCCATTCCAAAAGTATAAGAGCTTTCATCAACACACATATGCACCTAGGCACCACACTCGGAGAGACACCACAATTACCCAAAGAAGGCGATTGCTAAAACACATATACAGCATACTGCATAAAAAGAGACAAATTTGTATGAACTTAGAATCCCCAAGCAATTTGCCAAGATTAATTATGATTATGGCACGATAGATGGCAACCCTTAGAGTCAAATCATTTGGCTATAAGTTGGTTGGATCATCTTACAATTCTAACCCCTCGGACCTGACAAGTATGGGTACCTAAAACTTAATTTCCTTGATTGCGTTTCAAGGAACAACCGAAAAGCCAAGGAACCTGGTACATGGATAGTGGTCGTTTTCCAGGACATATATGACAGAAATAAGAAAAATCTGTCAAAATTCAAGGAAGTTAAAGGAGCAAAAGTCATATTTGGAGGAAATGAAGCTCCAGGTGAAATAAGAGGCATTGGATCCATCAAGAGGAATGGATTAGAAATCACGATGTTGCATATGTTGAAGGACTCAACTTCAACTTGCTAAGATCGATCAACTCGTGACAAGGGCTATAATGTTGGATTTAACATGGGTATATGCCAAATCAAGGATCTTGAATCGAATGAAGTTGTGTTGCAAGGATGCGCATAAAAGAACATGTATGTAGTAGATTGGTCAACCGCTACACCCAACACCGTCTACTAGCAAAAAGCACAAATTAATCAAGTCAGGTCGTGGCACAAAAAGTCGAGTCACCCGAATTTCAAAACGATTAACAAGCTTGCCGTAGTAGTCTTGTGGAAGGACTTCCGACTCGATATAAAAAAGAGAGTATATGTGACGTATGTCGAAGGAAAACAAATCAAATCATCATTCAAAGAAAAGACATGCCCATTTTCAACAAGAATATTGCATCTGCTACATATGGATCTATTTGGCCCAAAGGGAACCAAATAGCATAAGTGGAAAGAAATACACCTTGGTGGTAGTAGATGACTACTCAAGATATACATGGACAATATTCATGTGTAAGAAGAAAAGAAACTCTACGAAACTACCACAAATGATGAAGAGGATTCAAAATGAGAAGAGCCAAACCATTACCAAAATAAGATCGATACGAGGAACCGAGTTTGTCAATGGAATAATAACTCGATATTGTATTGAAAATGGTATTGGTCATGAACTATCTGCAGCAAGGACTCCACAAATGAATGGAGTTGCGAGAAAGAAGGAATAGAACTCTCAAAGAAGCAAAGAAGGACCATGTTAGTGAAGCAGGTTACCAAAAAGATTTTGGGTCAAGCAATCAACATAACTTGCTACACTCAAAACAGATGTATGATAAAAGACATACAAATTGACAAAGACTCCCTATGAGATTTGGACTGAAGAAAACCAAATGTTGCATATTTTAGAATATTTGGATGTAAATGCTTCATCCACAACAATGGCAAAGACAATCTAAAGGCCTTCGATGCTAAAGTCGATGAAGGTATCTTCTTGGGATACTCAAATGAAAGTGAAAGCAAAGCCTCTGAGTACTCAACAAAAGGACTATGGTTGCGGAAGAATCCATTCATGTGGTATTCGATGAGCCAAATGTAAATGGAGAAGACATTGAAGAGTCACCGATAAACCGAATCATCCAACCATACGTAAAGAGTCCCTATGTCAAGTCAAGCCGAATTATAAACTCGTAAGAAGATGAGATAGTCAATCTCAAAAACAAATTGGAAAATTTGCAAAATAAGTGACTACGAGAGAGCGATCAAAGCAACACAATCGCTAGACGATCAATCCAGCTAACTTACTTCAACTCGATGTAAGATGGTGAAAGACCATCCACCAGAACTTGTCATTGGAGATATAAGAGAAGGTGTCAAAACAAGATCCAGAACTCAACAAGAAGCTATGTTCACATGCTTTATCTTGCAAATAGAGCCCAAAGATGTGTTACAAGCATTGGATAACACACATTGGATTCAAGCTATGCAAGAAGAGTCAATCGATTTGAAAGAAATAAAGTATGGGAATTAGTTCAAAGACCCACCCATCAAAATGTTATTGGCACAAAATGGGTGTTCAGAAATAAGATGAACGAGGAAGGTTCTGTGGTAAGAAACAAAGCAAGATTAGTAGCCAAAGGATATTGCCAAGAAGAAGGGATAGATTTTGATGAAACATTTGCCCCTGTAGCAAGATTGGAAGCTATAAGGATGTTTCTTGCCTATGCAACTCACAAGAATTTTACTGTATATCAGATGGATGTAAAAAACGCATTGCTAAATGGTTTATTGGAAGAAGAAGTGTATGTTGAACAACCTCCAGGATTTGAGCAGAAGACTCTTGGAGATAAGGTATACAAACTCAAGAAAACTCTGTATGGATTGAAACAGGCACCCAGAGCATGGTATGATACTTTGTCACAATTCCTAACTGAGAATGGATTCACAAAAGGAAAAGTAGATAGAACGCTTTTCAGAATTCAAGACAAGAAGAGTATACTGCTTGTTCAAATATATGTGGATGACATCATTTTTGGATCCACAAACAAAGAGATATGTAAAAAAATTTCAAACCTCATGCAAAGTAAATTTGAAATGAGCATGATGGGAGAGCTGGCATTCTTCCTTGGACTCCAAGTGAAACAATTGAAGGATGGAACCTTCATAAGTCAAACAAAATACACCAGAGATTTAATGAAGAAATTTGGTATGGAGGAGAAGTCTTCTGTGAAAATACCAATGAATACATCAAAAATGGACATGGATGCATATGGCAAGCCTCAGAGATCAAACAAGATACAGAGCACTTATTGGATCATTGCTCTATCTCACAAAGAGCAGGCCGTACATCACCTTTGCTTTGTAGGTGTATGTGCAAGATTTCAATCTGCTCCAAAAGAGAGCCATATGACAAAGAAAGCTAAGAGAATTTTGAGATACTTGAAAAAGGAAGCCAAGAAGTTGGCTTATGGTATCCAAAGGAAGGTGGATTCAAACTAATTGGCTATTCGGACTCGACTATGTTGGATGCGACTGACAGAAAAGCACCTCGTGCACATGTCAAATGCTAGAAACAGTGATTTCCTGGTTTAGCAAGAAGCAAAATTCAATAGCCACCTCTACAACCGAAGGCAGAATACATAGGCGGCAAACAGCCCAAATCCTATGGATGAGACAAAGAAATGAGAGACTATGAAGTTGAGGAAAAAGAAATTCCAATCACGTGTGATAACACAAGTGCAATTGCAATCACTCAAAATCCTGTGTTGCACTCAAGAACAAAACATATCGATGTCGATATCACTTCATAAGAGATCATGTTGAAAAGAAGGACATCATCTTGGAATATATCTCAACCGATAAACAATTGGGTGACATCTTCACAAAACCATTATGTGAGTCAAGATTTGAAGAACTCAAGCATGAGTTAGGGTTAATTGAGCTGAGCTAACACTCGGAAGAATCAAAGAAAAGAAATGGAACACAAAAAGGAAAAAGAGTCAACTCACAAATCACTAAGTAAATCACCAGACGGAAAGACAACTATACCGAGTCACCGACAGATGAGTCACAAAGAGAATCGTGAGAAGAAGAGCTAAACCACCAAGGGTAAAGGCCGAGTCATTTATGAGCAAAGTGACAACGCAATGCTTTTTTACTAAGCGGGAATGTTTTTAAGAATTACGCCAAGATAATTATGACGTGTACAGCAAAAGCCGCACACCAAGCTTATGATTGGATATAAATGTCACCGCATTAAATACGAGACGTTAAATGCTAAATCGGCGTGCAAAATCTAAGCCATTGATTTCGATCACATTTTAAAAACCACCCGCACGTCCTTTCATAAACCATACTTAAGCTTTCTTTCTTCTCTCTCTCATATTACCAAAACCGTTCATTTCTCTCAGAAGCAAAGGCAAAACTCTCTCAAAATCCTATCTATCTTCAAATCAACCTCTAAGTTTTCTTCGGTGAACTCCTGAAAAATGACATCAACCTATGATTTTGTCAAGTTAGGAAAGCAAATCCACACCGGGTCTACTGTGGATTTCGACGGCATGGTGAAACAGGGGTCCGACGACACCCTAGTGAAGAAAATTGCTGAGAAATTGGAAACGTCTGGGCTGAAATCGTTTCTGACGTTGGAATATTCGATGACCTATGTGGAGGAGGTCGCACAGTTCTACGTGAACGCTGAGGTTCACGATGAAGGGATAAAGTCATCTGTTCACGGAAAGAAGTTCACCATCTCTGCCAAGGATTTGGCTGAACACAGCTCACTACCGACGGAAGGAGCATCGAAAATCAACGATGCTAATGTAAACCTGGCCGCCGCTTGGAATGAAATAGCCAAGCCCGACTATCTTGATAAAATAGTTTACACAAAGAAAACAAGAGGTTGTCAAGGAGGATTACCACAAACTGTTGGACATATTTGCCAAATGCATAGACATCAAATTTGGCGGCTTTGACCACGGTAAAAAGCAAAGTTGATCGTAATGGATGCGATCATTGAAGAAAAGAAAATAAATCTGGCCGAGTTTGTCTACAAAGCAGACTCCGATCGTAGGAACAAATCCTTCAAGGAAGATGGTGCATTTGAAGGATCCCTGGATATGGCCTGTGATTGGCACTGATGGAGGTGAAAGGAGTCCTCTCTAGATGGAAGGAAGGGCGTTCCATGTAAACAAGAGGATGTTCCGATCAAACCTCTCTCGCGCATGAGAAGAGAGCCTACGCCAAGAGAGTGACACGAGTGAGGGGAAATCACCACCCTCAAGATACAACTGCTTTCCTCTCCACCAAAGAAGAAAGCTCGCCCCTGCGCAGCTAAGAAGAAGATCACTCCCGCAAAAAAGAAAAACAAACTCCGCCCGCCCCGCAACCGAGTCACCTACCCCCCGCAGCCGTGTCTCCCGCCCCAAAGAAGCAGCCGGTCGAGAAGGACTCTCAAATACCTTCTCCGATCGTCAAAAAGAGGAGAATCGATAAGCCAAGATGGCCACCTCCTCGAGGCGAAAACACCAAAGACGCCCCCGCCGCCCAAGACTCGGAAGAAACTCTCTCTCAACCGTAAATCCCTCCGGTACAAACTAGGCGACGAAGAAGAATCATCAAGCACTCCGAGCTTGAGAAACCGGGCCGAGTCACCACTCACCGAGCAAATACCGAGAGGCTGGCTGGAGAAGTAGAGTCCCGATATAATCGATGAAACAAATGACTAAGTCTCGCTGGAAGCGATCAATAGAGGCAAATCAAGACACAACAGTCAGTCCGCGCAATGAGACACAAAGAAGGCGATAGAGCCGATAGTGATTTGATGATCCTATCCCCACTTTACCCGGACATCCAAAATCGCTCATGCGAGTGGAGGAAATGGAAATTGAGTCGATCAAGGGAACAGTTCCAACGGCCCGAATTTATAGAAGAGGAAGAGGAATCTGCCGAACTTCCTCGAGTGACCACCGTGGTCCAAGATCGGATGAAGAAAAATCGCACGATATCTTGCAGATCTTCAAGGACAAGGAGAAAGAAAGACAGCAGAGGAAGAAGCGAGAGGCACGTGAGAAGGCCAAAGATCTCGCCCTATCACCGCACCACGAACACACACACATCATCTCCTTAATGTCTTATCCGATGGTGATGAGGATCCTGGACTCTACCGCCGCCACGTGAAGAAGCGCAAAGCAGCAAGCATTGCACGAATCTAGAATCCTTCACGAGAAAAGATTGATGGAGGGACCAGAGAGTCCTCCGAACACACCGAAATCGATCCCATGGGAGTGGTTCAAGAAATCGCCACCGTTGTTGCTACCACCACTTCCCACTCACTCGGAAGAATGAATTAAGGAACTCGATGAAACGGGTTAGTGGGGACCCCGATTGAGCCAACCCCTAATGAAGGTGTCTTACCACCGCCCCAACGGGCCGAACACTCGGTAGAAACAACCCGAGTTTGGAGACGAGTGACCCCATTCCAAATCACTCACCGGTGGTGCACCACCGAGGGAAACTCCTCCACCGCAGCAAAGGTCGGAGAATGTCGCGATGACTCCACGAGAATCTAGAAGGCGAAGTGGAGATGGAACAACCACAAAGTACACAACAAGTTGTCATCAACGGCTCGGATAGTTGAGATTGTCTCACTGAGGTGCCAATCGCTCTGCAGCTAATGGCGGCGCGATGCGATCGAGGCACGAGGAAGGAATAGCCCCGGAGTTAACACTGGGGCGATGAAAGTGCAATCCATGGGGTTGAGACTCCAATGGATGCCACCACGAAGACCCTAAGACAAATGACACTATCGAAAGGGAGGTCCAAGGCCTCACCGCGCTTGAGACTGTAGGAGATAATGAAGGCCCACGGAGGTTGAGACTTCCGGGTAAAGAAGTCAAGAGAGAACATCCCTCCCGCTATCAATGATCCATCCGAAAAGGAGATAAGCGCGCTTCATGATTCCCAGATAATCCTGATGTAACCTTTTTGGGATCGGGAAAGCGACGAAGAAAAAGTCATCATCCCCGTGACAGATCCAAAAGACTCACCGGATGTTCCCAAAGACGAGCAAGTCCGATCTCAAGACTACTCGTTAAACTTTCAATTTTGATGATGATCCACCAATGGAAATCTCATCATCGTCCGATGACGCTTCGATAAGGCCGAGGACCCCACTCGATTGAGTGAAACCACCGAGACCAACGGTTTGAGAGACAGAGGGCAGCGCCAGTCGGGTCCACTTCACAAAAGACCCCAAATTAAACAGTCCACCGCACAGGCTCCTCAAGCCGCAGCAGTTCGACTCAAAAGGAACTTCACACGCACCTCTCATCATTGAAAAATCCCAAGAGTCGTGATGATTCCTTTGTAGAATCATTTCCTTTCTCTCTGGAGGTACCCGACCTCCCCGAAGAGTCGAGAACAAGCTCGCACGCTTCCACGAGACCAACTCCTGTCATTCCGTCAGTACCATCGTTCCAAATGACTATGACTTTGACGCCGCATGGCCATCACCGCAATGTAAAACAAAACTGAAGTTCGGGAGATGTTCAAGGCATTATTTGCTTGAAATTGAACGGATGGAGAGGCACCATGCCTCTATGGACATGCGATCGACAACAGAGATGCCAACCTTACTCACGACTTGAGAGGCATAATCGGGATCGAGGAATGGTGGCAATAGAAGCAAACAATGCGTGTGGAACAAGTTAGATACTTCAGACATTGTTCAACAAGTCACGTATGGAGAGAGCCGAGAATGCCGATGCAAAAACGAAATTGAGAGAACACATTGAGCACATGCATGAAGCTCACACTGCCGAGATAAAGTCAGCTGCGTGAGAAAAATAAGAGTGATCTCCAAACATATGGAAGAAAACATGGATAGAAAATTCAGCCTTCTCATGGCCGAGATGAAGCTAATTTCAAAGTCCAACGCTACTCGCTCCGAATTTCGTCCGCATACACCGCAGCAGACTCGAGGCGAAACTCGGCTATCGCCAGCTCGACTTCCTCGCTTGCCAAGATGTTTCAGTGTTCCTCTCTCCTTTGATGATGCCAAAAGGGGAAAGATGAATACTTTAAAGCGCTAAAGAGATCCGAAGGTCGAAAAGGAGGAAGCATTGTGAAGGGAAAGACAACGAGGAAGTATCAAAACAAAAGAAAGGAAATTCCGTTGAGGGGAAGGATCGAAAGATGTGACCTTGATGATTGCACAAACCCCCAACAAGGTCTTGTCACAAATGATATTATCAAAGAAAACTCCAGTGACTCGCCACTCCAACACTCTGTTATATCTATGGTGAAAAGAGAAAAACAATTGAAGCGGGGATGGATGAAGTGGAAGGAAGAATGGATGCCCGAGTTATGAACATCTTGAAACAACATGGAGGCATTCCAAAGAGACAGAGACACTTATGCCATCTCGATGCTCGGGACCGAGCCACAATCGGTTGATGAATTTAAAACGCCGCATCCGAAGGATACTTTGCAAAAATGTCTATGGCTCAAGCTTGGGACTTGTCTTGGGAAAAGGGTCTCACGTTATGTGAAGAAGGCCGACAGCAAAGAGACTCACCGACAGATCCACTCTGCTGGTCACTCCGCTGGTCACTCACAGGGGGAAGAAGACCCTAGTACAATATACGCCCGAGGAGGAGAGGTAGAGAAAGAAGCGGCAGATGAAGGAAGAGGCTTCGGACCTAGACCTCTGCCTAAAAAACATTGAGTACGTAGATCCGGCAAGAAAGGAGGGATCTACTGGGCCGGTCTTGACCAAGTAGCCAATTTGCAAGTGGCTAAAAGCAATGCTGAGTATGCGAAAAGAATAGAAGAAGAAAATAAGAGACAAACTCAGCTATGGGATGAAAGACAAGAGATATTAAGAATAGATGAAGCTGCCCGGAAGGCATATGAAAAGAAGAAGAAGGCGGCTGACGATGAGAAAAAGAGAAGAAGAGCGAGAAGATCTTGAAGAAGATGAAAGAAGAGACAGATGGCAAGAAGGAGATGAAGTGTTGTTTGTCCACCCCTTCATGTATTTTACTATGTAAATACATACTATGTAAGTCTTCCGCAATAAAGCTATAAATTCTTTATTTTTTGTGTAGACAAATGTTTGCTCTGATACACCTTGTAAACAGTTGTGTAAAAGAACAAGAATGTTATGATCAATAAAAGGATTGATTCTACGCATACATTTTATGTGAATGCACTATCTGTATGTATCTTTGCTATTTACATTTTGAATGTTTTAAGTTTTGGCATCATCAAAAAGGGGGAAATTGTTGGGAAATTTATTGTTTAGATTTTGATGAATGCCATGTAAAACTTAGAATAGGAAGTTGGCACCCCAATTTTTGTTGTAAACTCGCATTGTAATAAATAGGGATGGTCAAGTGAGTTAAGTCGGCTATGCCCAAACATGCAAAAGACAACTGGAGACTAGAAGGAAGACTCACTGCAAGACACAATGAGTATGGCAAAGAAGAGAAGACGGAACTCTCATCAAGGAGCAAATGAGATGCAATCGAGTGGAGTATCGATCAAGTCAACTTAAGAAAAGCCAAGTCTCAAGTTGAAGTGACGGAAGAGTCATCCATGATTGGAAGTCGACTCTAAGTCACCTGGGAAAGCAAGGAAATGCAATCAAGTCGAGATAATCAAAAAGATCCGTTGCAGAATCAAGAGAATTACTTGAACAAGTAATATCTCCATGCTACCTTTCTCGAAGTGCTCGACCCCGGGAAGCGTGCGAAAGGAATAAACCAATGGGAAGCACTACACCGTGTCGAACTCCTGAAAAGGTGGAGAACAATTCATACGAGGAAATGGCAATTCCAAGGATCGCAACAAGACAAGCCAACGACCACAAGTGACTTTCAAAAATAAGCCTATCTCTTCAACGGGCGATTTTTGAAAAGCTCACTATAAAAGGCCGAGGAATAACTCGAGAAAAAAAGACAGAGATTACGCAGTTACCCGAACCACAAACATTCTAGCAATTATTAGAATTGTAACTCAAATATTCTCAAGTGATTAAACGCTCAATCCTCAAGCTTACACTACGAAGAACATCAATCCAACACTCACTGTGAAGGAAAGATAACTTCAATCGGTTGAAGAGGAAATTATCAAGAATCAAGGGGTCTACATTCCACGAAGGATTGTAGGAAGGTTCAAGGTCGAACCAAGTCTTGAGCTTTTGGAGGGCTTCGTGATCAAATCCAAAGAGCTTGAGCAAGTGGGTCAGTAGTAGCAAGCGCATTGCCCTGTGAAGAAGCCAATCGCACGAGAAGCCACCGAGTGATCAAGGCGTCTCCAGATCGAGTCCCAAAGGATCAAGTCACCGTGTGTGATCAAGACTTGTATCTGGACTCATTACCACTTTGTATATCGATCAATACCTAGTGGATTCCTCCAGGAGTTGGAGAAGAGAGGAGTAGAAGAATTACCCCATCTTCGAACCTCTATAAAAATCTTATTGTGTCATTTACATTTCAAAGACTTTAATTCTTGCATCATATTTGTTTAATTCTCACGACATATTTGCTATCCATTAGATAATCTCTAAGTACTAAATCAAGCTCTAAATCTCTACTTAACCAAACTTAAGGGTGTTAAGTCTTCCAAAAAACAAACCACAATTGAGTTAATTTAGACTTAACAGCTGAGTTATTCCATCAACAACTCAGTTGAGTCTGTTGAGAGACTAACTCTACTGATTAACTAAATTGGTTGTCCACGAAGGACACAGCTGTGTAGTATCAACTCTGAACTTTTAAAAGGACTAAATCAAAAATTTGGTAAGGTTTATTCAACCCCCCCTTCTAAACCTTACACTTACACCCCTTGGGACCTACAATCAATGTATTTTTAACTGTCTTTTTGTTTGATTTATGAGATGTGAAATCCATGTGAAAAAAAAATCAAAATTAGAGGAATGTTGGTGCTTAGATTATTTCGTGTATGGAATAGGGTTTTTCACTCACAGCAACCAAAAAGATAAGTATTACACTTTTATTAATTTTAAGTTTCAATTTACATTCAATTTTTATATGAACAATTCTGACTATGTTCTTTCTTGGTGGCGGGGGTAATGAAAAAACAGGTTATTTGGTGACCAAGACAACAGTTAAGGTAATAACATTTATTTTCTTCTCATTCGTTAGTTTTAATATCATCTTTCTGGATTATACGAACACATTCAGTTGTATATAGACTCATTTAGTATGATATAGATATGTGTCTTGTAACTGACATGAAATACAGAAAAAAAAAATAGAAAACAATTACAGAAAGATGACAAAACTTACAGTTAACCACTGTACATATTAAAGCTAGAGATAGGTATTAGAATTAAGTACTTAATATAGTATACAGAAAACAATGAGAATTTTGTAAATGGAATACAACTGACAGTTAAAAATTAGAATTATTCGTTCACAACATAAAAAATATATAGAAGCAACATACCCTTTTTATTTTCTGAGTTCCTATTCCTCTTACTTCCAACAACACAGTGTCCTGTTAGCTTTCTCATCGTTAGGGCTAGGAGAATTTAATTTACAGTTTTTAATGTTGAACTATGAGATGTGTTTAGATATTGGATTTTTTTCTGCAAATCCATTTGGTATGAATGAAATGGTTTATATAGACTGTGGATGAATAAATATAGAATGGTTGTGACATGTTAAATAGTATCTTTCAATTTAGGTAAAGTTATTGACAACTATACATGACATGTGTATGATGGAAATATTTTTATTTTATATGTTTAAAAAACACAATTTAGATTAACTATTTCGTCAAAAGAGAATCTTATATTTGTTATATAGTGTGATAAAATAAATGTCCATAAAATGATGAGTGCATGAAATATCTTTTGATACAATAAGTCGATTTAAAATGACAGATATGGTATTATGATATTTTAAAATTGTATATATTATATAATTCGATTTGTTAATTTTGGAACAAATGTGTTAAGGGGTATTTCTTCGGAGTTGAAATATATCTTAATAAGTGTATAGGAATAAGATATAATATCTTACAACAATTTAAATTTATAGTTAATATATGTCTGTTATTGTTTAAATTACCCGTGATCGAAATGGCTCCAATTAAATTGTTGATTGTGTTTTATGTTGCAATTGTTATCTATATTGAACTTTGAGGAAAAAAGAAAAACCTCTTGACCCTGCTTCTAGAGAGTGGTGGAATTCTGTAGGGTTCTCAAAGGATGATTAATGTATTTATTTCGAATTTTGAATAGTTTTGAATGTATGTTTTATTAGTTCACATGTTTATTTTTATTTCGGATTTGAATCAATTTGTTTTCTTTAATAATTAGAAATATATGATCTTTGATAAATGGTTTTATCATGATTTTGATGATTTTGTTTTTATACTAAAACAATACTTTTAAAGGTTGTCCAAATACTCCTAAATGATTTAAAATGGTTTTAATAATTTCCGCAGTATTTCCTCAAGTTTATTTTCGACAAAATTGGATAACACATTTAATGATTTTGTGTCAATGGGTTTTTACACTGAAACTATATTTCTAATGTTGTCCTAAATACTCCCGATCGATTTAAAATGTTTTTACGATTTTTTTGGAGTATTTCTTGAGGTTTATTTTCGACAAAAATCGGACAACATGTCATTTAGGAGGTCGACCGGTCGACCAAAGAGGCGACCGATACCTGGGAACAAGTTTCGCGAAACAGAAACTTCAGACTCCTAAACATTGATCAGGGTGATCGGTCACCGTGGAGGGCGACCGGTCGCACCCTAGGGCAACCGGTCGACCCCCCCTTGGACCGGTAACCCCGTGTAAATTTTGATGCATTCTTTTATAATCTTATTTGTGCGCGACCGGTCGCCCTCTATTTGACAGCAAAAATCTGACCGTTTGACAGCAGACAACTTTCCCTTAATTTGTGGGATGGATTTCTAACAGCTCTTTTCTTCAATTGTCTTGGTATTTTTTTTTTACAGAACTCTTGTCCCCAAGAGGAGCCTATCTTGTACAAGACATCTTCTATAAATAGAGGAAGATTTGAAGCAACACAACAAGAGAGAAAACACAACACAACAAGATATACTCAAGCAAACACTTGGTCTTCTATTGTCATTATTCTTGTTGTAAATTTGCCTAGCTTATCACTTTCACATCTTTGAGGTCTAGGCTACTCTTGATTACACTTGCACTCAATTATATAATTCATTATCGAGTTGTAATCTTGAATTTTTGGGTTATCATGCAAACACAAGATATCCTTGTGAGTGTTCTTGTGGTAAGAACACACTTGGGTGATCTAGGTGTTAGGTGTAAGAAGATTGTGGTAATCTTCTTGTAGAGGTGTTGAAGAATTTGGTATTCTTCAAGGTTGAAGATTGTGGTAATCTTCACAAGGTGCCGTTGGAGATTGTGGTAATCTTCAAGAAGAGATTGTGGTAATCTCGAAGGTGGTGTTGAAGAAGAGTGGGGTGCTCTTCAAGGTGTTGTTGTAAGTTGGTGTTGTATTAATTTTGGTAATTAATAAAATCTTTTTTCTTTTTGAAATCCATCCCTAGGTGGGTTGAACCTCTATAAATCGACGTGTGTTGTTTACATTCCGCACATTTATTATTGTCTTTGAGCATTCGGTTTGAAAAAGTGGGCAAAATCGAAAAGATGGAGATAATCTATTCACCCCCCTCTAGATTATCGTAGCCGTTCGGACTTACAAGTGGTATCAGAGCCAAACTCTTTGGCAAGCTCGTTTCACATCGCGAGTGAAGAGGAACGATCGATGGCTACGAATGAAGCTCATCTTTCTGGCACCTCCACTACCAAGCCACCTCTATTTGATTCCAAAAATTTTATATTTTGGAAAGAAAGAATAGAATGTTATTTACAAGGTTGTGGGTTCGACATTTGGAACACCGTCATAAATGGAGAATCCATTCCGATGATAGACACACCACACACCTCCAAAGGCCTCAAAGAGCTAAATGATGAAGAGAAGAAAATCATCTCCTTAAACGGTAAAGCTCTCAATATTTTGTATTGTTCATTTACTAATTTGGAATATGAACATATTGTAGGAATTCGATCGGCACATGAAGTGTGGCAAAAAATAGAAGCATCTATGGAGTATTTGCAAATGAAAGGAGTCAAACAAAAGCATCTACTTCTCAAAGGGATACAAGTTCAAATCTAAGGAACAAGCCTCCTACAACTTCCAACTATGAAGAAGTTGAATATTGTTTTATGGGCATCGAAGAAGAAAACGAGGTATGTCTTAAACCCTCTACTTCCTATGATATTGTTATTCAAAATGATTATAGTGATTTGCAAAATGATTTAGATGATCTTCAAAATGAATTCCAAGACTTACTTGTTAAATACAAAAACTTGAAAAAGGAATTCATTGTTTTGAAAAATGATAAGGATAGTTTATTTACTTCCTATGAATCACTATCATGTGCTCACACCGCCACACTTGACAAGGTTAGAAACCTTGAAAAACAAAACAGTACTCTTGTTGAGAATATGAATTGCATGAAAAATGATTTATCAAAATCAAACTTGATTACCAATAAAATGTCCAATATTGTTGATATTCATAATTGTGATAAAGGACTTGATCATAAGCCTAATGTTGTTAATCATATGAAAAAGGATCAAGTCACTATGCATATTGGTCATTATGCTCCTAGAATTATTACTTGTTTTTATTGCGGTAAAAAGGGTCATACGGCTAATTCTTGTCGAGCTAGAAATAGCTCTAATTATTGTTGGAGACCTAAAAGTCTCAAGACTAATCCCAAAGGACCCAAACACATGAGGGTACCACAAAATAATGTTGTATTAGGTACCCGGCAAAATAATAATCGGAGAAAATTCATACCGCCAAGAAGACATCAAATGACCAATTCATTTGATCAAAGGAGAAAACATTTTCAACAAAGCCAATATCCAAGAAGAGGATATAATCAAAAATGGGAAGAACAAAATCCTTGGAAATGGCAAAAACATCATCAACAAGATGATTTTCAAAGAAGAAGAGACTATCAACAGTGGGAAGGACAAAAATCTTGGAAATGGAGTAATCAAAGGAGCCATCATCAACAAAGTGACTTCACAAGGGGAAGATATCATCAACAATGGGAAAGACACAACCCATGGAAACGGCGTAATTGGTAAACCGTATCTCCCAATTTAAATATGCATTTTATTTTATTCTATGCATGTTTTTATTTATGTCTTAATTGCAAAATGAGTTTTCATGTATTTAATTTTAAATTAAGGTCTTCAAAACTTATTTGTATTTTTAAAACCTTTTGAAAAAGGAGACCTTACATGTTGTTTTTAACACTATTATGCATTTTTGTAGACTAAAGTGTATTATCATTTCTTATGGATTTTTATGGCATGAGCTTACTTGTGATATCTCTTAGCCTACACTTTTATCATTATGACTTGTGCTAGATTTGTTTTACGAATTGTGTAGGATTTACATATTTTCACAAATGACCATTTATGTCATTACTTGTCAAGAAATGCATTAGTTATCAAGATACGTTTACTTGTGTTTTTCTTACTCTTATAAACTCGATATATGTATTGCCATGTGCCTATGTGCTTGTTTTCCATAGTATTTCATACGAGTGCCATTAAGAGGATTTTTAGATTCTTTGAATGACACTATTCGATATTTGATTGCACATATTTGCTTTGTCAACTCTTGTTCAAATACTTCTTTTAAATGAGGTCTCAACTATATGCTATCGGATTTTCAAATTTCAAAAGAGACCTTTTGTAGCTTTCATAAGCTTATTTGAACTTGGATGATTTATTAGACTCTTGATGATGCATAGTATGTGGTGCTTAAAATAGTGTATCTATTATTCGATATTACTATGCTCTGTGCAAAATATCTTGTTAAGATTTTGCAGAAATTTGTGATATTTCGCAACAGGTTTAATGAACAAGACAAGGTTAGTAGCTCAATGATATTGTCAAGAAGAAGGTAGTGATTTTGATGTAATATTTGCACTCATAGCATATTTAGAAGTTATTTGCACTTTAATTGCCCATTCTTGTTTTGAGAAAATTTCAAGCTTTACCAAATGGATGTTAAATCCAATTTTCTAAATTGTTTTATTCAAATAAAAGTCTATCGGAGTTTAAAATTTTTAGGCCATATGATTTTTATAAAAAGGCCTTGTACGGTTGATACAAGGACCCCGTATATTGTTTGATAGACTTAGCTATTTTTTGCAAAATAATTTTAAAAGAGGTAAAATTGATACTACACTCTTTGTCTTTTGAAAAAGGGCAAAATTGTTTACTTGTGCATTTTATGAGAATATTTCTGGTGCTACTAATGAATATTTGTGCAAGATATTTTTCTAAGTTGATACTAGGTGAACTTGAGATGAGCATGATGTGGGAGCTCAATTTCTTGCTTGGACTACAAATTATTCAATACCAAGAATATGGTTATATTTCAAAAGAACGCTTGAAAGAGTTAAGCATTGAAGAAAGATGAACCATCTCAACCTCTATGGCTAAAGATTGACAAAGGTTGAGAAAGGCATATCGGCCGACAAACAAATTCGAGGTATGTTTTCTTGTATTATTTCTATAGACTCGACATTCCATATGCATTATGTCTATATGCTCGACTTCAAAAACTATCCCAATGAATCTCTTTAAACTTGTTCATCCAAAGTTTTAAAAAGTTATTATTTTTCGGGATAACAAGTCCGGTGTAAATTTTATTTTTCAAAATATGGCTTCGTCATAATCGAACTAAACATATTAAGATTCGATATTTTTTTAAGGGATTGCATGTTTTAACAAAAACTTGAGATGTGTTTAATTCCGTCTCAAGGATAACTCGCGGACTTTTTAATCACTCACCGCCGAGTATTTTATCTCATTTCGAGCTTGATTATGACATAATGTATATTGAATGATGTCTACGTTTGTATTTTGCACGTTTTTAAAACTTAGGGACGAAAAATCGGATTTTTGGATCAAACTTCGGAATTTTGCAAAACAGAAAGAAGCAGTGGGCTGAAGGGGCTGAGGTCGACCGGTCGCCCTAGCCTCCGACCGGCCGCCCCACCTCAACCGGTCGCCCTGCCGAGTTTTCGAGATATATTGCTTTCTCGTTTCCGAATTTGGCATTTTGGCTTTTTTCTTCTCTATTTCGTCCCCTTTGTCATTTGCACACACATTTCACTTCAAATGTGTTTTGTTGCATGAATTACATAGTTTGGGGATTATCTAGCTCGATTATCATCATCAATGCTCATCTTTACCGATTGAATGGTAAGAATTTCACTCTCTTTAGCTCAATTGGGTTGAACCCTTGAGTTTGTGGCTTATATGTATCTTTCTTGATGCAATTCATATATTTTTGTGATGAGCTTATTAATTGTTGATGATTGATATTTGTTAAATTGTATTTGGTGATGAAAAACTTGGCTTGATTTCACTTACAAGGGCTATATATATCTTTTTCAATCCCGCCAAGTGTTTGATAAAACGTTTCAATGAAAAATTCATCACCTACATGATTCTCTCAATTTCAAAAGACTTATATATTTATAGAGATCATGTTTTGTTTCTCAAATGAGTTTTCATAAGCTTCTATAAGTCGTATGATTCGACTTTTTCCTCCTATTTGGTTTATAAGCTTCAATGTTCAAATAGCTCGATACATTGGTTTAGTTGCGCTCCTTGATATGAATATATGATGTATTTATCGTCCTAACATTCTTTTTGATGATTCCAAAGGGTGATAAACAGGTTATAAGCTCTTTAGCTCAAAGAATCTAAGATAAGCTTAACGAAAAGAAGCTATAAGCTATGGCTTCATAAAGCCATAAGTTGTGGATCATATTTAGTCCATTTGGTACATTATGGGTATATATGAATCGTGGTCCATTGGTTGTAGTATGGACTTATATACGGTTCTAATGATGTCTCTTTGACATGGGGAGCTTTTAAGTTGTTGATACTTAAGCTCAATATCGAAAAGCTAAGATTTTAGCTTATGTTGAAGTTGCTTCTATATTACTCTTGTTGTGCATGTTGGTAGGGGGAGCATTTGTTATATGTGTTTGAATATCTCTACTCCCATCCTTGTATTTATATTGCGCGGAATGTTGTCGCTCTCAATGGATATTTCTTTTTAACCGGTAAAATTGCTTTGTTTTCAAAATCGACCTCGTTAAAATTGTTTTGGTTTGTAATCATCAAAAAGGGGGAGATTGTTTGATAAATGGTTTTATCATGATTTTGATGATTTTGTTTTTATACCAAAACAATACTTTTAAAGGTTGTCCAAATACTCCTAAATGATTTAAAATGGTTTTAATAATTTTCGGAGTATTTCCTCAAGTTTATTTTCGACAAAATTGGATAACACATTTAATGATTTTGTGTCAATGGGCTTTTACACTGAAACTATATTTCTAATGTTGTCCTAAATACTCCCGATCAGTTTAAAATGTTTTTACGAATTTTTTGGAGTATTTCTTGAGGTTTATTTTCGACAAAAATCGGACAATATGTCATTTAGGAGGTCGACTGATCGACCAAAGAGGCGACCGGTACCTGGGAACAAGTTTCGCGAAACAGAAACTTCAGACTCCTAAAAATTGGTCAGGGTGACCGGTCACCGTGGAGGGCGACCGGTCGCACCCTAGGGCGAAATTGGCCGACCCCCCTGACCGGTCACCCCGTATAAATTTTGCTGCGTTCTTTTCTAATCTTATTTGTGCGCGACCGGTCGCCCTCTATTTGACAGCAAAAATCTGATCGTTTGACAGCAGACAACTTTCCCTTAATTTGTGGGATGGATTTCTAACAGCTCTTTTCTTCAATTGTCTTGGTATTTTTTTTTACAGAACTCTTGTCCCCAAGAGGAGCCTATCTTATACAAGACATCTTCTATAAATAGAGGAAGATTTGAAGCAACACAACAAGAGAGAAAACACAACACAACAAGATATACTCAAGCAAACGCTTGGTCTTCTATTGTCATTATTCTTGTTGTAAATTTGCCTAGCTTATCACTTTCACATCTTTGAGGTCTAGGCTACTCTTGATTACACTTGCACTCAATTATATAATTCATTATCGAGTTGTAATCTTGAATTTTTGGGTTATCATTCAAACACAAGATATCCTTGTGAGTGTTCTTGTGGTAAGAACACACTTGGGTGATCTAGGTGTTAGGTGTAAGAAGATTGTGGTAATCTTCTTGTAGAGGTGTTGAAGAATTTGGTATTCTTCAAGGTTGAAGATTGTGGTAATCTTCATAAGGTGCCGTTGGAGATTGTGGTAATCTTCAAGAAGAGATTGTGGTAATCTCGAAGGTGGTGTTGAAGAAGAGTGTGGTGCTCTTCAAGGTGTTGTTGTAAGTTGGTGTTGTATTAATTTTGGTAATTAATAAAATCTTTTTTCTTTTTGAAATCCATCCCGGATATACTGGGGTGGTAGAGGATTAGGCCCTAGGTGGGTTGAACCTCTATAAATCGACGTGTGTTGTTTACATTCCGCACATTTATTATTGTCTTTGAGCATTCGGTTTGAAAAAGTGGGCAAAATCGAAAAGATGGAGATAATCTATTCACCCCCCCTCTAGATTATCGTAGCCGTTTGGACTTACAAGTGGTATCAGAGCCAAACTCTTTGGCAAGCTCGTTTCACATCGCGAGTGAAGAGGAACGATCGATGGCTACGAATGAAGCTCATCTTTCTGTCACCTCCACTACCAAGCCACCTCTATTTGATTCCAAAAATTTTATATTTTGGAAAGAAAGAATAGAATGTTATTTACAAGGTTGTGGGTTCGACATTTGGAACACCGTCATAAATGGAGAATCCATTCCGATGATAGACACACCACACACCTCCAAAGGCCTCAAAGAGCTAAATGATGAAGAGAAGAAAATCATCTCTTTAAACGGTAAAGCTCTCAATATTTTGTATTGTTCATTTACTAATTTGGAATATGAACATATTGTAGGAATTCGATCGGCACATGAAGTGTGGCAAAAATTAGAAGCCATCTATGGAGTATTTGCAAATGAAAGGAGTCAAACAAAAGCATCTACTTCTCAAAGGGATACAAGTTCAAATCTAAGGAACAAGCCTCCTACAACTTCCAACTATGAAGAAGTTGAATATTGTTTTATGGGCATCGAAGAAGAAAACGAGGTATGTCTTAAACCCTCTACTTCCTATGATATTGTTATTCAAAATGATTATAGTGATTTGCAAAATGATTTAGATGATCTTCAAAATGAATTCCAAGACTTACTTGTTAAATACAAAAACTTGAAAAAGGAATTCATTGTTTTGAAAAATGATAAGGATAGTTTATTTACTTCCTATGAATCACTATCATGTGCTCACACCACCACACTTGACAAGGTTAGAAACCTTGAAAAACAAAACAGTACTCTTGTTGAGAATATGAATTGCATGAAAAATGATTTATCAAAATCAAACTTGATTACCAATAAAATGTCCAATATTGTTGATATTCATAATTGTGATAAAGGACTTGATCATAAGCCTAATGTTGTTAATCATATGAAAAAGGATCAAGTCACTATGCATATTGGTCATTATGCTCCTAGAATTATTACTTGTTTTTATTGCGGTAAAAAGGGTCATACGGCTAATTCTTGTCGAGCTAGAAATAACTCTAATTATTGTTGGAGACCTAAAAGTCTCAAGACTAATCCCAAAGGACCCAAACACATGAGGGTACCACAAAATAATGTTGTATTAGGTACCCGGCGAAATAATAATCGGAGAAAATTCATACCGCCAAGAAGACATCAAATGACCAATTCATTTGATCAAAGGATAAAACATTTTCAACAAAGCCAATATCCAAGAAGAGGATATAATCAAAAATGGGAAGAACAAAATCCTTGGAAATGGCAAAAACATCATCAACAAGATGATTTTCAAAGAAGAAGAGACTATCAACAAAACAAAGGACAAAAATCTTGGAAATGGAGTAATCAAAGGAGCAATCATCAACAAAGTGACTTCACAAGGGGAAGATATCATCAACAATGGGAAAGACACAACCCATGGAAACGGCGTAATTGGTAAACCGTATCTCCCAATTTAAATATGCATTTTATTTTATTCTATGCATGTTTTTATTTATGTCTTAATTGCAAAATGAATTTTCATGTATTTAATTTTAAATTAAGGTCTTCAAAACTTATTTGTATTTTTAAAACCTTTTGAAAAAGGAGACCTTACATGTTGTTTTTAACACTCTTATGCATTTTTGTAGACTAAAGTGTATTATCATTTCTTATGGATTTTTATGGCATGAGCTTACTTGTGATATCTCTTAGCCTACACTTTTATCATTATGACTTGTGCTAGATTTGTTTTAAGAATTGTGTAGGATTTACATATTTTCACAAATGACCATTTATGTCATTACTTGTCAAGAAATGCATTAGTTATCAAGATACGTTTACTTGTGTTTTTCTTACTCTTATAAACTCGATATATGTATTGCCATGTGCCTATGTGCTTGTTTTTCATAGTATTTCATACAAGTGCCATTAGGAGGATATTTAGATTCTTTGAATGACACTATTCGATATTTGATTGCACATATTTGCTTTGTCAACTCTTGTTCAAATACTTCTTTTAAATGAGGTCTCAACTATATGCTATCGGATTTTCAAATTTCAAAAGAGACCTTTTGTAGCTTTCATAAGCTTATTTGAACTTGGATGATTTATTAGACTCTTGATGATGCATAGTATGTGGTGCTTAAAATAGTGTATCTATTATTCGATATTACTATGCTCGTGTGCAAAATATCTTGTTAAGATTTTGCAGAAATTTGTGATATTTCGCAACAGGTTTAATGAACAAGACAAGGTTAGTAGCTCAATGATATTGTCAAGAAGAAGGTAGTGATTTTGATGTAATATTTGCACTCATAGCATATTTAGAAGTTATTTGCACTTTACTTGTCCATTCTTGTTTTGAGAAAATTTCAAGCTTTACCAAATGGATGTTAAATCCAATTTTCTAAATTATTTTATTCAAATAAAAGTCTATCGGAGTTTAGAATTTTTAGGCCAGATGATTTTTATAAAAAAGCCTTGTACGGTTGATACAAGTACCCCGTATATTGTTTGATAGACTTAGCTATTTTTTGCAAAATAATTTTACAAGAGGTAAAATTGATACTACACTCTTTGTCTTTTGAAAAAGGGCAAAATTGTTTACTTGTGCATTTTATGAGAATATTTCTGGTGCTACTAATGAATATTTGTGCAAGATATTTTTCTAAGTTGATACTAGGTGAACTTGAGATGAGCATGATGGGGGAGCTCAATTTCTTGCTTGGACTACAAATTATTCAATACCAAGAAGATGGTTATATTTCAAAAGAACTCTTGAAGGAGTTAAGCATTGAAGAAAGAAGAACCATCTCAACCTCTATGGCTAAAGATTGACAAAGGTTGAGAAAGGCATATCGGCCGACAAACAAATTCGAGGTATGTTTTCTTGTATTATTTTCTATAGACTCGACATTCCACATGTCTTATGTCTATATGCTCGACTTCAAAAACTATCCCAACGAATCTTTTTAAAGTGCCGTTAAAAGATTTTTAAATACTTGTAAGGCACTTCTTCTTATGACTTGTTCATCCAAAGTTTTAAAAAGTTATTATTTTTCGGGATAATAAGTCCGGTGTAAATTTTATTTTTCAAAATATGGCTTCGTCGTAATCGAACTAAATATATTAAGATTCGATATTTTTTAAGGGATTGCATGTTTTAACAAAAACTTGAGATGTGTTTAATTCCGTCTCAAGGATAACTCGCGGACTTTTTAATCACTCACCGCCGAGTATTTTACCTCATTCGAGCTTGATTATGACATAATGTATATTGAATGATGTCTACGTTTGCATTTTGCATGTTTTTAAAACTTAGGGGCGAAAAATCGGATTTTTCGATCAAACTTCGGAATTTTGCAAAACAGAAAAGAAGCGAAATGGTCAAGGGGCCGAGGTCGATCGTCACCCTAGCCTTCGACCGTCGCCCCGACCTCCAACCTCGCCCTGCGACGAGTTTTCGATATATTGCTTTCTGTTTCCAGAATTTGGCATTTTGGCCTTTTTCTTCTCTATTTCGTCCCCTTTGTCATTTGCACACACATTTCACTTCAAATGTGTTTTGTTGCATGAATTACATAGTTTGGGGATTATCTAGCTCGATTATCATCATCAATGCTCATCTTTACCGATTGAATGGTAAGAATTTCACTCTCTTTAGCTCAATTGGGTTGACCCCCCATGGACCAGTCGACCCCCCCTTGGACCGGTCACCCCGTGTAAATTTTGTTGCGTTCTTTTCTAATCTTATTTGCGCGCGACAGGTTGCCCTCTATTTGACAGCAATAATCTGACCGTTTGATAGCAGACAACTTTTCCTTAATTTGTGGGATGGATTTCTAACAGCTCTTTTCTTCAGTTGTCTTGGTATTTTTTTTACCCCGAGATTAGCCTATCTTGTACAGGACATCTTCTATAAATAGAGGAAGATTTGAAGCAACACAACAAGAGAGAAAACACAACACAACAAGATATACTCAAGCAAATACTTGATCTTCTATTGTCATTTTTCTTGTTGCAAATTTGCCTAGCTTATCACTTTCACATCTTTGAGGTCTAGGCTACTCTTGATTACACTTGCACTCAATTGTATAATTCATTATCGAGTTGTAATCTTGAATTTTTGGGTTATTATTCAAACACAAGATATCCTTGTGAGTGTTCTTGTGGTAAGAACACACTTGGGTGATCTAGGTGTTAGGTGTAAGAAGATTGTGGTAATCTTCTTGTAGAGGTGTTGAAGAATTTGGTATTCTTCAAGGTTGAAGATTGTGGTAATCTTCACAAGGTGCCATTGGAGATTGTGGTAATCTTAAAGGTGGTGTTGAAGAAGAGTGTGGTACTCTTCAAGGTGTTGTCGTAAGTTGGTGTTGTATTAATTTTGGTAATTAATAAAATCTTTTTTCTTTTTGAAATCCATCCCGGATATACTGGGGTGGTAGAGGATTAGGCCCTAGGTGGGTTGAACCTCTATAAATCGACGTGTGTTGTTTACATTCCGCACATTTATTATTGTCTTTGAGCATTCGGTTTGAAAAAGTGGGCAAAATCGAAAAGATGGAAATAATCTATTCACCCCCCCTCTAGATTATCATAGCCGCTTGGACTTACATATGACTTATTTGTAAATTTAAAATTGAAAAATAAGTCTATCCGGTTAAAAAGAGTGAATTGTAAACTTGCAATAGAACTGAAATTCAAAATTAATAAATAATTTTTAAAAATTACCTAAATCCCAATAACTGTAAGTGAAAATCTTAAGAAAGTCAAAATCTGGAATGTCCATTTGCAAAATGGACCTACAGTAATAATGAACTGAAAACCAATATCAATAAATAAATCGAAGGTAAAATAAAATTATTAATAAAAAAATTGTTATAATATAATATTCAATAAAAGATAACAAACACACATTAAAATTATTTTTGAAAATTAATTATTTAGTAAGAGATTGTGATAAAAAATCGAAAAAAATAGCAATCATGCATTCATCTTCATTTTGAACATATCCTTTAATAAGATCTTTTGATAATGAAAAATGGAATACTCTTAAAAACTTAAATTAAAAATACCTATTAAGTAAAAATATTAAAAGAAGCTTATAATTCCAACAATAAGAAAAACCCAAAAAATTTAAAGAACAACCACTGCAAGCAGATGTAAAATTAAATAAATAGGCAAATGACATTATTATAGTATGAATAGAAACTTTTATTAAGCATACTGCAACCATTCAAATAGAAAACTGAGAACTGAAATTAATTCTTCCAAATAACCAAAATCCTATAATTGGTTGTTTAAATAACCAATAATAAAAAACTATAAGACAAAATAACTATTCACTATCTATCTAATCCTCCTCCTTTTTTATAACGCTTTTCATCTTCATGGATGAAGATGAAAATTGCTCATTCAAAGCCCTCTTTGGAAGTGGCGCTACATCGTTCCAATTGCGTTTGTCAAGAATCTTGCTAGGTGTGATAACTTCATCACCAGATTTTGTATCATCCAATTCCTGTGAAAAACAAATAATAAACATTAATTATTAATATTTAAAAGGAATATAAAATAAAATTAAAGGCTGGATTCTTACATTTTCACGACAAAGCTCCTCTGTTTGGAGCTTTGATAAATAATATGATTCCTTTATTGTCAAAAAAATAATTACGAAACTGTTTTAAACAAAAAATTAAGTAATTATAAATTTTTAAAAAATTATCTGACTCTCTAGAGAAGTAGCCCCATATTTTCACACCAAATCATGATCTGTTGTGAGCTTAACCACCTAGAAAGCTCCAGCATTGTTGCGTAGTTGTTCCTCTTTAATCTAAACCTTGAAAAGTACCATATTGCCAATAAGGCTTTTCAGCTCAAACAACAACTCAACGGGAGAACTGTTGCCACCTTCCTCTTTCTATATGAATCAAGAATTTAAATATATAATTATATATATATATATAACTTTGATATTAATTTTTTTTTAACTTTTCGAAAAAAAAAACTTATACCTTAACACAATCACTCCTTAAATCCACGCATGGTTTCCCTATCAATAGTTCACATTCTCTATCCCAACAAAGTAGTGTTGCACTTGCTGATTCATCTACCACTTGTAAGTGAATCATATATCTATTCATATGAAACAATTTAAATTCAGAAAAACAATTACAACGAATTTTTTTTTATTATTTCTACTTGTAATAAATATAAAAACAAATTATCATATACGTCCTGTTTCCTGCAAATGGTCACATTTTATGCAGTAAAGCTGATCCACAGTTGGATGCAGTTTTTTGGTACATCGTGTACGCGAAGTGTACCACCATTCATTAGAAACTCTCATAATTCTTGCACAAACCCAAAAACTCCCGGACTATATAAGTGACTACAATAAAAGATCAGAAGATATATTTTAAAGTTTAGAATAAAAAATAAAATATAAAAAATAATTATATTACCGCTTCATTCGCATACAGATTTTCTAAAGGCTTGATTGGAAATTTTGGAAATTCTAGGTCCTCCAAAACATTTGTTGATCGTGGATTTGGCACATGGCTTATCGAAAATGTCGGATTATTGTTGTTCAAAAGACTAAATAATAGAATAACTATCAGTAAAAATTTAATAAAATATTAATTATACAAATATTAATCCGAAACAATTTAATAAAAGGTTAAGTATAATCGAAACTATTTAGTTACACAAACCTTCTCTTAAAGTCTTGAATTTCCTCAATGAGATTATTCACATACAGCTTTGTAACAAAAAAGTTGTTGGAAACCTTGACTTGCTCTGTAAAATTTTTGCAAAAATAATTTTAAATAAATTATTATGCAAAACAGAAATATTATTTAAAAAAATTAATTTAACAAACAAATACCTTTAAACACTTTTGCACGTCCCATTTGTAAAATCACAACAACAGGGTCGACAATGTTATTCTCCAAATGAGGAAGTATTTGTTCGACATAATCTTCCCAAAGAGTACACGACAGACGTCTATTCCTATACAAATTGAATTGTTAGTTTACATTATGATAAATAATAAAAATAATAATAAGAAATTACTCTAAATCTTCGAGGGTTATCTCGATGAATCTTGTAACCCTTCCATCAATGTCTTTATTTTGAGCACTGTGCATTGAAACAACTCTGCCCATGACATCTGGAAAAAAAACAGAAACAGTACAATTCATATATCATTCACCAGTTCTATTTTGAAAAAACAATAAGAGCAAAAAAAAAAGGTAACAGTACCTAAAAACATTCTATCGTCCACCTTCCCGGTTTCATTAAATCAACAAAATTCTTAAAATCAAACATAAATCGGGGAAATGTTTGCTCAAACATTTCGAAAACATGGGTTTTACTATAAAACAAGTTTTTTTGTTTTGTAGCTGTGGTCTTATACTTGTCAGTTTGTTTTGTGACCAGAAAATCCTTGATCACATAATTAACATGTTCCTCCTTCAGCATCTTTTTGAAGTTTGCAATCTGAAATTTCCGGATTGTGGCATGAATTCGATCACCCTGTAGTATATTTCAGTATAAAAATTCGAATAATAAATTTCTGAACAATTCAAATGAAAATAAAAAAACAATAAATAATGAAAAATAACTTACTAATCTCAGTGAAGAATCAAATGACATTTTTGTCTCATCGCAGTTCTAATAACCTTTTAATGACATTAGCAAATTTCGTTAAATCAACTAATGCTGAGATAAAATCATAGACGAAATCAAACCACATGTGCACTTTTCATAATTTTAAAACTTACTTGAGTTTTTTTTGTAATTATCTCAAACTTGAGAGGCACTTTTTGTATTAACACTTATATATATTATTGATGGGTCCCTATTGAGCATAACTGCACAAGTAAAGGGGGGCCATATATTTCTAAGCACTAATTATATGAAAATATTGGGCTATAATTTGTAGTTGTTGGTGGGAAGTGGGAACTGAATGCCTTATATTTGGATATTGATGTTGATATAAAAACGTGGAAGAATACCTTCTACAAATGGAACACCACTCAGCAGCCATATATCACCAACCACCCAATGCTCCTTTTTCCCCTGCCAATTTGCAAAAGCATTAGGCGCCAGTCGAACGCCATATTGAAACTTCTAGCGTCTAAATTGAGCTTGAGGACTAGACGGAACACGTATAGAGTTAGATGGGATCTATCGAAACAAAATTATAGACGGACAAGGGTAGTCTACCTAGCACCTAAATTGAGCTTGAGGGCTAGACAGGACATGTATAGGGTTAGATCGGACCTATCGAAATAAAACTGTAGGCGAATAAGGATACCCTAATGCCTAAACGATTTTTAATCGGGGCTAAGCGAAATTTTTTGAATAGTGCATAGAAACATAATTAATCAAATTATATTTTTCACTTCCACGCACCAAAAAAAAAAAACGAAATTAGCATCATGGTAAAACATGAAATATACTTTTTTACTTTGATGTTTGAAAAACATGAAATACACATTAATGAGTGATTCTAATCGGAAGTGCTAAAAATAGCATCATGGTAAAACATGAAATATACTTTTTTTACTTTGATGTGTTTTTTTGAAATAGAATTCATGCACACAAATAATTTCTTTCAAGAAAGAAGTATGTTACTCTTCAGAATTGTTATTGCATTTGTCTTAACATGGAGTGTTCTTTTTTAAAATTTTAATTGCTTTTGTACCAAATCGAATGTTCTTTTTTAAATGCAATATTTATGGGAAAAAATATCTCTAAAGTAATTAATGATTTTCTTCAAAGATGCATTTTTATTTAAAATAATTAGATGACACTGTTTCCATTCATGCCAATAAATAAATGAATTGTGTTTTTGCAATTTTCAATTAAAGTTTTGTTCATCGTTTGGAAAAAAAAATCAAAGTAATTAAGAGAGTTGGGGTGTTAATATTTATTACGGGGTTGTTAGGAGGTTCGTGTCTTGTAGTTCATCTCCCTTTAGATCTCTACAATTACTGTGCATCCCTCGATTTAATGGGGAAAGTTTTGATGGGCCGCAATCACACACCCCATGATCAAGTTGATTAAGATCTTTCATCCGCAAACCTGGAACCACAATTATAAAAAATTATAATAATCAACCAAAATAGAGCCAAGTTTTTTTTTTTTTTGGGATAATAACTAAAACCATAGTTAATCATTGATAATTCTTTTTTCAATGGTTAATCATTAATAATTGAAAGTGAATTATAATCTTCCTACTTTGCATCCCAACATAGTGCATAATAATAATAATAATGTGATAAGATTGGCGACTTTAGTCTTTTACCTAGTGCGGTATATCTAACTTCCAATCCATAAATTGTGAGACCCAGAGTCGCATCATTAGCCCCACGACTCTTGCTACCTCCCAAATTGCTATTTTGATTTGACACCCATATCACGAGTTGCCTCCTATCTCCCCACCCACAATTTTCATCCACTCACAGCCGTCGGATATTTATCAACGGCTGACATTTTTATTGCCCGTTTTGGGTTGTAAAGCACCAGATTCAATCCTGATGCGACGCCGAGATGCCTGTTGTCGCCGTTTAAGCCAGCGTGTGGGCGAGTAGGTCAGCAGTAATCATAAATGTCTCAAAAACTTGGATTTAATTTCTTCTATAAATAAATATCAAAATAAATATAAATTTAATTATGTGCTTTTTCCAATTTGTTACCGTTAAAAAGTAATAATTGAAATTTGGTCGAGATATATTATTACCAAAATTCATATAATAACTTTTTAAAAATATTTTAACAATATTAGATATCAATTTGAAATGAAAATGTAATAGTTTGAATATTGTTGGCATCGAAAATTAGTTATCCACGTGTCAAACAAACAACAACAAATGATAAGAATAACAGAACAAGAACATATAAAATTTTCTTAAACCATTAGGGTTATAAGCCTAGTGGCCATGGGTATTATTTTTCAATGAAAAAGTTCGTATTCAAGTCACTGTAATGATGTGGCTGATTTTTTTCAAAAAAAAATCTTAATCAGGTGACCTAACAGGTGGATTGTATTTTCCTTTTTATATTATGGCCGCAAAATAAATGCACTGAGATGCTTTAAGTTACAAAGTTTTTGAACATTTTTTCAGTATTAAGTTTGGATACATACAATAGAAAAGTTCAATTTTAGTCTATGTGTAGATAATGCAAAAAATCATAATATAATCATTGACTGCAAGCAAAATCGGTTGGTATCCGAGAATTAGGGGGATAGAGTGTTAGGCATCGAAGTGAATGTGACTTGATGATACGAGCCACATCTTCAGTCTGACATTTATTGGGTCTACCATTATCTTATGATGGACAATCCCATTGATCTTGGTCGGAATCTACAGTCATAGCAGCCATGTCATGTATCGACAATCTCGAATCTCCCTTATAAAAATCTTACAAGTTGGGTTGTATAGCCAAGATGATCGACGATTAGGTTGGAGTCTTAGACATTTGTCTTCATCTGCATATTTCGTATTTTAATTAAGTCGACATGCAAAGTCAGCTTGTCAATTCTCACTAAATGGTTCCTTAGTCCTATGTGGACCTCTGCATATGTGTATATATCGGTCTAGACACAACAAATATATTTGTAGAACTCTATTTATATATAGCAGTTGAAAGTTAATAATATCACATCATTAATTTAATTTGAAATGATTTTCACGACAATAGAATTTTCAATTTATTAAGTAGAATCATATTTCAGAATGTGTATAAAACCATAAATTTCATACATCAAATACATCTTAAAAATATAAAGTAAATATATATAAATTATCTTGTGCATGTAACTTTGCATATTCTACTATAAAATATATTACTAATTTAAAAAATTCATTTCCAGAAGGAAAAAAAACATTTTTATTTATTAATTTATAGTTTGGGTGAGGAAAACGATTAAACAATTAATTGTATAGTAAAATATAAGTATAAACATAAAAAATAGAAATAAAATCAAGAGAAAATCCATTAGAACTAAATAAAAAAACTTCAATCATAACATTAAAAACTCAAATATGAGCACACATAATGACATAATTCATATCGTTTACACGTTAAGAATAAGAGGGGTACAATCTAATTTCAGCGTATACTACACGCTTAGCTTGGGCGAGTGGTGGTGAATGCAGACACCTGCACAGTTCACGTAATAATAGCGCCGACTTGGGGGGTACGGGGGCCCTGGGCGCGTTAAAGTTCGAGCATGTTGGCTGCTGGGGAGTCCCAAAAATGCACAAAACAAGACTCAAGGCCACGTCGACGCGCTGGCGTGTGGTGATTCCCTGTGCAGGGGGTCCACACTAAAAACAAAATGTGCTCAACACGTGGCGTATCAGTGCATGCAGGGTCCCACCTGAGTGGGTAGCGTCTCTGAGTATCCAAGCTGCAGCATGCTATTGCCAGCCGACCTCACAAGTCCAAACCTTAGGCTCACGTAGGCCCAGCTCAGCTTACCTCATCCTCTTGCCTTGATTATTGAAGCTACTAATTAAGAATTAAATTTTTTTTTGCCACTTATATTGAAAATGTTTTACTTTTTTTTTCTATTTACATGAATTTAAATATCCCAAAAACTCCTGTCAGACGGTTTAACGGGCCAAAAAATATTTGACGGATCTTAAAAATCGACCCGGTGATGTTTTTATTTTATTGGTAGGGACAGGTATTGGTAGTCCCACTGAAAAGTGTCAGCAGTCCATCTAAAAAGTATCAGTACGTAATTCACATGAAGTATTAACTTTCGTAATATTGAACATTGATATAATATCGCGAAAGCACTGAAAAGTATTCGATTTTCATTTGAAAAGTATTATTACGCACTACTAAAATAGTTAGTAATTACTAGGAATTTTGATTAAAGCGAAAGAGCTAGGGGATGTATGTATGTGTTTCCAAGTCCAATTTCCAGTTTCTAGTGTTGAAAATGAACTTTCAAACTTTATTGGTTTTCGTGTGAGAATTGAGAATATATGTTTGGTTTGTTGTCTGAATTTCTGTTTAAAAATAAAAATATGTTTGATTATAGTATTTTTGACATAGATTTACGTGATTATAGTGTATTTTTGACATCGTTTTGTGTGATTATAGTATATTTTCACATAGATTTACGTGATTGTGGTGAAAACTTGTTTGATTGTATTTTCCAAAGAATCTTTCTATAAAAAATGAAAACTGGAAATGACTTTATTTCTATTGAGAATTTTTTAAACAAACATAAATTCATTTTCTGGAATAGTTGAAAATTAGAAAATTGGATTTGAAAACAATTCCATGCATAACCCTAGCTTATTAACGTATGAGAGTTCCAATTTAGCTACTGAACTATGCTGATTCACCCCTTTGACTTAGGAGATTCTATCTTATTGAAATAATGGAGCAACAGTTGATAAATGCTTTCTCCGTGCCTTACTCCTGGATGACTCTGTGCCTTGGTTTGGAAAGAACTAGTCAGCCTTCCCTGCTACCCTAATTTCAAGCTATTCCCTGCCTTTATCTAGTTCACTTGAAAATATTTAATAACCCCATAAAAGTTGTTAGTTTTTTCCGTCAAAAGTATTAGCAGTTCCTGTGAAACGTATTAGTAGTTCCTCTGGAAAAAGTATTAATTTTCCCCTAAAAGGTTTTTAGTAATGCCCTGAAAATTATTAGATTTTCCTGATAAAATTAAAATATTAGTAGTTGCACTGAAAAATATTAGTAGATTTTCTAAAAAGTATTAATATTCCAATGGATTCTGCGGGTCGAATAGATCCATTTAGCTGGATCCATCTAACCGTTAAATCGTTTTTATATAGACAAGACCATTTAAGTTGAACTTCTTACTAAAATGTCAAAAACCCAAAATATTTGAAGTTAAAAATATTTCTCAAAATGCATAATATTATTTCTTTCACTACAAAAGTCAAAATATTTTTAGTTTCAAATATTCCCTAAATCTAATTATCAAAATACGTTCTTTTACCAAATAGATATAGCTGTAAACGGTAGCAAACATAACAAAGTATAGATTAATTTCCAAATTCAATTTCCAGTTTCTAGTGTTGCAAAATAAATGTTCAAACTTTATTGATTTTCGTATGAGAATTGAGAATATGTTTGGTTTGTTTTTTGAATTTTTCCGTTATGATTATGTTTGAAAATTAAAATATGTTTGATTATAGTTTTATTTTTTGACATAATTTTGCGGGATTGTAAAGTATGTATTTTCATATAGATTTGTGTGGTTATAGTAAAAAATTGTTTAGTTGTGTTTTCAAAAGATTATTTCAATAAAATAGTGAAAACTAGAAATAGCTTCATTTGTATTGAGAACTATCTAAATAAACATAAACCCGTTTTTTTTTAATAGTTGGAAAGTGGAAATCCACTTTTGAAAACACAACTATACCCATGTCTCTTTCTCTCTCTTTTTTTTTTCTTCTAACAGAGCAAAAATATGATGAGTTATAGAACCGATCATTTGCAAAATACTCCGAAGAAAAGCGCAATTTAAATAGAACGAGATGAATATAGCATCTAAAAATACTACAATTGAGGAAGGTAAACTTGATTGAGATGCAATAAATCAAACACATCATTTTCAGTCAACAAATTAAAAATTTTGAAATCTTTGACGTAAATGACATCCACACGTGCAAACTTATTTATTGATTTAAACTCGCAAAAGATTTCCAATTGACAATTTATTGACTTTTCCTAACACAACATTGTAGCTTGAATCATCCATCTTAAAATTAGGTTAATAAATGTTGTCTTAGGCAGAGTTTTTTAGGGTGCAAGTCAAGTTGCTTGACTTTAAGGGAACAACAAAACAAACCTAATAATTGGACTAAAAACAGTTTTTGATTTGTATGAAATTACAATTAATGTTTGTAAAAATTAATAATTCAATGGCTGGGATATGAACCGCTAGACTCATGTCGGACAGATTTCATTTATACTGAATTTTTAAAATTATAAATAGGATAAGTGCAAGTCTTGATTAATTTGCAGTTTCAAACTTGTATTGTTTGTTCGGTCTTAGGAATATTTCATATATTATAAATATATATTATATTTATGTTATGATCTCAAATTTCGATAAATTCATTCACCCCATTATCATATCTAACTCAAACAGTTGAAATTTATGACGAATAACGTATGCTATATGAAGATCCAAGTACTAATCAGAGGACTCACAATACCAAGGTGATGATTCGAGAATAGTTAAAGAGTAGTACAAATGGAGCCATAAAAATTCGAGATTTGCTGGACCCTAAAGTAAAATCTGCAAAACATAACCTTGGGGTTGTCCCTAGTGATAAATACTCCGTTGTTCAAGCCAGTGTTTGCTTATACGAAGTTTTTGGCGAGTGATTGAAATTTTCATATCCTTTTTACTCGGAGGCAATGTCTTCTTTTATATCACAAGACTGAATACCTACTTGACCAAGAATTTTTCTCGTGGAGACTCCTTAGTGAGCTATGATAAGTCTTATCTTATCATAAAGTCATTATAATATTTGTGATAATTACAAATATCACATTCTCATCATGCCATAATTATCCATATTCAACATATATTATAACATGTGATATTATTTTGCAAATGTCAAATGTATCAAAATGACAAAATCCAAGAACTTGTTATCAAGGTATTAGGTATATATAAGATAAATTGAGTTAATTGGGTCGATTGATCAATTTGTCATCTAATTTTAAATTATTTTCTCTCTTCGTCTAATTTCAATCGTATCACAATCTTCTTTTCCTTCTGACAATTGAATTGCCTCTTGTCACGCTTGTGAAGAAATGCTAATTAATAATAATCAACGCCTTTTTAGCATGCAATATGCATGCCAAGTCGCCAACCATGGAAAGTCAAAAGAAGTAGAGTTCATATTCCTTAATTTACAGCCGTTGGATCAGTTATTGATTCTCCAATTGATAGTGTTTGACTTTTGACCCTTACCGTAGGTCGTGTCCACTTCATATATTTTCCCTAGCCGCACTGGAGATATACTCCAATTTCCAAGTGGGGTGTGGACGGTAATTAAAACAAGCAGCAAGGGGAGTAGGAGACAAGATCATGGGATCTGCATGTTTTTATTGCATTGTCCCTCCTGCAAATATGGATCATGCATTTATTAATTCGTATTTCCTATTTTCCTCTTATTTTTCAAAAGATTTTTCCCAAAAGCGAAACTCCCCACCTGAACCAGAAGTCCCTTAGTAAGACAGGATATAAATCGAGGGATATGCACGAGTAGCAACTCTGCAAAGGAGAAGATCAACAGGATACGAACCCATTAATTTTCCTCTTATAAATATATTTCTAATGGAGAGCCGAGGTTAAATGCCAAGAATCAATTGATTTGAGGTTGAGTTTTTAGTGAAAGATTGTTAGGGTAACATTTGTTCATCTTCCATTCCGTTCATTTCTACTTTTAAAGAGAATAATATGTGAAATGTTATTTGATAAACAATAAATATAAAATTTGAGATTATGGTTGGATATATAGTAATGATAGCTCATACGACATTCTTTTAGTGAAATTATGATTGTATGTGATTTATGATTGAAATATAAGAGAGAGTATATAGTATATTTTTTGAAAAATATTCATGAACAATAGCATGCTAGACCATGGGGAACTTCTGTTTCAAAATGGTATATAAAAATCCACAATTTAAATTTGATATATGTTTCAAAATTAATATAATAGGAGTAACTTTTATACACACGACAATCATCTGTCCATCGTAATCGAAGATGAAACAATCTTGTGCAACAAAAAAACTAGCATATTAGACAAACATAGACCTTAGGCCATCTTCATCCCACTCCACCAAATTTGGTGTTTTGGTGTAATTTTATCAAAACTATCTCCAACCTATCACACCAAATCTTACACCAAATGAATATTTTATTCTTTCTTTTTCATTTTATATTTTTTTATTTATACAAGTATTTCAGTTATGTATATTTTATTATATTATCAATGTAATTAACTAAAAAAATACATTTAATTTAATAACATTAATTAATTATACAAAAATAAATATTTTAATATCTCTTTTGGTTTAAATATTTTTTAGTTATTATTAATTACAAAAGATGTTAATTAATTAATAAAACCATATTATATAAATTAATTAATTATAAAACGATGATACAATTGAAACTTAAATTTGAAGTAGAAGAGAGTTGGAGGGCAAATAAGGGATATTATATTACACCAAATTTTGTGTAAGATTTAGAGTTGGGTTGGAGAAGAATTTTTTATATTTAGTGTAATAGTGTGTATTATAGAGTTGTATTGGAGATGCCCTTAGACTATCTCCAGCCCATAACATCAAATTTGGTGTAAAAATTACACTAAATTTGGCGTTTTAGTTTAATTTTGTCAAAATCATCTCCAACCCATTACACCAAATCTCACACCAAATGAATATTTTATTCTTTCTTTTTCATTTTATAGTAAGCAAATTTATGCATTTATACAATTATTTTATTTACTTATAGTTTATTACTTTTAATGTAATTAACTAAAAACATATATTTAATTAATATTAAATTAATTATATTAAAAAATATTAAAACTAATATTAGCATCTCTTTAGTTTAAATTATAATTTTTTGTTAATTTTATTATTTATAGAAAATATTAATTAATACCATATTATATAAATTAATTATATATAAAATGAGGATACAATTGGAATTTAAATTTAAAATAGAAGAGAATTAGAGGCACCGGCGGACACAGGGGGGACAAGGGGGCTGCCCCCCCCCCAAATTTTTCCAAAATTATTTTTTCCCCCCCAAAAGTTTTTTAAATTATTTTTTTATAGCTAAAATAAAGGATTTTTTTTACAATTGCCCCCCCAAAACTTTGATAAAAAACTTCAAATAGTTGTGTTTTACAATTGCCCCCCAAATTTTTTTTTCATAGTTTAAATATATGATCTCGGTCCGTTTTTTGCCCTCCCAAAATCGAAATCCTACGTCCGCCACTGATTAGAGTGCAAATGGAGATATTGTATTACACCAAATTTGGTGTAAATAAATAATATCACACCAAATTTGGTATTATACTATTCACTACACCAAATTTGGTGTAATGTTTAGACTTTAGAGTTGAGCAGGAAATGCTTTTTTGCATATTTGGTGTTAAAGTGTGTAATTTGAAGTTATGTTGGAGTTGACCTTAGAAGTGCAGGTAAAAAATCTTGACTTTTTACAATAAAATTAAAAAAGTGTCCTAAAGTTGTTCACAAGAGCAATATTATACTTTTATATATTTATAATACAATCTAATAATATCGATTTACTCAAAGGGTTCTCCCCAGATTAAGTAAAGGGCAGCACGTTTTTGGGGCAGTGTGCTAAAAAATTTATAGCCCTAAATAGACTTTGCGTCACTTTTTAATTTAATTTCACTTTTTCTTGAAGAGAGAAAAATCGAGAATGGTCAGCACGCTTTTGCTTCCGAAACCAAACAACGTTAAATAGTATTTTGGGGGATGGTGCTGTTAGTTGCGTGCAATTTGTTCCAATTCCGTTTCCCGTTTTAGGGGTACTTAGAGTAAAAAGAATCTCTCTGGTTTTATCTCCTTTTATTTTTTCTCTCTTTTTTCCAATTCACCTATTTATTGTTTTTTTGTTCATCATAATATACGGATTAAACAAAAGTGTATGTGTATTTATTAGAGAGAGGAAAAAGAAGCCCCACCACAGTCTCTACCAATCTGAGCGTGCCAAAAAAAAAAAAAAAAAAAAGCTATAAGCCATAAAAGCAAGATTGCACAATCCAGAAGCTATAATATCTCTCACATCCCTCTTGTGGGCTTTTTTATTTGCATCATTCTTGTCTCCAAAGTTTCAATCTTTTTTCATTTTTCCATCTGGGATTTCTTGTAATACTTGTTTTGAGTTTAAGGGCTTGTTTGGGAGGAGAGAAAATATATCAGCTTTTGATTTTGGTAATGGGCTTTTTATTTGCATCATTCTTGTCTCAAAAGTTTCAGTCTTTTTCTCATTTTTGCATCTAGGAATTCTTGTAGTACTTGTTTTGAGTTAAGGGCTTGTTTGGGAGAAAAAACAATATCAGCTTTTGATTTTTGGTAATGGGCTTCTTGATTCTAAGCTTTGGCTAACAAGGTAAGTTCAAATCTTGATCTTCCTTTTTCTTCTTTGAGTTAAATCTTGAAAGTGGGTTCTTATAATCTTGAAATAAGTGATTATTATTTGTTCTTGAGAAAAGAAAAAAAAAATGGAAGGGTACTCAAAATGTCCACAGTTACTGGATTTGATTCCAAAAGACAAAGAATGGGTTGTAAAAAGGGTAGAAAAAACAAGCCATGGGCTTTCAGAAGAGAAAAAGCTTGAGCTGAGGCTTGGTCCACCAGGTGGAGAATGGACCATCACAGATAACAAAAACTCATCTTTTGGTTATAACAACTTTTCTGTTCAAAACCCTGTCTCAAAATCTCCATGGCAACAAAACCAGATGCCTGTCATGAATGAATCCTCACAGCGCTGTAACAATAGAGTGGAGTTGCAGAGTGCAGAAAAAATGAAGGCACTTTCACCAGCTCCTGCAAATAATACAGCTGTGCCCAATAGTCAGAAAAGGTGCATCAGCTTTATTTTTTCTTGCCTTTTTTAACTATTGTTTTTCATTTTTGGACAGAGGATATTCACTGTTTTTACCCAAACATTTCTTTGTACATGTTTCTTGTGGTCCATGCATTTGGTTTTCTTTTTTATTTAGCATAATTTTCCATTTTTTTCTAGTTTGTTATATTGTTTCGGGATAATTGCAAAAACACCCCTGAAGTTCGGGCTAATCATAAAAAATACCCAGAAATATTTAAAAATTACAAAAGTCCCTCAGTATGACTTGTCTTAAATTTAAGGGGTAATTGTAATATTTTTCTAAATGTTAGGTTTTTTTTTTAAATGACTTTGCTTGAAGGCAAAAAATGTAAGACGGAATCAAATCTGAACGGAAACTTCTTAGATTTTTTGTAATTATTGCGAACCTCATGGGTGTTTTTGTAATTATTTTATAGCTAATAATTAAAGGCTGAGTTGTCTTTCTTGGCATTTTATCCTCATTTCCCTGTAATTCAGGCTTTTTGTGCTAGATAAATTAATTGTGGAGTTATTTATTTTTGATAACTAACTTTATTTCTGGCCCATAATTTCTGTAATAATACAGGAATGCACCAGGTCCAGTGGTGGGGTGGCCCCCAATTCGTTCATTTAGGAAAAATAATATCGCAAGTGGGAGTTGTTCTAAGTTGTCCTCTGAGTCACCAGATGTGGGCCCGCCCAAAGTTTCCGGCCCAAAACCTGCAGAAAATACGGGCCCAAGAAGCCTGTTTGTGAAGATCAACATGGATGGTATTCCCATTGGGAGAAAAGTGGATCTTAAGACATATGACAGTTATGACAAGCTATCTCTTGCTGTTGATGAGCTATTCAGAGGTCTTCTTGCAGGTTATCTATGCGAGAAATTTATGAAAATTTCAAATTGACATCTACATATATTCATATTTTACAAATTTCACCAATTGTGGGGGTAGTGGAGGGTATTTTGTTAAATAAACACAAATCTTTAGGGGTGTGTTTTTAAAATATAAATGGGTTTTTTTTGTAATTAATATGAACTTCAGGGGTAGTTTTTGTATTTTACAAATTTGTTAAACAAACACAAACCTCGGGGGTGTATTTTGAAAATATAACTGGGTTTTTATGTAATTAGTCAATAAAGAAAAGGGATAGTTACAAAAAAAAACCAAATTTCAGACTTCAAAAAACCCATAAGTTCTTAAAAATTGCAAAAACCCCTTGAGGTTTGATTATATCTAATAAGTAAAAATTATTTTGAAACCCCTGGCATTTATTATAATATTACAATTGGCCCATTAAATTTATGACATAATCAAAGCCAATGGTTTATTTTTTTGTAACTTTGAAACATCTCTGTATTTTTTCGTAATTAGCCCAAACCTCAATGGTGTTAATGTAATTATCCACGAGGGATAGTTACAAATGAACCCCAAAATCTGGGCTATATACAGAAAAACATAGAGGTTCTTGAAAATTTCAAAAAAACCCTTGAAGTTTGATTCCATCGTATATTTTTCCTCGTAAGTAAAAAAATATTTCAGAAATCAGAACCCACCGTGATATTTATTAAAATATTACAATTACCCCCTTAAGTTTACGACATGATCAAACCAGCCTTATGGGCATTTTTGTAGTTAGCCCAAACCTCAGGGGTGTATTTGCAATTATCCCTAAATAAAGAAAATGACTGATTCGTCTTGGTTTTGTGTTTCTATCATCGTTGTAGCTCAAAGCGATTCATGTGCTGGTGGAATGAAAGACAAGGAAGATAGAGAGAAAGGGATTGGATGTTTATTGGATGGAAGTGGGGAATATACTCTTGTGTATGAAGATAATGAAGGTGACAGAATGCTTGTTGGGGATGTCCCTTGGCAGTAAGAATCTTACCACCTTGGATAATTTACATAAATTAGATGCCTTTTGTTTTTTTTTAGACATTTATCCTTCTTGATATTCTGTTTGCTAATATATTTAATCCCTTTGATTTTGGCTTTTCTGCACCTGAAATTTTCTGTCTTTGTTGAATCTCAAATCTAATGTTGTTTTTAATCTTTGCAACAAATGTTACATCTAAATCTCTTGGTATTGTATAATAATATTCTTAATTACTTCACAACATGCATATGTCTGTCCAGGTCTCTTGCCATTATATGTTGGGATAATTACAAAAAGTCTCCTAAGGTTTTGGGCTAAATACAGAAAAACCAAGAGGTTTTTGAAAATTACCAGAAAACCCTTCAGGTTTGATTGTGTACTATAAATGTAAGGAGGTAACTCTAATATTTGATAAATGAAAGCAGAGTATTTGAAATGCTTTTGCACATGGAGGGGGAAAATGTAAGAAGGATCAAAGCTAAAGGTTTTTTTTTTTTTTTTGTAATTTCGAAAATCTCATTTTTTTTGTAATTAGCCCGAATCTCAGGTGTTGTTTTGTAATTATCCCTTATATTTTTCGATCCATTATCATCTTAACATAAGATCTTGAGTGCATAGAACTAATGAATGTTATAAATTAAAGGGATACTTACAAAAATTACCCCTGAGGTTTGGATCAATTACACCAAACTCCATTTATCTTTCAAAATTACGAATACCATCTTGAGATTTGTATTTAACTAACAAATACCATCCGAGGTTGGAATTTGTATGGTAAAACAAATGTCAAGGTTGTATTTGTTGTTTTTAAAGATAACCTTGGGTTGAGTTCTTGTAATTAACTCTAAATTAAATTTTTACAGAACTGCATGACATTTCTCAACTGAAAATCGACGACAACTTATATCTAATGTCTTGTTTTTTCCGCAGCATGTTCGTCTCAACGGTTAAGAGATTGCGCGTGTTGAAAAGCTCCGAACTCTCTACACTGTCCTGTGAGTTGTTCTTCGATGTTTAATTTTGTCATCACCATTTCAATAAAATGATCATACTTTGTTTAACAGAACTGATTTTGGATTGATATTCTTTTGCAGGTGGAAGCAAACAGGGGAAGCTCTCTCTGAACGCGTAATTGAGCTCGGGAGGAAGGCGACTATTTTGCGTTGATTATCGACTTCTGGATATTACTAATATTTGTTTTTTTTTTCCAAAAGGAAAAAGGGTTTTCCTGTAAGTTTGCTTGACTGAAACCTTGTTCATGTTGTTCAACTTTTGGCCTTTTTGGGTTTTGTAGTGGAGAAATTTGAAGCTGCATTGTATAATTGCACTTGTTTTTTTTTTTCTTGCTTTGGAATGAGGCTTTTTTTGTATGTTAATAGCTGCTGATGGCCCTGTTCAATCTTGATTTTTAAAGTTTTTTTTTGTGAAGATGGCGTACCCGTACTGGATATGTATCGAATACGATATTTTATCTGATACTCTATGGATACTCCATAGATATAATTTGTTGTAATGCTGATAATCTGAACATATTTTTTTGCGTTTACGTCAGTTATCACATTTTAGAGTTAAGTATTTATGAAATTTTAGTTTTTTTGTTTAAAATGTTGTTTTTTCAATTGTATTTAGTACATCTATATTTTCAATAAAATAAAAACATGCAATTTCATATATATATATATATATATATATATATATATATATATATTGTATTCGTGTCCTTAAAATTTTAAAATATTATCTATTCCGGTACCTATGTCGTCTTGTACCTGTATGAGTGCTGTATCAGCGCTTCATAGTTGAGAATTAATGTGCTGATAAGTTTGCAATGAGCTCAAATAATGGACACTGGGGCAGTACATTTATATCTCCTAAGAATGACCCAATTCAACAAAATAATTGGACTTGCAATTACAAGACAAAACAGTAAACTATTTGTCTGAGGTAAAGATTTTTTTCTATTTATTGTATCGCATCGGCATTTGTGTTTTTTTCATACATAAAAAAAAAAAAAATCATAGCCGTTTTCAACTGTTTTTTGAACTCATCATGCTTGTAAGTTATAATAGGCCGAAAAATTTTTTTAAGAAAAAAGATAGAAAAAAAAGTACAGGAAAGAAAAATAGGCATATATAGAGGCGGTAATAATTACAACGGCTGATAGCATTTCTCCAGGTTAGGCAACATTTGACGAAGACTTCTCGTCGGCGTATAGCGAGTGTGAGGCGGCGAGGAGAGCAGCCCCAATACCCGAACCATCATTCGAGTGCTCGATCGCGATACTATTAGCCGTTTCATCTCCAAGCAACTCGTTCAACGTGTTTTCCAAGCACTCTCTGTACTCCGTGTAGTGCTCGTACAATCCCCCGTCCATGGCTATGACCGTCTTCTTTCCATCGTCCCGTAAAGTGTCCCTTCCCATTTTCTTCAACACCCCCAAGACGCCGGAGGCAGCAAGACGGGCCCCACGTGTGGCGACGATGTCGCAGAGCTGGACGACGACTCTTCTTGTTTTTAGGGAGGTAGAGGGTATCTGAGGTAGGAGAAGTTGACATGAGAGTGTGAACATAATCGTATCATCAAGATCTAAAAACGTATAGGTCATTAAGGGAGTATTTGCACAAACTTCAGCTTTTACAAATAGAAGCTAAAAGTTGAATAAGTTAAAAGAGTTTTGGTGAATAAGTTGCAGAAATGTTTTAATTATGTAAGTGTGAAAGTATAACCAGAAGTAGAATCAGAAATCTAAAACACGTTCATCTGCTTTTAGATTCTGAATAAATTATGCAGAAGTAAAAGTTGACACTGAAAACACTAAAAACTAATTTTTTTTCTTTTCTTTTTTTCAGCTAATTTACTATGCCGGTATAAAATTAGAGGTCCGCAAATGGAAAGAAAAGCATTTAGAACCAAAATGTCTTTCATGGCACATAAACTAGTTTGAATGACGGTTGCCAAGTTGTATCGTTGTGTGATTACAGCGGCAAAAGCAGTGCAGGAGTAAATTAACGACATGTAAACAAAATTCATAGATTTACCTCTAATATGTCCTTCAGTTTGCTGCCCACCACTCTCAGATCAGAGGATGTATCATGATGCATTGCTGACATCTCCGGCGTCCTGCACATTTTATAGTTTTAAGTCAATCGGCTCAATGCCATGAAATTGAAGTGTAAAATAAAAAAAAAAATTGGTTACTCTTGGAGTACCTTAATATGAAAGGAATTTTAAGTTTGGGTGGAACTTCGTCACCAAAGAAGGAAGCTTCTTCTGCCAACCTAAGTAAAACTCTGCGTAAAATTTCCCCCAAGTACATTCCGGAAATCATCTTCTCAAATATCTGAAAGAAAAAATGAAATTCATAAATCACATGAAGCATACTATTTTGGCCAGGGACACGACAGTATTAATATATTATCAAAGAGGTATTTGTCATTTAGAGAGATAGCTGAGTTTTTTTTCGTAATCAGAGTGAACATCAAAAGGTCAAAAGGTACTTTTTTTGTAATTAACCCTTATTTGAATTTAATATACTGAAAAATATGGCAAATGTGCCTGTTATTCCTACCTGTTCACCAGGGTTTAAACTTTCAATATCCAATCCATGGTCATACTCAGTAAGTGGAAGATGCGATGACCTGAAGTTACCCCACTCCATATTTATAACCTGCATAATCGAAGACTTAATTAAGCATTCAATAGCTCTTTTGACCTTTGTCAACCAAACATCTAACTTTCTAATCTGAGCAGCGTTTCAATTTAGAGAGTGTTTGGGCGAGCTTATACAAAATATGTTATAAGTTGTTTGAGAGCTTATAAGCTCTCTAAAAGTGCTTGGTAATTTTTTTTTTTTTGTCTTAAATGCCTTATTAAGATCCCAAAATCAGATGTTTAGGAGCTTATAAGCTCGTTTGAGAAAAGGTGGGGGATCCCACCTTATTTTCAAAATAAGAGGCCATTTTAATTACAAAAATAGTGTTACTAACATCTTATAAGCTCTTTCATCTTATTTTATCCAAACACTTCAACCACTAATTTTTAAAATAAGATCTAACATCTATAACCTCTAAAAACATCTTACAAGACGTAGGAGCTTATAAGATCTTTATATAAGCTTAGCCAAACACCCTCTTAGTTGATGAAATTATTTACACGAGTATAAAGCAAATTAGCAAAATAATTGTCTAACCATTTCTCCAGATTGAGGCAAAGGACCATGCCACTTTGGAATCGCTTGTGCACGTTCTACATATGCAGCATTACTTCCAGTACCCAATATAACGGCTACAGCAACATCACTGTTGGTATATCTTCCTCCGGCTAATGTTCCAATTGTATCATTAACCTAGCATATTCATCATCCATGTAAACCGAGAATTAGGGAAATAACAAATATGCATGAATTGTGAGTTTTTCTTTTTTTTTCTTCATCATTCTTCAATAGCAATACAAACGCACCAGAGCTGCCACACGCATTTCAACACCCTTTCTTTGCAAGGCTTTAGTCAATCCAGCTACGACATCTTGGCCAACCTATAAACGTCAAAGTTTTATAAGGAATAGAACATGAACATTTGGCGGGTCCAAAATTTAAGTGATACCATAAGAACTTATTGCTTATTGCAAAGCATCCTTCATATAGAATCATAGTTAATATAAATCAATACATAATTCATGGGGATAATTACAAAAACTACCATTGAGGTTGGCGTAATTACCAAAAAAAAAAAAAAAAAAACCAAAGAAGTTTCAAAATTACAAAAACTACCCCCAAGGTTTGATTTTGCCTTAATTTTAAGGGGTTAATTGTCATATTTTGATGAATGTTGTGGGGGCTTTTGAAAACTTCACTTATGAAGTGGAAAAATACAAGACAAAATCAAACTTTAATGTTTGAAATTATCCGGTTTTTTTGTAACTACCCCAAACCTCAAAGGTAGTGTTTGTAATTTTCCCTAATTAATGAGAAATTCACTAGATCAAATAATCCTTCATGATGAGAACATTTCACAAAAAGATATAGAAAACATAATATTTGACTGGAGTAGTCTTAGCCTGGCATGATGAAATCCCAGTTAATGAATTAATGAAAGAAAAAATAACTGAAACGAGCTTAGGAGAAAGGGATTACAGCATCATCAATCGAGAAGCCCTTGGTCCACCTAATAAGATTTCCACTATTTATCGAAGTTTGCATCACAGGGAATGAGAAAGTGAAACCTAATTCCCTCTGCCTATTTGGTGGTTGATGAAACCTTTGCTCTTCTTCATCAACAAAATTTGCAAGTTTTTCGGCAATATAATCAAAAAGTGCCTGAAAGCATTTGATTTTGAACATTAAGAAGAAAATATAACAAATAAAGCAACCGAATATTCGTAAAAATAATTTATTACCTCGGAAGTCCCACTCATCAACTCAGGGGGAATTGATGCCTCAGCAAATTCCTGATGAACAATACCATCTTCTCTGCCTCCTAATTGGACTCGCAAGACGCGGAAGTTTGTTCCACCAAGATCTAGTGCATAAAAGACTCCTTTCTCATCACTGAGACAAAGGAAACATGAAAGATAAATGTTTTAACTATAACAGTCGATAGAGATAGGAAGCAAATGCATATCATGCATACCCAAATAAGCAAATAAGCATTCCAACAAATTCTTGGTATAGTCTGCACTCTCCACGATTTGGTGTGTTAAAGACAATCAATGGATTCTAAGATGTTAACTGTATCTAATTTTCTATAGCTGGATAGGGTTTATAACAACTAAAATACTGAATACCCTTTGGTACTTTTTTTCATCAGTCATGGTAGTAACGGGCTGTTTCATAAATTTTTTCGTTTTTTGAAAGGTTGACATAACTTTTCAGTTGTAACTAAACCCCATATTTATTAAATATCATATAAAGTAACAAACAAAAGGAACATATAAGTTTTCTTTGCATTTATCAATTAAATTGCGAACAAGTCCTTCTTAATATTGAATAAAGCAACAACTCAACCGCTCCAAATTCTTTACCTCGTACAAATACAATAGCATGATATCGAGATCATATGTTATTTCGTCTCGTAATTATAATACTTATGTGGCTTCCTATAATCAGAAACATATCCATATTTGCGTGTTCATTGATGGCTGCATTATAAAGGGAACTTTGCACTAAAAAGTCCAAAATACTACATATTCCAGCAAAAAAACATGATACCACAATTCTTTACCATGGAAAAATTCTAAACATGCAGGCACTTAGAAACTACTTCACAAATCACACCTTGCATTGGATATGCAAAAAAATAAATCCATCATTTTCCACAAACAAAAGCCATAAAAACAACAAGATTGACGAATAATCTAAAAATTTACCCTGTGGGGAGATTATCAACATAGCTGATTAGCATCTTCAGCTTGCTGCCACCCTCAGATACCAATCCAGCATGCATCTCCACAGTCATGGCATCAGCCAACTGCTTCAATTTCCCCTCAGGTGTCCCACACTTCTCCTCAAATTCCTTCACAATAGCCATAACACGAGCCCACCTCCCAGAAGTCTTAATCCTCTGCCTCACCACAAGCGCCGCCACTCCCACCGCCGCAGCGGTTCCGATCACCGCCGCTGCAACCGCCACCTTTCCCATTCCCTCTTTCATTTTCAAATTCAAATCCCTTCACACAGATAATAAATTAAACAAACCCAACAAAACACCAATATTTTATAATCAATTCCAGTCTCCGAAGAAGCGAGAAATTGGGGATTATTTATTGATGGATAAATGGATGAAGGGAATGGAAAAGGAGTCGAGTCAAATTAGGGGAACGATGGAAATGAAAAGGAAAATTAATGGCGGGGGAGAATTTTTTGACTGACCTGAAAAATTGAAAGAGGATCTTGAAATCTATATCTGAAATTGTTGGATCCTCGTGTTTAATTTTCTCCTCCTCACCTTCTTGTTTTGAAGCGTGGATGGAAGTCCGGTGACGAAGCTCCAGTCAGCTATTTTCGGAACCTCTGCAATTTTCCTCATTTTTCGTTTTGTCTCTTCTTTTTTATTTAATTTAATTGTGGATTTTGTCTATTTAATATTTTTTTCATTTTTTTTATAAAAAAATATAATAGTTATAGGAAGAAAATTAATTGGTATCTCCGTATCTGAGAATCAGATTCGCGAGGGAATACAAAAGGATCTTACAAAAGAAGCATTATGTGTGTTTAGTTCAGTACATTGATTTTGGATTTTACAAAACTAACCATAAAATTTACTCTAATTACAAAAAAAAAAAACATTTATGACCAACCTTAACCCATCCTGCTCATGAAAATCTGGTAATGGTTTGGTGAGAATGTAAAGAAAAATGTTGATTAATGTATTTGCAAGGTTACAACAACATGATCCACTATGTCGGATACTGAATACGTATCCGATATGATATTTTATTTGATACTTCATGGATACACTATGGATATATCCTCACATGTAAAGATATAAATTTTATTCTATTGCTCATATTTTCAATATTTTTGTGTGTCCACGTGAGTTATCACATTTCAATTTTGAGTGGCAAATCGTTTTATCGTATTTGTGTCATACTATGGTATTTTCATGTTATCTATTTTATTGAATCTTAAATATAATAATAATTGAGATTTTAACTTAATTTTCAATTTCGTGTTCGTGTTGTGTCATATTGTGTTTTTTGTCTCTATAATTATATTTGTAATCGTGTCGTGTTATCGTGTCATGTCACTCCCTTTAAATTGATGGGCAGATTAAAGGGTTGAATTTTCCGCAGCCCATGAATCGTTATGTCCGACCCAATTTTCATCCTTTTGTTCGTCTTTTATTGTTGATCATCGTAATAAAACCACTAGGTCAAACTTGGCAACTTGCCGATTCAGCCCTTTATCTATAAAACTTAACTCCATTAAGAAAAAAGGGAAGAAGAAAAAAGACGGCTAGAACCACGACTTAATGTTTTAAAAAATTTCATTTTGGTAAAAAATAGTGGTGAAAAAAATTTAGAAGAAAAAAAATGGATTTTTAAGAATATAATTGAATGTGAGATGAAAAAATAATAATGAAAACTGATTTGATTTAAAAATAGTAAAATAATGATTGTATATGATTGATAGTTAGAAATATGTGAGTGAATAGTGAAATTTGTGAGAGAATGCTTTATAATGATTAGATTTTTGTGAAAAAATGTATAGATGTAATTGATAATAAGAAAAATAAGAAAAAATGAAAGTGAAATAATAGTATATTTTCTGAAAATTTTCATAAACAATCGCATGTTTGATTAAAAAAAAATCTTCAACGGAACGAAAATAGAATTCATTTCATATTCAATCACCACCTTACTATCTCTATTTCTTTCTCTAATTCTTTTATTCAAGATCAAGAACTTCTAAATTTAACATTTGGGGAGTGGAATAGCTTATTCAATCTCCTCCAATATGAATTTGACTTTCAATAACGTTAATCCAAGAGCTTAAGCGCTTAATCTCAAATCAAACATGGAATTTAATATTTTGGAGGTGGACATGCAAACAACAATCGTATTTTGGAAATTGGATGAGAGAAGCTAAAATAAGTAAGAAATGCATGTCCTTAGATGTTAGTAATGTACAAATTCCAGTTCAGTAGATACAAGAAACTCCCAGAGACCAGCAAAGCAAACACTTCACGCCCTAATCTAAATCAAAAATCCACTACGACATACATATAAACATAACGAAACCGAGCCACTATTAGCACCATAATATAGCACCACACCCCTTCAACAACCATCGACATAATTAACGAAACGTTAGAATCATCAAACTAATCAGAAACAGCAGACATACGGCTTTTGCATCCTTGAAATCTAGGATATTATCGACAGCTGCTGGCTTGATTTCTTTTCTCCTCCCAAGATACAAAGAAAGCTTTGCCTAGAAAAATAAGAAACATATGAAAGCCAGCAAGGAATACGCATACTTACCCGAGTTGCTGGCTTTCAGTCATGCGAAAACTGCTCGTTCACCTATCCAGGTGTGTCGTCATCTTCTCATTCACGCAATTGAAGTAAGACTCAACCTGCTGCTGCTGTATGAAGGACCAAAATAACCAAAGACAAAGCAGCATAAAGACAAATTGTATAAATATATTCAAAACGTACATGCAGTTTTCAAATTTTTGTAAACATGCCTCATCACGTTGTTTTGAACAGGTTCTGACCCAACTCCATCTCCAGATTTGAGAACCATCGCAAGGGCAGCATTAGGCTTCACAAAAACAAAGCAACACAAGAAAGATTATTACTTCTATGATACCAATAAAAGACCAAAAAAAAATATTAACTGACATAATCAGTTGGTTAATCTACTAATCATTAAGCTTTTCCTATTAAAACCAAATAGATACACAAAGTGCAAAACAGCAGAATCTATGTGTATCATAAGAGACAAAGAGAACTCTATGTGTATCATAAGAGACAAAGAGAACATAAATCCAAAACCTCTAACTTCTCCCGTAATCCATCCCCATAAACAGAAGCACCATTCTCATGTCCATTATCCAAAAGCAGCTGTGGATTAGCCTTGCATGATCCATCTAGTGAAGGTCCGACATTGTGGATCTGTGGGTCACCACCACTGCTGCTTGCATCCTGAGCATTACAGGGACTTGTAGTGTACCCAGCATCAGAATTTTCTGCACAGTGCATACCCTGGTTTGATTTTAGTAAATCGGCACTTATTTCTTTATCCCTATCAACAAGCTGCTGCTCACATCCATTGGATCCAGTGGACGCATTCTTCAAAATCGTGGGGATCACCTCTTGAGTGATTCGATCTGCAGTCTTTTCTTTCATTGTTTCAGACACAGTAGAGCAACAGTCTTTCGATGCACCTCCACCTCTCAAACAAATGAGATCGGGCGAAACTGAAACTTGCCTCTGAGGACTAATAGAATGCCTTTTCTCTGGACTGTCCCCATATTCTGACCCATGAAGCTCCTTTTTCCGTTTTAGTAACCTTTCAGCAAATCCAGGCCTGCAGGCCTCCCCACTTTCAGTAGACATCTTATCACCCTGTTGCTGACTCACGGGCCTCGGATGTCGGCCTCTTTTGTAGCCCTCTGGGAACACATAAGAGGGAATTTGCCTTCTACGAACATGAGAAACATATATTTCCATCCCAGGTTTCCAGTACAGGTATGAGTTTATTTGATGCCTAAACTCATCAACGGTCTGACGGATATCAAACTGCTGGCCTTCTTGAATAACCTCTCCTTGCTTCCTTTGTAAACCCATGAAAAAGGCACAATGAGCACACTGCTTGGAAGAATCCATATAATCATGTGGGTAAGGATGACACTGTAATTTTCCAGATGTGTCTCGCTCTATCTGCACACACCAATAAAAACCACCAGTAGGAAAGACAACATTAATAACAGTACGGTTCCTGGGAAGACTTAAAAATACTTAAAAGTCATCACCAATTCAATTAATATTGCTTGCACCACAAAGAGAGATATTACCATTAAAGTTAGCTGCCTCAACCGGGATTCAACCCAACCTCTCCAAGTACGCAAGTCATCAACATCAGAAGCAATAATTTCAACCTGCAGATAATTTTTGTAGTAGCTTTCAAGAATGAATACGGTTCAAACAAAGCACTCCAATGCAAATTATTCAGCTCGATATCCTGTAAATGAACAAATGATTAATAGGCAGAAATACGTTATACACCAAAGCATACATGTTTGGCACTATCTACCTCGCAGATTTTTCTACCAAATTCGAATTGCTCCATCATAACCCGAAGAGTACTTGCTGAAACATTGTAACTAGAATTCATGCAAGGGTAGGCAGGGGTTATAATTGGCATGAGATGATTTCGGTCCCACGGGTTTTTACGAGGATCCCATACAGAAAATCCAAGTTCGTCATCCTCTATTTCACAAAGCATCACAGGATTAGGCCAACGCCACATTGTATAGACCCTGAAGAAACGAGAAACTAGCATGCTAGGATTTGCTTTGGGATAAAACTGACACAGACGAGCTACAAGAATAGCCCAGTTCACACCACCAAGAAACCCCATCACCTAAAATACACAATGTAAAAATAATATTATGCAAAGATAGAAAATAATAGTTTTCCATCAAAATAGAAAAAATAATAATGCTAAACTAAAATCAACTTACATTCGAATAAACACCACGTCTCTTGGCCCACAACTTTAGGCATTGCAGTGTCGTCCGGAAGTTCTGAAGATGCAAGACAATAAGAAATGAAAAGCGCCAACTACACATATTGACAGGGCAACCTTATACAAAAATAAGGTAGCAGGAGACCAGGAACATTCACTTTAAATAAGTACCTCAACGTTTGGAACAAGCTTGAGAATTTGATCTGCTACTCGGCATCCATTAAGACTACGTACCGTTGGTTCGTCTATGTTGTGCAATACAGAAATATTTGAGATGTCTAAATCCTGTCAAATATCAGCAATTTAACTTGAATAGAGTTCCATATTATATTCAAAGTTGGACATATCAACACGGCATCAATGAAGATTGTCCAAAACATGCAACATCATTGATAATGCAGGTTCAGTTCCATGCTTACGCTATCCACCAGATAATATATGAACATATGATAGAACGCAAGAAGATCACAATAAATAAAAGTAAATTTGTTGGGAAAAGGCTTATATGCCGACAATTTGATGCAATGAATATTTACAAGAAAAACCAACTATACCAACTACATGCGAGGGGATGAAAACTAAACCATAACAAAAGGAGAAACTTGAAAGACTCACATCTGGAACAACCAAGAGAGAGATACTTGCATATAGAAGATCAATTGATATCCCATCAAACTTGAATTTCATAACAGGAACATGAGCATCAGGTACTGGTTGGAGTTCAGTAACATCTTCCATCTCAGCTAACATGTTATGGAATACATAAAAAAAGTCTTCCTGGTGACCAATATTTTAATTAGTGCATATTTTAAATACACTGACTAGATCCAAAATGGAAAACATGAATTCACAAAGTACCTCCCGACTAACATACGATGGCCCAATACACAAAGTATCAATGTCAGCTCCAGGGCCATGAACCTGCAAAAACAAACAGTTAACATAAAGAATTAAAAGCCAGAAGATCTCAACTGAATATCATAGCATGTCTGCATAAACATGTAAAATCAAGAAAAGAACAGAAAATTAGACTACTAACGCTGTGAAAATTATTAAAAATTATGAAACACTGAACATGTTAAGCAAATAATATAAAGAAAACACAATATTGATAAAAGCGTCTTACTATTTCTTGGCACCCAAGTTGCTGTTTAGGATACTTGCGTATAGAGCCTTCAAAGGTTTGAATACATAATCAAATTACCACCTTCCATACCAATGAATTACCTTCATAAAGCCACTCAGGTAACTATCACATACATTTCTTACAAATGAAAAGCAGCACCCTTCCTAATCATTGCAAAAGTTCCAATAATTTATCCTATTTTCTTCCAATGAAATGTATACAGGCATTAGATGTGATCTTATGAATTGCAATCTCAAGTTCCACTTTAAACTGAAACAAAAAATTAATATGCAAAAGTAAAAATGATGGAAACGGCCAAGCATACATATAAGATACTTACTCCGAGTCTATAAGAACCAAAAGTAAAAATAACAGCGTTGGCATCTTCCACCATTTGATCAGTGTATCCCCTCAACCGAGTAAGCTCTTTCACCCAGCCTTTCACAATCTAAAAGAAAAGAAAAGGCACATCATTTTAAGCCAAGACAAGAAGTTAATAATAAGTTAAATGATGAAGAGATTGAATTGTGCAAATATACAATGCCATGCAAACTCAAAACAATACCCACATCCAGTAACATATCAATTGTATCAGAAACAAGGAAATATGCAAATAATTTCATGAACCTGTCCGACTCATCAGTTAAGAATGATTCTGTTCAATATCTGATGGGACGTATCTAAGTTCAAATTCAAAATTTCTAATGTCCAAAAGGAATCAGCTTTTATTTTCTTTCTTTTTTTTTTTTTTTTTTTTTTTGAGAAATACCACACCCATGGCCGGGTCTTATTCATTTCTAGTTTGTTCACCAGCCGCAAGAAAACCAAGGATTGCAGCCAAGAAGGTTGCATATTAAATCCTTAAACCATATAAACAGACTTGCAAGTTGCAACATTATATTGCACCTTATATGTATTGATGCTGCATTTGGGGCACAAACACATTCATTACTCACTGAAGGTTTACAATTCCAAAGGACTACAAAAAATCAACTAGTGCAGTCCAGCTCCTTGACAACCCATCACTCGAAACCAAATCAATCATAAAACACTCAAATCATTACTAATCATTAACCACCCAACTGAACAACTAATAATATCACTTCAGTTAAAATTCTACCAGAAAGTTATACAAATGAATGATTTCAATATAGCAACCTTCCTCACAATAAATTCTAAACATTCAACAGTAGAGCAAAGTCCACCCATAGCATTGTCCATATTTCTTGATTTTCGCCTTTTCTCAATTTCAATACATTGAAAAACCATTCTATTGTCAAAAGCTGCCCAAATTGCATATTATAGGAAATCGACCCAGCGCGCATAACATAAACTGATGCTAAAACAAGACAACAATATATGGCAAAATACCTGTCTAAGTCTGTTAAGAACCTCCTCCCTTTTCGCAGCATCTTCCGCACTCTCATGAAGTCCCGAATCCACCAAAAACTAAAACACAAAAACATCAAAGCTTCATCTCGTAAGAATTCCAGAAAACAATGACCAATAACAGTTTTGGAATGAAAGATTAATCGACATGCTACCAACATTAGGAAACAAACCTTCTCCAACTCCCTACTTCTTTGAATATCCACATCGCTAGGCCCTGCGTGCGACAAAGGTCGAGTCACGCCCCACTGCTTCGGCGGCTGCTTTATCTCTGCCGGCGGCGGCGATGGAGAGAACGATGAATTCAAACTATCTGATCCAACCATATCTCTACTTCAAAAAATCGCACAGAACCCTAACGCTAATCCTAATCAAATTATGTTCTATACCTAAATCAAACACCAAAAGCCCAAAACAAAAACCCTAACCGTCGATTAAAGCCTAAACAAACAAACAAAAAAACGAAAAATCCCCAAAACGTTGCCTCAGAAACCACTCAGATCACAATACCATCAATGCTCCTTGAAGCAAAATTCGAAAAAACAAAAACAGAACACAGAAATTCAAAATCGATCAAGAATAAAACCAAAGAATAAACCCCAAAAATTCGGGGACAGAGAACCCTTCACACGCTAAAACAGGGCAATCTAAACTCATAGATCTATACTAAATAACCCCCTGTAACTTTCCAATTCCGACACGGAGAAGGAACTTTCGAAGGAAGTTGAAGGGACGAAGAATTACGCCGATTACATTATTAGTGGCAATGAGTTGGAAAAAATCCGAATTAAATGGCAAAGATATTTTTATTTTTCTATTATTGGGCACACCGATTTTATTTTTTTCCATAAAGAAACGCTGTTTCCTTATTATTTAGTTTTTTAATTATGACTACTACTATGTTCTAGAATAAGGGCAAAACGGGGAATTTGTATCTATATCTATCTATCTTGTTAAAAAACTGAAAATATGAGAGGGGTGGTGGCCACGTGGGAAGAGGGGTGGCGATTGGTGCGGGTGGGGTTTTATATTTGGAACTTTTTTTTTTAAATTTGGACTCCTAATTTGGATGGGCTTTTGTTGGGATTTGGTCCAAAGATCCTGCGCTCGCAACGCTTTAAAAGAGAGAGCGCGGCGCGCGCGATCGAACTCGCGTGAGTCTTTGGATTGCATAGTTAAAGGATAGCTTAAAGGATATGATTTGACTACCTATACCAACAGACGATCTTCTTTTCTCGGTGCCCATTACATGAAACTTTGGGTTAAGCGTGCTTGGCGCCGGAGTAGACATGGGATGGGTGACCCCTGGGAAGTTTTCCGAGTGCGGCGTGAAGTGAGGACAAAGCGCGCTAAAACGACTCATGTTGGTTTGTGGGGGACGATCGTCAATCCGAGTAGCTGTAGAGGTCCAACAACCGGTATCGAGCAGTCACGAGTTCGAATTCCCTTGGAAGCACGCTGCAGCCGAGGTTGCCGGAGCGGTGGAACGAGATCTTGCCGGGCGCAATGGAGGTAAACGGACCGAATCAAGGGTAGGTTGCCGGGAGCGGTGGAACCGAGATCTTTGCGCAATGAGGTAAACGGGCCGAATCGAATGGTAGGTTGCCGATGTCCTGAATCGAGGTAAAATAGATCGAATCGGGTGTAGGTTGTTGGGTGGACCAGAATCGGCGGTAAGTTGCCAGGTGGCCGAATCGAGGTAAACAGATCGAACCGGGTGTAGGTTCTTTGGGTGGCGGAATCGAGAGGCTTGCGTGACGCGACGCTGAATCGGCCCAGAAGAAGTTGGCGTTAAACGGGAAGTTTGGCGAGCGGCGGAGGTTGCCAAGCACTGAGCCGAGATCTTGGCAGTCTTTGGGAGGGGATTGTTGGGATTTGGTCCAATCCCGCTGCAATGGGCTTTAAAAAGAGGCGCGGGCGCGCCGCGATTCGAACTCGTGAGCGCTTGGATTGCATAGTTAAAGGATAGCTTAAAGGATATGATTTGGACTACCTATACCAACAGATGCATCTTCTTTTCTCGGTGCCCATTACATGAAACTCGGAGGTTAAGCGTCTTGGCGCCTGGTAGACATGAGATGGGTGACCCCAGGAAGTTTTCCGGGTGCGGCGTGAGTGAGGACAAAGCGCGCTAGAAACGACTCATGTTGGTTTGTGGGGACAGTCGTCAATCTGAGTAGCGCTAGAGGTCCAACAGCTTTGATCCAAAAATCATTAGATTGGTTGTAACTTGTAAAAATAATTTAGAAGATTTTACCTCAAAATAAATTTTTGGCCAATACATGCAATTGTTTGTAAAAAAATTAAAAATATATATTGGGGATGTTTGCAAAAAATTATGCTTTCAGAAAAAGTGTAACAGTAGTTGAGAATCATGAGTTAATTGTGTGATAATTGAACCAGAAGTTGAGAATTATAACTTAGAGCGTTTTCGGTGAAAAATTAAAAAAATACTTATTTATTTGTAAAAGTTTTACGAGAAGTCGAAGTTGAAATCTAAAGCATCCATCTCGTTGTTTTTAGATTCTGATTAAATAAAGCTGAATCATAAGTAGAAGTTAACATTTGCAAACACTACAAACTGATTTTTTTAGCCATAAACTAAGAATTTGGTTTTTTAGTAGTGGCAAATACTCTCACAATTCTCTCACACTCATTCTCACAATTTCAATCAACCATCGCATCAAATTATTATTTTATTATAAAAATATCATTGTCAACTCTCATAATTATACAATTATATCACAAATACACTATTTGCGTTATCTTATTTTTCAAATCACTATTCACATTCAACGACATTTTTTTATGAAAAATTAGCACATCAGCTATTATTCACAATATTTTCATTACATATCAAATCACACTTCAAAAAAAAAATCACAACTCTTCAGAAAATTTCATTATTCACTTGGAAAATAATAAAATACGGAATGAAATGCCATTCAGTCGCAGCCTCATGATTCCATTCCACGTAAGGATATAACGACATGATTGGTATGTGGGAATGGGGTAGGAATGGAATGAGCATTCTTTGTTTCATTCTCATTCACATGCTTGGTATGGTATAACAATGAGAATACTCATTCCCATGGGAATCCATATTCCTAAAAGTAAGGGAATGACCATTTCTCCTCTCCCCCATGGGTTTAGCTATTCTCAATCATCAAGAATGACTCAAATTTTATTTTTAATAAAATTATCTTTCTATAAATGACTAAAAATACTGGATATAATCTATATTTTCGAAAAGTAGTGTTATAAAAAAATATTTATAATTTAAATATAAGTTATATTTAATATTTTAATAAATCATAGTCAATTTCTATCAATATTCAATAGTTAAACCAAAATTTTGATATAAAATTCTTTTGTTGATTTTCTATATTTTCTTATAAAAATAGAAATAATTACAAAAATACCCCCGATATTTGGGATAATTACATAAAAACCCAGAGATTTTTTAAAATTACAAAAAATCCATTGAGGTTTGATTCTATCTTACATTTCTTCCCTTCATAAGCAAAAAAAATATATTAAAACCCCCTGACATTTATAAAAATACTATAGTTACCCTGAAATTTAACACATAATCAAACCTGATGGGTTTTTTTTATAATTTTAAAACATCTCTGGATTTTTTTGTAATTAGCCCAAATCTCAGGGGTATTTTTGTAATTATCCCTAAAAATATTATATAAAATTTTGATATCGTAGATATAAATCTATATATATATATATTAATTAGCACACATTAAAATAATCTTATATCAATTTACGAATAATATATTTAATAAAATTTATTTAAAAAATATTATTTAAGAGAATTTGATACTTTAAAATTATTTTTCTCAATTACTATCATTAATTTATAATTACCAATCATAGGAATAGTAATACTACATCATTCTATTTCTAATGTTATTTCATTCCTAATATCATTCCATTCCAGCCTAATTCCATTCATTCATACCAATCATGCCGTAATAGTATTTTGATGTACGGATTAAACTACTAATATTACTTTGGTATTAGATTGTTTTATATATCCTTTCTTCAATAGATTCATTATTACACAAGTGTCATACTAGAATCCAGATGTAACTATTAATTAGAATACCATTTTCGTACTAAGCTTTGAAAGATGTTATCTTGATCAAGACATTGAAGCTTTGAAAGCGTCTTGGGATTTTGGAAATTTTATTTTTATTTTGAAATCAGTTTGACTAATACTGCCACCACAATTCAAAAGTATTATGATGTTGAAAAAGTACACCAAAATACGGGAAAAAATGGAGACATGGTTTGAAATTTCAGTGGATTTGTCAACAAAACAATAACCACTTAAATTGCATGACAAAATAAATGAAAAATCCATGTCCTTCTAAAAGTCAAGACATAAATTTGTGCACGAGTATCGGCTGAATAAAGCAGCACCAATAAAAGATAAAACAAAACTGAACTTCGAGAAATCTACAATTTGTTGGGATGAGATCTCCTATTCCACTTTTCCTATTCCACTCTTATTCCATTGCATTGGATGAAATACACGTGTGCATGATGATGTCACGTGATGTCACAATTGTACACGTGTCTTTCATCCAACATATGGAATAGGGAGTGGAATAGGGAAAGTGGAATAGGAGATCTCAACCCCTAAAATTTATCTGGAATATAATGCGTGATTTGCTCTAGATATTATGTGAGGTAACAAGTTAGAAATTTTACATACACATGGAATACCTAGTCAGCATCCACGTCGAACAAATAGCCCGATAAGAATAGCTAGTCATGCTCAATAGGACCCATTTGACCCGGCTTGCACCCATGGGCGAAGCCACCTTAGGACGAGTGCGGTCGGCAGACCGCACTCGATCTCTTAATAACCATGTTAAGTTTGAGTTGGACCACACTGAAAATTCAACCGAAAGTTTAGTTATAAAAAAATGAGTTAAATTTAAAAAGCAAATAAAGTTTACTATATTGGCTCAAAATATTAATAATTACCTGGTTCAATTAAGGTATATTAGTGGATAAATGATTCTTCTGTTGTTATATACATAAACATATGTCCCAAGCTTGATAATAGAATAATTTTTTGGAAGTATTTTCAAATGAAATTTTGTATAGAAATCTATTCCATAATAATAATAGTTATTTGATGATTATTTTAGAATATGTTTTTGAATAAGTTATTTATCCAAAAAAATCATTCTAGAAAAACCATGATTGAAGATTATGAAAAACCGCAAAGAATTGTTGTAAGGACCACATACATATTTGCCCCATTTTTCTATTTTTTTCAAATATCGATTTGATATTCGTCCTGTCAAAATGAAAAAAAATATGACCACTGGCCGAAGATCCTGGCTACACCAATGCTTGCACCAACGCAACATATGAACAAATTGTCTCAAAAAGACCAACTTAGCAGTAAGAGTATGTGTTATGTGTCCGACTTGTCGAACATACTGCAAGAGGTGCCACATCGATCGACTTAACAAAGGAACCGACCAGCACCAGCATTCCCATTTGGCCGTAATGTGTAACTTAATGAAGAAGAAACTTGCAACCTAAGAAATATCAGACAACGGATGTCACAGTAATCATTTACATCAATCAATCAAATCGTCGCCTTACACCTGACGTCCTAAAAACCAGGGTGCCAGCCGATCTATTGACATGTGATGGCTCAAAAGCTACCTTTAAAACCGTAGGCAAGTGCACCTATCGTTTTATAGTATAGATTATTGAGTACCGAGTGTCATTCCCACGAGGATTGTAAGTACTAATAATTGCCGTCTTTTTGTTATTTAATCTAGCAATTTCAGAATTTTTGTTTGATGAAAAAAAATAAAGAATCTAAATTATCAAAGTGTAAAAATGAAGTAAAATTTGTAGAATAAGAAATCAAGAGATAGAAGTGTGTTTGAATGTAAATCCCTCTAGAATGTTTTTGTGATTTGACAAGTTAAAAAAATACAACCATAAGCCCTTAAGCAAAACCAACTTCTTTTAATAAAATCTCATGTCTTGTGGACCGTAGAAATTCCCAATTTAAGTTAAACCCTTTCTCAAGGCGAAAAACTTCTAATCTCAAGTTGATTAACTCAAATCTCTTTCTAGTTAAAACCCCCAAGACAAAGATTATAACGATTTGTGAATTCCCATATTAGGTTTGACCCTAATCCGGGAAGATTTATGTCGTCCCCATATCTAGGATTGCATGCAACTCTTTTCACTTATATAGTTCTATTTCACCACGAATCTCTCGATTTCCGGATGAAAAATAAACTTCAAATCAATATTGCGCATATATCAATTCGAATGAACGAAGCATAATATAAGTGAATCACACAAAATATGAAGATTTTATTAAAAACATACACACCTTAATCACAAATCCATTCTAGAGTTCATTACATTCAAACACTAGAGTTTAGCTACACATGATTTTGACCAAAGAATAAATTACACAAGAAAGATTTAAGTATTGTAGACATGGTGTACTTATCTTTCTCAAAATCTCAATTGACTTCTTTCTTGATTGATGATATTGCTCCAAGTCTTCTTCTCCAATATTGCTGAAGCTTTCTCCTCCAAGACCCCTTGATCCCAATTCTACTTAATGAAATGAATACAATGAATATTTCCTGAGTATCTAATGAATGAATATCCCAATTTCAACCTTTGGCTTTTATAGGCAACCAATACATTGATAGTACTCTCTTTTGTTAAATAATCACCCCCATTTTCCTTGTTGGTTGGTGAATTCTTGTATTCAAGTGATGAGGGAGGGGACATGGAGACATGTTTCAGCAAAATAGGGTGTTAAAAGTGTACAAAAGTGGCCAAAATGGGTTGGTTGGTGAGTTTTCCCCAAATTCCGCAAAGAAAAGTTGCAAAAAGAGGTCCCGGACACGCCCGTGTTGGGCAGCACGGCCAGGCCGTGCTCCACAAAAAATGCTGAAGAAACGCCTGACACGGCCGTGTTGTACGACACGGCCAGGCCGTGTTCGGGCCTGTTTTGTGCGGTTTTTCCTCCTCTTTTGATCCCCTTCAACATGGTCGTGTTCGGTGACACGGTTTGGCCGTTTTGGACCCTTTTTTCAATTTTTATCCAATTTATTTCCTTCTTTTTTGAACATGGCCATGTTACTTGACACCCCAAGTCATGTTGAGTGATTTTCTTGCCTTTTTTCAATTAATATTGGCTCCACATTGCTCCAAATTGCTCCACCTATAATGTTAAACACGTCACACGATGAAATGCTACAGAAATACTTGAGAAACTATGATTTTTCTAACAAAACAATTCAAAAACTATTGAATTAATAACACAAAATATGTACAAAATGACACTTATCAAACCGCCTCCAACTTGGAAATTTTGCTTGTCCTCAAGCAATTTTTAAAATAAAGAGATGGGTTGAAAACAAAAAGAGATATCTATTTTCACAATTTCGACATGATTGAAGTGAACTGCTAACCTTTTCCTTCCCAATTAAGCCGATCCATCCATTTTTCAAATCAACCAATTTGTTGAAAAGAGAGTGACTTCAATAATTGGAATCGTTCAAAACATCACAGTTGTCATATCACGAAAAATTTGTCGTTCATATGCTTAGATCAAATACAAAAATGTAATGATAAAAGGAGAAGTCCAAAACTCGGGTCTTTTTTTTTTTTTTTTTAGCAAATACAATTATAAAATCAGGACATTTTTGAGGCAAACTTCCACTAGGTTTAAATTTTGAATGTCTTTTCAAAAACTCCTAGGGTGGTGTCCCATATTCATATTTGTGTCGCCGTTTTACGTAAGAGACAAACATGGGGCTCATGAATGCTCCTAGTTACTAAGCAACAACAAACAGAGGAATATAACCTCGAATTGTCCCTTTATATAACAGTATTCATTTTTTATTTAATTTTTTTTTCATTTTTTTAATTTTTTTTTAAAACCCGAATTATGGTTTCTCTAGTGATCATGACACAAAATATCTAGATTTAAGCAGAGTTCAAGCTAATTTAATGACATTAAACTCTTTTGGTCAAATTCATCCTTTTACTAGAGTCACGCAGTTTAAAAACATTTTGGCAATTTGAGTTTTCAAAAAGATGACTTTTTCGGGATAAAAATGGTCATAACCAATTCACAACTAACCTATCTAATTGTAAAAAAAAAATTACCTCATGTTTGTTTGCAAGGTATTGATAAGGTGCGTAAAAAGAAAACGAAATATCCACAAAGAAAGCTAAAATACACAAAGCTAAAGAAAATAGTTCAAATCCAAGCATTCTAACAAATCTCACCACCCCCAACTTCAAGGGTCACATTGTCCCCAATGTGAAGAGGAGATGGGATACAAAATGGAGCAAAGGAAACGAAAACTAAGACAAAGACAAATACGACCTTATGACGGTGGTGGGAAGTGTCCTTGAGAGAGGTGCCATTGATGGAGTTGAGAGAAAAGGGCATTTTGTTGTTGTTGGTCTTCTCGAATATCCCGAATGACGCCAAATTGCTGCTCCATCATTTGTTGTTGGCGGTCAAGCATATTCTCACGGCGCGTTCGAGCATCGTTTGTTGATATGATAGCATGTCTCTTTGGTATTGTTGCTCCTGTAGAAATAGCTTGAAGATTAACTTGTTCATGCGGTGGCGGTGGTGGTGGGTGAGATGAAGAAGACGGGGTGGTGAACTCCGTGGAGGAGATGGGGATTCGTGAGCATCATCCTCTATGGGAGGTAGATTGAGGAGAATTCATCATCCCCGGATTTCATCGTATACCCATCAACCAATTGTCCCGATTATGAATTGTAGTTCGTGCTTGCCGGGAAGTAGTAGGCGTTGGGATGTGTGTCGAAAAAGCAAGCAAAATTGATCATTGACTCTTTCAATTAATTTTATAGCAAGACATACCTCGAGATCAATACGCAATGCGTCTTCCTCGCTTGTTGTAAATCCGTTAAGTCATACTCAAGTGAAGAGCAATTGGTGTAATTAGGCCTCCAACAAGAATTTTACTACATTCGCCCCGTCCGATTTTCTCGAAAATGGCGTGCTAAATAAGACCAGATCGAGGTGTTTGCCGTAGACCATAGCCCATAAAAACAATAGTTCATCCTTCCTCAAATTCCCGTCACTTTCCCCTACCGAACAATTGTCTTTGCCATCACACGATGCATATAACGAAAACAGGGATTTATTACGCGTGATACTTTAGCACGGGAAGCAACATACTCACATGAATGGGCTATTTCATTCCAAAAATGCTGGGCACTAAAGTCGTTAGGAAAGCGTCTGTTACCATCAATTGGAAGACCATATATTTGGTTGAAGTCGGCAAGAGTTAATGTGTATTCTTGATTGAATAAGCGGAAAGAGATGAGGCCGTCCCTAGCATGAGTTCCCGTGAGGATTTCGGCGTTAAATGAGGTAAGGAATTCCAGTGTGACGCGCTCATAAGTTGGTGCTTTCGCACCCATGAATTGTTCCCACCCAACTTGCTCAAACATCCAATCAATATCTTCTTGTAGTCCAAGGGTCTCCAATGTCATGGCGTCCGGATATCTGGTGTTGTGCAATGGTTTACCCAACAATTGTTGATATCGGGTTTCTTGTTCGTCATCCCGGAATAGAATGCCGTGACGATTACTTGGTGGATTAGCCGGGAGGGGCGGCGGAGCCGAGGTCCCCCTGGACCGGAAGGAGCGGCAACTCGGCTTCGTTTTGACATGGTAGTCCTGAAAAAGGAGCTTCGATGACAACCAAGTATACACCAATAATAGCCACAACAGAGAAACAAGTACCACAAATAAGTCTACGAAACTCAGATAGCACATGTTCAAATGCAACAACCAAAAATACTCCATGGCTCAATGTAAATGATGGCAAGCAAAACCACACTAAGGTATGTCGTCAATTCATGATCATTATGTGATTTTATCAAGCAAACACCAACAAACCAACATGGTAATAAGACTTATCGTATAACAATAACAATTCCTCTAGCAATTCATAATATTCCCATGTCATCAATTTTTTTTTTAATTTTATTTTATTTATTTTTTTTTTGAACAAGAGAATGCCAACAAGTGAATTCATATGATTTAACAAGATAAATTCATGTAGTCTAAGGTATCATCACAAGAATTCATGCTTCCAACACTTAAACATAAACACCCCTAAAAATTGCAAATAATCTCAAAAAAAAAAAATTATCTAAATAAAAAAAATTAAAAGAACACAATTAAAAAGAGGAAGATAAAATTGAACACACAAATAAAATAAAACCCATACCTTTAATAGGATACCCACAAGATGGATGTCAAAAACTCACAAAATACCTAATTTTTGAGAAATCAATCGGTAGAAGTGTTTGTAATGAAGACAAGATGGTGTTTTTGTGGAAGAATTGAAGTTTAGAGGGAAGAGTGAGGTGAATTTAGGGGAAATTTTGGTGAAGAAGAGGGGTTTTTAGGGTTTGGGGATGAAAAATTTCGAAAACAAATGCCCCAAATTCGACCCTCCTGTTTTTTGTACAGCCCGGACACGGCCGTGTTCCGGGCTGTTTGGTGAATAAAAATTTTGGGCCCGAACACGGGCGTGTCGGGCGACACGGCCCGGCCATGTTCGGACCAATTTTCGATTTTTTTTTAATAAAGAAAAATGGGAAATTTGCGACACGGCCATGCCGTGTTCCGGGCTGAATTTTTTTTTATATCATTCCGAGTAAAAATGAATCCTAAGTAAAAATTGGAAACAAATTGACAAAAAATCATCGGGTTGCCTCCTGGGTAGCGCTTCTTTAGTGTCGTATAGCTGGATTGTTTCACCTCTAATTGTGTGATGTATTTGGGGGATCCTCAAGCTTGAGGGAATCTCTATAATTATCATCGATGGTGCCCCCAAAATGAAGCTTAAGACGGTGTCCGTTTACCTTAAAGGTGCCCATTTCCTTGTGCGTAATTTCGATAGTCCCGTAAGGAAACACTTGAGTAATAGTGAATGGGCCGGACCACCTGGATTTTAACTTACCCGGGAATAGGCGAAGTCGGGAATTGAATAGTAACACTTGATCACCTAGTTGGAATTCCCTCGTGTGCTTAATGTGCTTGTCATGCCATTGTTTCGTTCGTTCTTTGTAAATTTTCGAATTCTCTTGTAGGTCCCAAGGGGTGTAAGTGTAAGGTTTAGAAGGGGGGGTTGAATAAACCTTACCAAATTTTCGATTTAGTCCTTTTAAATCTACAGAGTTAATACAACACACACATCCCTTGATGGACAAATTGAATTAGTCACTCAAGAAAGTTAATCTCTCAATGATCAAATTTGAGTCATTGATGGAGTAACTCATTTGTTGCTACAATTTAACTCACCGTGGTTTTATTTTCAAAAGACTTAACACCCTTAAGTTTGATTTTAGAGCTTGATTTAGTACTTATAAATTATCAATTGGATAGCAAATTTGTCGTGAGATATAAGCGAGTTAAAAGTGCGAGAATTTAAATGCTTTGAAATGTAAACGACACAAAAAAAAGTTTTTATAGAGGTTCAAGATGGGGTAATTCTTCTACTCCTCTCTTCTCCAACTCCCGGAGGAATCCACTAAGTAATGATCGGTTTACAAAGTGGTAACAGTCCGGATACAAGTCTTGATCACAACAAATTGACTTGATCCTTAGGAACTCGATGCCGAGACGCCTTGATCACTCACCGCTTCTCGCGACGACTCGAACTTCTTCTTCACAGGGCACCGCCTTTTGCTACTACAAACCTCACTTGCTCAAGCTCTTTGGATTTGATCACGAAGCCCTCCAAAAGCTTAAGACTTGGTTCAACCTAGAACCTTTCTACAATCCTTCCCGGAATGTAGACCCCTTTTCTTCAAGAGTTTCCTCTTCAACTGATTGAAGTTCTCTTTCCTTCACAGGTGAGTGTTGGATTGATGTACTTCGAAATGTAGGCTTGAGGATTGAGATTGTTTCAGTTTTTCTAATGTGCTTGTGTATCTCACGTATGTGTCATTCATGCATCCTCTTTTTCTCAAACAAACTCTTCAGCCTTTTATAGTGAACTTTCAAAAATTTGCCCGTTGAAGAGATAGGCTTATTTTTGAAAGTCACTTTGCAGTCGTTGGCTTGCAGTTCTTGGAATTGCTGTTTCCTCATATGAATTGTTGTTTCACCTTTTCAGAGTTCTGACACGGTGTAGTGCTTCCCATTGGTTCATTCCTTTTGCACGCTTCCGGGACTCGAGCACTCCAAGAAAGGTGGTATGGAGATATTACTTGTTTAAGTAAATCTCTTGATTTCTCTGGATTCTTCTTTTACTGATTATCTCGACTTGACCGCATTTCCTTAATTTCCCCAGGTGACTTAGAGTCGACTTCCAATCATTGGATGACTCTTCATCACTTCAACTTGAGACTTGGCTTTTCTTGAGTTGACTTGACCGATGCTCTACTCACCGCATCTCGGATGCTTCTTCAAGAGAGTTCCCGTCTACTCTTCAATGCCATACTCGGCTATCTCACAACAGAGTCTTCCTTCCAGTCTTGATTGTCTTCTTGCATGTTAGGGCGTAGGCTGTTTTTGACTCGGCTTGCCACTCTATTCATTACAATGCATTTTATAACAAGAATTGGGGTGCCAACTTTCTATTCTAAGTTTTACATGGCATTCATCAAAATCTAAACAATAAAATTTCTAACAATTTCCCCTTTTTGATGATGCCAAAACTTAAACCATACAAAGATGCAAATAACAAAGATACATACGATAGTGTATTGACATATAGAATGTATCTACTTGAATCAATCTTTTTATTGATCATATCATTCTTGTACTTTACACAATCAACTGTTTACAAGGTGTATCGAGTACATTTTGTCTATACTCGAAAATAAAGAATTTATAGCTTTATTACGTAGACTTTACATTGTATGTATTTATATGATAAAATACACGAAGGGTTGGACAAAGAACACTTCATCTCCTTCGATGTCTCCTTCTTTCATCTTGATCAAGATCTTCTTCTCTTCTTTCTTCTTCTTCTCGTCGCTTGCCTTCTTTTTCTTCTCATATGCTTTCCCTGGCAGCTTCATCTTTTCTTAGTCTTTCCTGTCTCTCCCGCCATAGCCGAGTTTGTCTCTTGTTTTCTTCTTCTAATCTCTTTGCATACTCGGCGTTAGACTTAGCCACTTTTAAATTTGCCACCTGGTCAAGCCCCCGCCCCATAGATCCCTCCTTTCTTTCCCGGATCTACGTATTCAATATTCTTGGGCGAGGCCTAGTCCTGAGCTTCTTCTTCCTCCACTCATCAAGCTTTCTTCCTCTACCTCTGGGCGTATCAGACGGGGCTTTTCTTTTTCCAAATGAGTGACTAACGGAGTGACCAAAGTGAGAGGATCGGAAGTCTCGCTGCTGTCGCCTTCTTCACATAAGGTGAGACCCTTTTCCCAAGATAAAGTCCCAAGCTTGAGCCATGGACATATTTGCAAAATATCCTTGATTCGAGCGTTTTGAATTCGTCAACCGACGCGGCTCTGTCCCGACATCCGAAATGGCATACGTGTCTCTCACAACCGAATGCCTCCATGTTCTTTCAAGATGTTCATCACCCTGGCATCCATTCTTCTTTCCACTTCCTTCATCCATGCTTCAATTGCTTTTCTCTTCTCATATAGATAGATACAAAGCAGAGTCTTGGAGTGGGCAGAGTCACGGGAGTTTGCCGCTTATAATGTCACCAGTGATAGACCTGTTGGGGGTTTGTGCAATCATCAATGTTACATCTCACGATCCTTCCCCAACAAGTTTTCCTTTCTTCTTCCGTTTCAAGACTTTCTCACCGATTTTCCTTCTCACCGCTTCCTTTCTTTTCAAATTTTTTTTGTCGCTTTAAGGTATTCCTCTTCCCCTTTTTGGCATCATCAAAGGATAGAGGAACCCTGTGGAACATGCTTTGCAAGCATGAAGTCGAAGTCTTCGATGGTGGAATTCTCGCTTCAAGTCTGCTGCGTTGTATGCGGCTCGAATTCAGAACGAGTAGCGTTGGATTCTCACAAATCAGCTTCATCTCGGCCGTGAGAAGGCTGAATTTTCTTGTCATGTGTTCTTCCAAACGTCAGTATATCATTTGCATTTCGCTTCACGCAGCAGCCTTGATCTCGGCGGTGTGAGCTTCATGCATATGCTCAATGTGTTCCTCTCGCCGTTTTTCGCATCAACATTTTCACTCTCCCACACCACCAGCTTGTTGAACAAGGTTCAAGTATCTCACTGCTCCACACGCATTGATTCTTTGTTGTTGCCACCATTCCCTTATCCTCCGACCGTGATGCCTCAAGTCACCGTAGTTGGTATGGTTGGCATGTCTGTTGTCCAGGCACATGTCCAAAGAGGCCTCGATGCCTCTCCATCCGTTCAACCTCAAAGAAAGAGTGCCTTGAACACTTCTCGAACTTCACCGATTCTTCATTGCGGTGATGGCCATACAAAATAAATCAAAATCTACCGAACAATGGTGCCCGAGTGAAAAACAGGAGGTGGTCTGTGATACCGTGCTTGCTCATTTTCCGACTCTTCGTGGAGTTCGTATCTCCAAAGTGAGAAAGGAAAAGATTCTACAAAAGATTCATCACCGCCGATCGGGATCTGTTCGATGATGAGCGGTGCGCGTGAAGTTCTTTTGGGAATCGATCCAAAGAAATTGTAGCTTGAGGAGCCGGAGCGATGGTTTCGTTCACTGGGTTTGGTTGTGAAATAGACCCGCTTGCTTGAGCCTCAATTGTCTTAACAATGCCGTTGGTCTCAAATGATTTTTCCTTTTCAATGAGACTTGTCCTCGGCCTTATCAAGCGGCGTCATCGGACGATGATGAGATTTCTAGTGGTGGCTCATCATCAAAGTTAAAAGTTTGACGAGTAGTCTTGGGATCGACTTGCTCGTGCCTGGAACATCCACAAATGAGTCGTTTGGATTTGATGGGGTTGACTCGAAACTTTCTTCTTCGCCTTCCGATCCCGGAAAAGTGACATCGGGTTGTCCTGGGAATCATGAAGTGCGCCCGATCTCCTTCTCGAGATGGGTCGATGATTGCGGGAGGGATGTTCTCTACTTGACCTCTTTACCCCCGGGAAGTCTCAACCTCCCGTGGCCTTCATTACCTCCAGCGGCTCTCTCTGCCGCGAGGCTTGTCCTCCCTTTCGACGATGTCACTGTCTTAGGGTCTTCTACAAAGGCATCCATTGAGTCTCAACCCCATGGATTGCACTTTCATCGCCCCGAGTGTTAACTCCCAGGATCGCTTCCTTCTTGTGCCTCGCATCGCAGCGGCGTCATTAGCCTTCGAATAGTTGGCACCTCACCGAGACAGTCTCAATCGCCCGAGCTTCGTTGATGGCAACTTGCTGTTTTTCTTGTGATTGTAATTTCTTTTCTTCGCCTCCTTGCTTCTTTGTGGAGTCATCTCGCAAAGATCCTCCGACCTTGCTGCAGCCGGGAGAGAGTTTCCCCCTCGGCGCACCAAAGAGTGACTTGGAATGGGGTCACTCGTCTCCGGACTCCCTGCTATTGCAATTAATGGTTCAGTTGGGGCGGTGGTAGCAGACACCTTCAATAGGGGTTGGCTCGACCGGGGTCCCCACTAGCCCGCCATCGCCATTTCCTTATCGCTTCTTCCGAGTGAGTCAAAAGTGGTAAAGCGAGAACATCGTCTGGCTTTCTTTGAACCACTCCCATAGGATCGATTTCACCGTGTTCGAGGACTCTCCTGGTCCCTCCATTAGTCTTTGCTCGTGAAGAATTCTTGATTCGCGGCAATGCTTGCGCATTTGCAACTCTTCGTGGCGCGTTCTGCAGATTCTCCTGGTTCCTCGTCACTTTCGGAGAAGACATCAAGGAGAGGATGTGTGTGTTACGTGGGTGCCGAGATAGGATGATGCTTGCCTTCTCACGTCTTCTCGCTTCTTCACCTTGCTTTGCTCTCTCCCTCGTCCTTGTAGATTTGCAGGATGTCTAGCAGCGATTATCTTCATCAAGTCTTTGAGCACAAGTTAGTCCAAGGAAATTTAGCAGCCTTCCTCTTCTTCTTCTATGAACTCGGCCGTTGGAACTGCTTCCTCGACTTGCTCAACTTCCATTTTCTCCACTCACGCATTTCCGATTTTGGATGTCCGGGTAAGGTGGAGATAGGATCATTACATCACTATTCTCTGCTGCAGTTCTTTGTGCTTCACCGTGTGAGCTACTGATTGTGTCTCCGGGTTGCCTCTCTGACGCTTTTCAAAGAGACTTGGGCTGTTTCATCAACTACATCCGAGACTCTACTTCTCCAAAGAGTCTCCGGTATTTGTGCTAGCCGAGTAATCGACTCACCGGTTTCTCCTGTTCGGACCGCTTGACGAGTCTTCTTCGTCTCCTGGTTTGTACCGTGGGAATTTACAGTTCGTTCAGGCGGTGTCCTCTCGAGTCTTGGGCGGCGGGGTCTTTGTGTTTGTTTCTAAGGAGCCGGCCGTCTTGGCTTGTCGCTTCTCCTCCTTTTGATGATCGGAGAAGGCATTTGTGAGTCCTTCTCGACCGGCCGCAGGGGCGGGTGACACGGCGGCTGGGCGGGCAGTGACTCTTTGCGGGCAGTGGCAGTGACTCGCTGCGGGGCGGAGCATGTTTGGTTTTCTTTTTGCAGGGGCAAGATCTTTTCTTGGCACCGCAGGGCGGGCTTTTTCTTCTTAGGCCGGAGATGAAGCAATTTGTATCTTGGTCACCGATTCCCCTCATCGTGTCGCTCTCTTGGCATAAGCTCGCTTCGAGCACCGAGGTTAGCTCAAACATCCTCTTGTTAACATGGAAGGCCTTCCCATGTCTAAGAGGACTCCTTTCACCTCCAATAGCCGGCCAATCACTGGCCATATCCCGGATCCTCCAAATGTGCCATCTTCTTTGAAGGACTTGTTCCCGTTTTTGAGTCTCATAGATAAATTCAGCCCAGTTTATCTTCTTTTCTTCGATGATTGCAGCCCATCATAACCACTTTGCCTTTGATAGTTGGTCAAAGTCGCCAAATTTGATGTCGATACATTTGGCAACTATGTCCAACAATTTGTGATAATCCTCCTTCATCTCTTGTTTGTTTGTGTATATAATTTTATCAAAGAAAGTCGGACTTGGCTATTTCTTTCCATGCGTCGGCCAAGTTTACATCAGCTTTCTTTAATTTCATTGCTCCTTCTCGCAGGTAGTGAGCAATATTCACCAAATCCTTGGCGGTGATAGTCACCGCTTCCCGTGAATGATGACTTGATTCCTTCGTCGTGAATCTCGGCATTCACGTAGAATTGTGCGACCTCCTCCACATAGGTCATAGGATATTCCAAATTAGAAACGGTTTTAGTCCTGGGGCGTTTCCAACTTTTCAACGATTTTCTTCACCAGGGTGTCGTCGACCCTGCTTCACCATTCCGTCGAAATCCACGTCGAACCGGTGTGGATTTGCTTTCCTAGCTTGGTAAAGTCATAAGTTGGTGCCATTTCTCGAATTATATCAAGAAAAATCTCAAAAATTGATTTGAAGGTTGATAGGGTTTCGAGAGTAGTTTGCCTTTGCTTTTGAGAGAGAAAGATGAACAGCTTTTTAGAAGTGTGAAAGAGAAACGAACGAAAATGGTTTAAATATGGTTTATGAAAGGATGTGCGGACGGTTTTGAATTGTGATCGAAATCAACGGCTTGGATTTCGCACGCCTATTGAGCATTTCACGCCTCGTATTTAATGCGGCAAAGATTTATATCCAATCATAAGCTTAGTGTGCGGCTTTTATGTCCGACACATCATCATTATCTTTGACGTGTTCCTTAAAACATTCCCGCTAAGTCAAAACGATCACGTTTTTGTCACTTTGCTCATAAGTTATTCAAATTTTATTTCTTAGGCGATTTAACTCTACTCCTCGCGTTCTCTTAAGTGACTCAAATATCACCGACTCGGTGTCAGTTTTTCCGATCATAATGATTTCTTGAAATGATTTTTGTTTTCACTCTTTTTCACTCCTTTTCTGTTCTAATACTCTTCTTTGATTCGTCCGAGTGTCACTCACCAATTAACCCCAACTCATGCTTGAGTTCTTCAAATCTTGACTCACATAATGGTTTTGTGAAGATGTCGGCTAGTTGTTTATCGCTTGAGATATATTCCAAGATAATGTCCTTCTTTTCAACATGATCTCTTATGAAATGATATCGACATCAATATGTTTTGTTCTTGAGTGCAACACAGATTTTGAGTGATTGCAATGGCACTTGTGTTATCACACATGATTGGAATTTCTTTTCTTCAACTTCATAGTCTCTCACCGCTTGTCTCATCCATAGGACTTGGGCACAACAACAATTGCCCCAGCCTATGTATTCTCGCCTCACCAGAGAGGTGGCTATTGAGTTTTGCTTCTTGCTAAACCAGAAATTAGTCTGTTTCCTAGCATTTGACAGTGCACAAGTGCTCTTCCCTGTCCACTCGCATCCAAAGTAGTCGAGTCTCGAATAGCCAATTAGTCCGAATCCACCTTCATTTGGATACCATAGCCTACTTCTTGCTTCCTTTCAAGTATCTCGATTCTTTTTAGTGCTTTGTCATATGGCTCTCTTTTGGAGCAGATTGAAATCTTGCACATACACCTACAAAGAAAGGTGATGTCCGCCCGCTTCTTTGTGAGATAGAGCAGTGATCCAATAAGTGCTCAGATCTTGTTTGATCTACTGTGCTTGCCATCCGCATCCATGTCCATTTTGATGATGTGTTCATTGGTATTTTTACGAAGACTTCTCTTCCATACCAAACTTCTTCATTAAATCCCTGGTATATTTTGTTTGACTTATGAAGGTTCCATCCTTCAAATTGCTTCACTTGAAGTCCAAGGAAAAATGTCGACTCTCCCCATCATGCTCATTTCAAATTTACTTTGCATGAGGTTGAAAAATTTTCACATAGCTCTTGGTTAGTGGATCCAAAAATGATGTCATCCACATATATTTGAACAAGCAAAGATACTCTTCTTATCTTGAATTAAAAAGTGTTCTATCTACTTTTCCTTTTGTGAATCCATTTTCGATTAGGAATTGTGACAGGGTATCATACCATGCTCGGGTGCCTGTTTCAATCCATACAAGGCTTTCTTGAGTTTGTATACCTTGTCTCCAAGAGTCTTCCGCTCAAATCCTGGAGGTTGTTCAACATACACTTCTTCTTCCAATAAACCATTTAGGAATGCACTTTTTACATCCATCGATATACAATGAAATTCTTGTGAGTCGCATAGGCAAGAAACATCCTTATAGCTTCCAATCTTGCTACAGGGGCAAATGTTTCATCAAAATCTATCCCTTCTTCTTGGCAATATCCTTTGGCTACTAATCTTGCTTTGTTTCTTACCACAAATCCTTCCTCGTTCATTTTATTTCTGAATACCCATTTGGTTCCAATAACATTTTGATGTATGGGTCTTTGCACTAGTTCCCATACTTTATTTCTTTCAAACTCGATTGACTCTTCTTGCATAGCTTGAATCCAATGTGTGTCATCCAATGCTTGTGACACATCTTTTGGCTCTATTTGCGAGATAAAGCAAGTGAACATAGCTTCTTGTTGAGTTCTGGATCTTGTTTTGACACCTTCTCTTATATCTCCAATGACAAGTTCTGGTGGATGGTCTCTCACCATCTTACGTCAGTTGGAGTAAGTTAGCGATTCAATCGACTTGCAGTGTGTTCTTTGTGGTCGCCTCTCTCGTAATCACTTAGCCGCAAATTTTCCACCTTTTGAGATTCAATATCTCATCTTCTTCTCAATTGATAATTCCAAACTTGACTTGAAAGATAGGGACTCTTCGTATGATTGGATGATTCACTTATCACCGACTCTTGATGTCTTCTCCATTTACATTTGGCTCATCGAATACTACATGAATGGATTCTTCTTAAACCATAGTTCTTTTATTGAGTACCTGTAGGCTTTGCTTTCACCGAGTATCCTAAGAAGATACCTTCATCACTTTAGCATCAAAAGCCTTTAGGTTGTCTTTGCCATTGTTGTGGATGAAGCATTTACATCCAAATATCCTGAAATATGCAACATTTGGTTTTCTTCCATCCGGATCTCATAGGAGTCTTTGTCACCGCTCTTTATCATACATCCGCTTTTTGGGTGTAGCAAGTCGTGTTGATTGCTTCAGCCCAAAATCTTTTTGTAACCCCGCTTGACTAACATGGTCATTCTTTAACTTCTTTTTCGAGGGTTCTGCTCCTTCTTTCTCGCAACTCCATTCTCATGTGGAGTCCTTGTCTGCGATAATTCATGACCAATACCATTCTCAACACAATATCGAGTTATTATTCCATTGACAAACTCGGTTCCTCTATCGATCTTATTTTGATAATGGTTTGACTCTTCTCATTTTGAATCCTCTTCATCACCGTGGTAGTTTTTGTAGAGTTTCTTTCTTCTTGCACATGAATATTGTCCATGTATATCTTGAGTAATCATCTACTACCACCAAGGTGTATTTCTTTCCACTTATCTTTGGGCCGGTTCCACTTTGGGCCAAATAGATCCATATGAAGCGATCATGCAATATTCTTGTTGAGGATGGGCATGTCTTTTCTTTAAACGACGACTTGATTTGTTTTCCTTCGACGACATGCATCACATATACTCTCCTTCTTGTATCTCGAGTCCGAAGTCCTTCTACAAGATGACTTCTTGCTAGCTTGTTAATTGTTTTGAAATTCAGGTGACTCACTTTTTGTGCCACAACCAACTTGATTCACCAGTGCTTTTTTTGCTAGTAGACAGTCTTTGGGTGTTGCGATTGACCAATCCACTACATACATATTCTTCTCTCTACTTCCTTGCAAAGACAACTTCATTTGATTCAATATCCTTGATTTGGCATACATCCATGTTGAATCCAACATTGTAGCCCTTGTCCGTCAGTGGCCGATCGACACTCGATAAGTTGAAGTTGAGTCCTTCAACATATGCAACATCCGTGATTTCTAATCCATTCTTCTTGATGGATCCAATGCCTCTTATTTCACCAGGAGCTTCATTTCCTCCAAATATGACTTTGGCTCATTTGACTTCCTTGAATTTTGACATTTCTCTTATTTCTTGTCATATGTCCGGAACAACCCTCCATGTACCAGGTTCCTTGGCACTCACTGCTTTCCTTGAACCCGCAATCAAGGAAATTAAGTTTTAGGTACCCATACTTGTCCGGGTCCCGAGGGGTTAGAATTGTAAGATAATCCAACCAACCTATAGCCAAATGATTTGACTCTAAGGGGTTGCCATCTATCGATGCCATAATCATAATTAATCCTGGCAAATTGCTTGGGGATTCTAGGTTCATACAAATGTCTCTTTTGTCTCAGTATGCCTGCATATTTGTTTTAGCAATTGCCTTCCTTGGGTAATTTTGGTGTTTTTGAGTGTAGTGCCTAGGTGCATATGTGTGTTTGATGAAAGCTCTTATACTTTTGGAATGGCCTTTCTTTGAGTTCTCGGCCTTTGCCATTTGGGCTTATATTCCATAAGTCTATCTTTGATAGTTCACATTATTCCAATCGGCTTGGCTTGGATATTTTCTACCATTCCCATCATATGTATTTCTTTTATGGATTTTCTGGGATTTTTGGTAGCTCTGCTTCCTTTTTACAGAGTATTTTTTCGTTAGGAGTTTCTTTGAGGACTCCTAACCAATCTCTTCTCACTGTCCTTTCAAAGATACTCAACTAGTCATTTCCTTTTCTTTTCCTTTGTAACCAAGGCCGTTTGCTTAGTATTGTGCTTTGGAGTGAAAGTGTGTGCAATATTTAGAGTTTTGGATTTTTCGGACTCTTCATGACTTGAAGATCCTTTTTCCAAAATTACTCTTGAGGTTTGACATGGCACAAAGGAGTTAAATCCTAAGCTTTGTCTTGTATCCACATTCTCTTTGACTCATAATAAGATCATCCAATGATTTAGATGCCTTAGTGAATGAGGCAATAACATTTTTGAGGTCATTCTCCTCTTTTCTATAGCGGCAATTTCTCGCTTACTAATTTAGCATTTTCACTTTTTTAAACTTTCATTTTCAACACTATTTGACTTAGAGTACTCGGCTCCTTAGTCGACTTTGAGTTTTGACCTTTAAGTAGTCATTTCCTCATTCAATAGTGTGTGTGAGGATTTAATGTGCTCAAAATCTTTCATCATTTTGCCTAATGAATCATAAAGATCAGTAGGTGATGAAGTGTGTGTGTCACGATCACTATCACTAGTGTCCGAGCTTGTTGAATTAGATTGTACCTCATCTTCTTGATCTTGTTCTTTGGCCATTAAGCGGATCAAGGCTTCTTCTTCGTAGTCACTCGAGTAGTCGCTTCACCGCTCTCAATCACCGTCTCTCTTGACTTGGTCATTTGTCTCGGCGAGCTCTCTCTGCACCATCATTGCATTTTTCTTTTCTTGTCTTCTTTCTCTCAAGACCTTTCTTTCTTCTTCATTCCTCGTCTTGTTGACTACAGGATATGAGCGATCAATAGCATAGTGACCTAGTTGTCTACAATTCCAACATAGATATTCACCTTTTGATCACTCTTTCTACTCTTTGAGTTGTCACTTTGATACTCAACTTGTTGATGATCCGTTCTCTTGGTTGGCCTATCATCCCTTGATTTGGAGGAGCCGAGTGTCTTCCGGAAGATTCACCCTTTCCTCTCTTGTAGTTCTTGTTAAAGAACTTGTTAAACCTTTTGACCATCGTGGCTATTTCTTCCGGGTCAATTGCCTCTTTGACCTCGGCTCTCTTCCCATCTTTGACAATTAGCAAATTGTTTTGGGGTACAAATTGTCTTTCCTGGTCTTTTCTTCTCACTCAAACTCATAGGCTTTGAGGTCCGAGAATAGTTCATGGTTGGATGTCTTTGATAGGTCCATGGAATGTCTCGGTGCCATGACCTTCATTTCCCATTCAATTTGGAAGACTTTTTAGGATCTTCATACACATTTCTTCTCGTGTATATTCCTTTCCAAGTGTAGATAGCTCATTTGTGATTTCGTGAACCGAGCGTCTAGTTGATCCAGGTTCTCTCCCGAGATCATTTTGAAATTTTCAAATTTTTGTCTTTGCTGACAATTTGTTTTCTTTGATTTGCTTCGAGCCTTCACAAATCAATGTCAACTTGTCCCGATTTCTTTGGCCGTTTTGCATGATTTGACTTTATTGAACATGGCTTTGTCCAAGGTTTTGTAAAGGATGTCCTTGGCTACATTGTCCAGGTTGTATCTTTTTCTCGTCATCATTTGTCCACTCGATTCTTGGTTTTTCAACCATGACCGGGTCTAGAGCAACATCTTCTTCTCTCCTTCACCGCAACTCTACGTCATACCGTGTTCACCTTTAATATTTGTAGAGGCCCATCTTCTATTACTATCCACATCTCATCATGTAATCTTTGATAGATGAGCCCGCATACGAATTTTCCAATCATCAAATTCTTCAATAGTGAACATAGGGATGCGTGTCAAATTTGCTTCCATGATAATGACTTTTAATAAGAAGAGTTTTGAAAGTTTGAGTACTAAAGCGGACTTTGAAAAGTTTGGAGATCTAGTTCAAGAACCGGTGCGGAGGGTTCAATGAACCAACCGCTCCGATACCACTTGTAGGTCCCAAGGGGTGTAAGTGTAAGGTTTAGAAGGGGGTTGAATAAACCTTACCAAATTTTCGATTTAGTCCTTTTAAATCTACAGAGTTAATACAACACAAATGTGTCCTTGATGGACAGTTTGAATTAGTCACTCAAGAAAGTTAATCTCTCAAATGACTCAAATGAGCCGTTGATGGAGAACTCACCTGTTGGCTACAATTTAACTCACTTGTGGTTTTATTTTTAGCGGAAGACTTAACACCCTTAAGTTTGATTTTAGAGCTTGATTTAGTACTTATAAATTATCAATTGGATAGCAAATTTGTCGTGAGATATAAGCGATTAAAAGTGCAGAATTTAAATGCTTGAAATGTAAATGACACAAAAAAGTTTTTATAGAGGTTCAAGATGGGGTAATTCTTCTACTCCTCTCTTCTCCAACTCCCGGGAGGAATCCACTAAGTAATGATCGGTTTACAAAGTGGTAACAGTCCGGATACAAGTCTTGATCACAACAAATGACTTGATCCTTAGGGACTCGATCTGAGACGCCTTGATCACTCACCGGCTTCTCGTGCGACTCGGCTTTCTTCACAGGGCAGCTGTCTTGCTACTACAAACTCACTTGCTCAAGCTCTTTGGATTTAATCACGAAGCCCTCCAAAAGCTTAAGACTTGGTTCAACCTAGAACCTTTCTACAATCCTTCCTGGAATGTAGACCCCTTTTCTTCAAGAGTTTCCTCTTCAACTGATTGAAGTTCTCTTTCCTTCACAGGTGAGTGTTGGATTGATGTACTTCGAAATGTAGGCTTGAGGATTGAGATTGTTTCAGTTTTTCTAATGTGCTTGTGTATCTCACGTATGTGTCATTCATGCATCCTCTTTTTCTCAAACAAACTCCTCAGCCTTTTATAGTGAACTTTCAAAAATTTGCCCGTTGAAGAGATAGGCTTATTTTTGAAAGTCACTTTGCGTCATCGTTGGCTTGCGCTTCTTGGAATTGTCTTTTTCCTCGTATGAATTGTTGTTTCACCTTTTCGAGTTCGACACGGTGTAGTGCTTCCCATTGGTTCATTCCTTTTGCACGCTTCGGGACTGAGCACTCCAAGAAAGGTGGTATGGAGATATTACTTGTTTAAGTAAATCTCTTGATTTAAAACGGTTCTTTTACGATTATCTCGACTTGACGCATTTCCTTAATTTCCCCAGGTGACTTAGAGTCGACCTTCCAATCATTGGATGACTCTTCTGTCACTTCAACTTGAGACTTGGCTTTTCTTGAGTTGACTTGACCGATGCTCTACTCACCGCATCTCACCGCTTCTTCAAGAGAGTTCCGTCTACTCTTCAATGCCATACTCACTATCTCACAACAGTCTTCCTTCCAGTCTTCAGTTGTCTTCTTGCATGTTAGGGCGTAGCTGTTTTGACTCAGCTTGGCCAGCTCTATTCATTACAATGCATTTTATAACAAGAATTGGGGTGCCAACTTTCTATTCTAAGTTTTACATGGCATTCATCAAAATCTAAACAATAAAATTCCTAACACTCGTATGCCGAATTTCGCCATTATTCGAGTTCGTTAATCTGCAATAAATGGTTATTTCCTGCACTTGACAAATCATAATTAAGCATTTTAATAGCCCAAAAGGCTTTATGTTCAAGCTCAACCGGCAAATGACATGCCTTACCATAGACGAGTCGGTATGGGGTAGTCCCAATTGGCGTTTTGAAAGCCGTTCTATAAGCCCAAAGGGCATCATCGAGTTTGATGGACCAATCCTTGCGAGAGTGCCCAACCGTTTTTTCCAAAATTCGTTTTAATTCGCGGTTGGACACTTCGACTTGACCACTAGTTTGGGGATGATAAGCGGTCGCGACTCGGTGTGTGCACCATAACACTTTAAAACCTTGTCAAATTGATTATTACAAAAGTGAGTGCCTCTATCGCTAATGATGGCTCGTGGTGTACCAAACCGGGTAAAAAGTTTTTTGAGAAAATGCACCACCACTCGAGCATCATTTTTAGGTAAAGCTTGAGCCTCTACCCACTTAGACACGTAGTCAACGGCCACCAAAATATATTTGTTACCAAACGACGCAGGAAAAGGTCCCATAAAATCAATACCCCAAACATCAAAAATTTCACAAACAAGTATACCGTTTTGGGGCATTTCATTTTTTCGAGAAATATTCCCTGCTCGTTGACAATTATCACAAGTTTCAACATACCGTTTTGCGTCTTTGAAAAGTGTAGGCCAATAAAAGCCCGACTCAAGGACCTTGTGTGCCGTAGTATTTGCTTGATAATATCCACCAGTGGGTCCTTTGTGACAATGATTCAAAATGGAGATTGTTTCAGGAAGTGCAACACACCTTCGTATGATTTGATCCGCACAAACTCGGAAGAGGTGGGGATCGTCCCAAATATAATACTTGAGGTCCGAAAAAAATTTCTTCTTTTGTTGATGGGTCATCCCTTTTGGGAGAACTTTTCCTGCAAGATAATTAGCGAAATCTGCAAACCAAGGAATATCAATTGAAATTAAGTTGAGGGCAAAGAGTTGCTCATCTGGGAAAGAATCGTTGATATGTCCATTGTGTTGCTCATCGGTCTTGCGGAGTGCTCAAGCCGAGATAGGTGGTCGGCGGCAAGATTTTCGCACCCGTTTATCTTTGATCTCCACATCGAATTCTTGGAGTAAGAGAACCCATCGAATTAGTCGTGGTTTTGCGTCATTTTTGTCGAGCAAATAGCGTAAAGCAGAGTGATCCGTATAAACAATGACTTTGGATAGAATCAAGTATGAGCGAAATTTGTCAAAGGCGAAAACCACTGCAAGTAGTTCCTTTTCGGTAGTTGTATAGTGGGATTGAGCAGGATTCAAAGTCTTACTTGCATAGTAAATTGGCCGGAAATGTTTATCTTTTTGTTGCCCAAGTACCGCTCCTACCGCATAGTCACTAGCATCACACATGAGTTCGAACGGTTGAGACCAATCCGGAGCCACCATGATGGGAGAAGTGGTGAGTTTTTCTTTCAAAGTGTTGAATGCTTGGAGACATTCATCGTTGATATCAAAAACTGCATCCTTTTCTAAAAGGCGAGTAAGCGGCCGGGTGATTTTTGAAAAATCTTTGATAAAGCGCCTATAAAACTCGGCGTGCCCCAAAAAGCTTCGGATAGCCTTCACCGAGGCGGGTGGTGGCAATTTGGAAATTGTATCAACTTTCGCTTTGTCAACTTCAATTCCCCTGCAAGAAATTTTATGCCCCAAAACAATTCCTTCTTGTACCATGAAGTGGCATTTTTCCCAGTTAAGTACCAGGTTAGTCTCTTCGCAACGAACAAGGACTTTTTTAAGATTTGCAAGACAAAGATCAAATGAATCCCCAAAAACCGAAAAGTCATCCATGAAGACTTCCATGATTTCTTCTACAAGCTCGTCGAAGATGGTAAGCATACATCGTTGAAAAGTTGCCGGTGCGTTGCACAACCCAAAAGGCATGCGTCTATAGGAGAAAGTACCGTAGGGGCAAGTGAAAGTGGTTTTCTCTTGGTCCTCCTGGTCTATCGGATCTGAAAATAACCTCGACATGCCATCGAAGCAATAATAGAGGTGACGGATAAACGTTCAAGCATTTGATCAATGAAAGGTAAGGGAAAATGGTCCTTGCGAGTAGCATCGTTAAGTCATCGTGTCGAATCGATGCAAACTCGCCAACCTTTACCGTCAGCATCGGAATAAGTTCATTCTTTTCATTTGGTACCACCGCATCCCACCTTTCTTTGGGACCACTTGAATCGGACTTACCCACCATCTTTGTCGAGATTGGATAGATGAGCCCAAAGATCTAGTAGTTTGATTACCTCTCCGCTTTAACTACCTCTTTCATGTTTGGATTTAAGCGACGCTGAGGTAGAACAACCGCTTGAAATTTTCCTCCATCAGAATCTTGTGAGTGCAAAAGGAAGGATTGATCCCTCGAATGTCGGAGATTTTCCAAGCGATGGCCTTTTTATGTTCCCGTAATATTGCCAACAATCTATCCTTTTGATGAGAAGATAAATTGGAGGAAATAATTACGGGAAGTTTGGTGTTCTCGGCTAGAAATGCATATTCCAAGTGTTCGGGTAACTCCTTCAGCTCCAACAGTGGTGGATCCTCAATGGATGGTTTGATATGCCCCACCTGTTGTTTGATACATGTTTTTATCTTAGTTTTGATGATTTTATTTTGTCACCAAAACAATGTTTTTTTATTGTTGTCCAAATACTCCTAAATGATTTAAAATGGTTTTAATATTTTCCGGAGTATTTCTTCAAGTTTATTTTCGTCTAAATTGGACAACGCTTTTAATGATTTTACGTTATTGGGTTTTCACTCTCAAACGATGTTTCTAAATGTTGTCCTAATACTCCCGATCGGTTTAAAATATTTTTACTAAATTTTCGGAGTATTTCTTGAGTTTTATTTTCGACAAAAATTGGACAATATTTCTGTCTCGTGGTCGACCGGTCGCCCTATAGGGCAACCCGTACCTGAAGATGTTTTTAGAAACAGAAAATGAGACGGAAAGAAAAACAAGCAGGTCGACCGGTCGCCCTGGGTGTCGACCGGTCCGGTCGACCGGTCGCCCAGGGTGCGACCGGTACCTGCAAGTTTCTTTTTGAAACAGAACTTAACCCTTTCGTTTTTTTGTTTAGGGGGACCGGTTGAGACAGGGGTCGACCGGTCGAAGCCTACATCGACCGGTCGCCCTGTTGTAATTTTCAAAGTGTTCTTATTTTCTCTTATTTCTGTGCGACCGGTCGCCCAGAGTGTTTTTGACAAAAAAATATGACCGTTTGATGAAAGAAACACATTTCCTTAAAATGTGGGATTGATTTCTAACAGCTATATTCTTGATTTTAATTGTATTTTTCTGTAGATTTTCAATCCCCAAGAGGAGCCTATGCTTAATCAATCATCTCCTATAAATAGAGGAAGTTTTGGAGCAACCAAAAAAAACAATTGTGATACAACACAACAAGATACACTTCAAGCAAATACTTGGTCTTTCATTGTTATTATTCTTGTTGTAAATTTGCCTACTTATCACTTTCACATCCTTGAGGTCTAGGCTATTCTTGATTACACTTTGCACTCAAATTGTATTATTCATTATTGAGTTGTAATCTTGATTTTTGGTTATCATTCAAACACAAGATATCCTTGTGAGTGTTCTTGTGGTAAGAACATACTTGGATGATCTAGGTGATAGGTGAAGAAGATTGTGGTAATCTTCTTATTGAGGTGTTGAAGAATTTGGTATTCTTCAAGGTTGAAGATTGTGGTAATCTTCACAAGGTGCCGTTGAAGGAAGATTGTGGTAATCCTCAAAGGGAGATTGTGGTAATCTCCAAAGGTGGTGTCGAAGAAGAGTGTGGTGCTCTTCAAGTTGTTGTAAGTTGAATTTGTATTAATTTTGGTAATTAATAAAATTATTTTTCTTTTCGAAATCCATCTCGGATATACTGGGGTGGTAGAGGATTAGGCCCTAGGTGGGTTGAACCTCTTTAAATCGTCGTGTGTTGTTTACATTCCGCACCTTTGTTATTATCTTTGAGCATTCGGTTGAAAAAGAGGGCGAAATTAAAAAGATGGAGATAATCTATTCACCCCCCTCTAGATTATCGTAGCCGCTTGGACTTACAAGTGGTATCAAAGCCAAACTCTTTGGCAAGCTCGTTTCACATCGCGAGTGAAGAGAAACGATCGACGGCTACAAACGAAGCTCATCTATCCCAAGACTTCCACCACCACTAGCCACCACTATTTGATTCCAAGAATTTTAATTTTTGGAAAGAAAGAATGGAATGCTATCTACAAGGTTGCGGGTTCGACATTTGGAACACCGTCATTAATGGAGAATCCATTCCGACGAAAGATACACCATACACCTCAAAAGGCTTCAAAAAGCTCAATGATGAAGAAAAGAAAATCATCTCCTTAAACGGTAAGGCCTTAAATATTTTGTATTGTTCATTTACTAATTTAGAATATGAACATATTGTAGGAATAAAGTCGGCACATGAAGTATGGAAAAAATTAGAAGCCATCTATGGAGTATTTTACAAATGAAAGGAGTCAAACAAAAGCATCTACTTCTCAAGATCATACAAGCTCAAATCTAAGGAATAAGCCTCCTACAACTTCCAATTATGAAGAAGTTGAATATTGTTTTATGGGCATCAATGAAGAAAATGAGGTATGTCTTAAACCCTCTACTTCCTATGATATTGTCATTCAAAATGATTATAGTGATTTACAAAATGATTATGATGAACTTCAAAATGAATTCCAAAGCTTACTTGTTAGATACAAAAATTTGAAAAAGGAATTCAATATTTTGAAAAATGATAAGGATAGTTTATTTACTTCTTATGAATCACTATCATGTGCTCACACCACCACACTTGACAAGGTTAGAAACCTTGAAAAAAAAAAAAAAAGTACTCTTGTTGAGAATATTGATTGCATGAAAAGGATTTATTAAAATCCAACTTGAGTACCAATAAAATGTCCAATATTGTTGATATTCATAATTGTGATAAAGGACTTGATCATAAGCCTAATGTTGTTAATCATATGAAAAAGGATCAAGTCACTATGCATATTGGTCATTATGCTCCTAGAATTATTACTTGTTTTTATTGTGGCAAAAAGGGTCATACGGCTAATTCTTGTCGGGCTAGAAATAGCTCTAAATATTATTGGAGACCTAAAAGTCTCAAAGCTAATCTTAAAGGACCCAAACACATGAGGGTACCACAAAACAATGTGCTATTAGGTACCCGCAAAGCAAAAATCGGAGAAGATTCATGCCACCAAGAAAACATCAAATGAACGTTTCATTTGATCAAAGAAGGAGAAACTACTCTCAACAAAGCCAATTTCCAAGAAGAGCGTATAATCAAAAATGGGAAGAACACAATCCTTGAAATGGCAAAGACATCATCAACAAGATGATTTTCAAAGAAGAAGAAACCATCAACCATGGGAAGGTAACCAATCTTGGAAATGGAGAAGTCATCATCAACAAAGTGACTTCTCAATGGGAAGATATCATCAACAATGGGAAAGACACAACCCATGGAAACGGCGTAATTGGTAAACCGTATCTCCCCATTTGTATATGCATTTTATTTTTAAATCTATGCATACTTTTAATTGTGTCTTAATTGCAAAATGAATCTTCAAGTATTTATTTTTAATATAGGTCTCTTATATATTTATGAGTTTCAAAATTTTTAAAAGAGACCTTGCATGATTTTCTAAAAACTCTTGAGCATTTTATTAGACTTATATGGCTTATTATCTCTTATGAAATCTTATAGCATAAGCTCTTTTTGATATCTCATATTACTTGCCTACACTTGTATTTTCTATGCAAATGTTGTCTAAGAATTGTGTAGGATACATATTTCATACTCATTGGCTATTACGTCATCAAGTTTCTTAAACCATCGAGGTATGTCTACTCGTATTTTTCTTTAAACTCGATTTTATGCTTATGCACATATCTTTCAAGATATTTCATTTTGATCCCTTAAGTGCCCCTAATTGATCTTGCAAATATTTTCTTTTAAAAGGCACTACGTGTTTAGTCTCGATTTTATCGTTTATATGTTTTCCCAAAACCCATATTTGTTGGATATAGTCCAAACCTATATTTTTGCAATGTTTTAAAACTTTTGGGGTGAAAAATCGAATTTTGGAAAACTCTGGGAGAAAGAAAAATCACCTGGGACGGTCAAAGCAAGGGCGACCGGTCGCCCTGCACATCGACCGGTCGCCCCATACCTTGACCGGTCGCCCAAGCCATTTTTGCTAGTTAAAAACTTTCTGTCTTCGTTTCAAAACAGACGCAGATAAAATTCTCAAAACCCTTATCAGCGTAAATCATCCCCTTTTCTCTAGAATCTTCAATTCTTCATCATTTTTCACGATTCTTGTTGCTAATCTTCTTATTTTCACTAGAATCTTACATATATGGCTCCTCCTAGAAATTCTACCGATCAAAATCCCACTTCTAAGAGAAGAAAGGGTGGAGAGGGTACTTCGAGAAATCGGCGAGACGAAGCCGAACAAAGGGATATTCGAGCCTCTCAAAGAAACGTGGCTCAAGAAGGTGATGATGTTCAAAATCCCATTCTCTCTCGGGCCCAAATCACCGAGCTCCGCGAACAATTTCGCTCGAAAATTGCCGTTGGGCGAAAGGTAAAAATCTTTTGTTACTCAAGCTCCTAATTCCCGCAATGCTATTAATTTCATCAATAAGTATGCGGAATGGTACTATGAGGATTCGGGGATGGGAGGTAAATCTATTGCTCGGACTAAAATGTGTCGTTTTAGTTCATTTACAAATGAGTATCCTACTATAAGAGGATTTTTTGAGGAGCAAGATTGGATGTATTTATGGGAGCATGCTTATGTGTTGTATGATGATGATATTATCCAACTCTTTTATGCCAATATGTGGGTCGAATATGATAATGAAAGAAAGCCGATTGCCGTTAATTCGCTTATAAAGGGTCGTCATTTTAGATGGACTCCCAATGATATTTGCCGGCTTTTACATGTTAGAGAAGGTGGTTGGGATTATTTCTCTTGTGGGACTTGGAATGATGAAATGTTGGGGGTGTCGATGAAAGAAGTTAAGACGTATTTGGGAGTATGGCCAAAGTATTCTTTGTTGGCAATGACACTTGAGCATCGTATTTTATCGGTCATTGTCGTATATTGCATTTGTGGTAAGTCGGGAAAGATGCCTAGCAATATGGATTATTTTTTGACTTATAAGATTGCTAGGAGGAACCACTTAACTTTGGTGCCATACTTATTCAATGTCTAATCGAGTCCATTACTCAAGGTAATAAGAAGTTGGTTATGGGAAATTGGATTTGTAAACTTCTTATTCAATCGGGACTACCTTCGTCGGAGTGTAACTCGGAGGTATTTCAAAACGACTTTGACATTGATAACATCGCCCAAATAGTCACTATGCGCAAGAACATGGAAATCCGACCAACCAAAATGGCGAGAGGAAGAGGTCAAGAGTCTCCCGATCCTAATGACTTCTTTGATGACGCCGGGGCTGCAAGATTGGTGGAAGAAGGCGAACCGAGCAATCTGGAGGGTAATACCGGTACTCAACCGCCTAGGAGGTATACTCAAGCCGAATTTGATGAGATGAGGGCTTTTCATGAGACGAGGTATGAGGCTTTGGAGCAAAAGACCTCCAAAATGCAAAAGTCTATCGGCAAGTTAAAGAAATTCATCAAGGACTTAATTCCCGGATCTTGCTTCTCCTCGGATGAGGAATGATGTTACCCCACCCCTTTACTTTCTAGCATTTTCATTTAAGTTGCTTTGTACTTTTATGAACTTTTGTAAAACTTATTTGTACTAATGATATTTGCTTTTTTTTTTTTCTTAAAAGGGTTAATATTGCAAGTTGATAATGACTTGTGGGTGTTCATGATATTGATAGAGTATTTGATGGTAAAAATACTCTAATTTAAGCATTGTTTGATAATTGGTATGAAGTACTTAATGGTAAAAGTGCTTCTTTTAAATGCTTTGATCATTATGCTTAGTTGCATATGCATTGGGACATTTGATATATCATACATGTATTGTTTAAGGCATGACTTATATTACTTGATGATTGTTCTAATTTTTGGCATTTGTAATGCCTTGATCCTTCTTAGCTTATCTCAATTGGGTTGAACCCTTGAGAATCTACTTTGAGCTTCTTATTTGATGAACAAATGTTGCGTATGTTGCATATGATCTTATTGAGCTTTGGAATGAGGTTGATTGTTGATATGAAAATTTTTGGCTTTAACCATTTACAAATGTTATATACAACCTCTTCTATTTTTAAAAGCACACAAGGTGTTTGTTAAAATGTCGCAATGAAACTTTCAACTTCTACATGATTCTCTTGCTTCAAAATGTCTTAAAATCTTTTTGAAATCATGTTTTTAGCTTACTAATAAGCTTATGGATCTTTTATGTTTCAATTCTCCAATTTTCCTTGGATTATTATGCCTTAATTGCTCAACGGTTTTTAAACCATTCCTTTGGCGCGCTTTAATATTATTGTATGGTGTTTTCACCATCCTAACATTCTTTTTGATGATTCCAAAGGGGGAGAAACAGGATATTGGCTCATTAGCTCAAAGAAGCTAATAAAAGCTTGTCATAAAAGCTATAAGCTATGGCTCATAAAAGCCATAAGTTGTGATTTGTTCTTAGTCCAATTGTTGCTTGATGGACTTATATTATTGTTTAATGATGTTTTGTGACAGGGGGAGCTTATAAGCTCTTGAACAAATTGTAAAAGCTAAAGCTTTTAGCTTATGGACAATTGTTTTTTTCATTATTCTTGATGTGCTTGTTGATAGGGGGAGCTTGTGCTTATTATTGAAAATATTTACTCCCTACTTGGTTGCTTTAATATTTTTGGAAATTTTGGTTGCTTCCAAACGGTCAAATATTTTTACCGGAAAATCATTTCTAAAATTGCTCTCTTAGTTTGTGTAAAAATTGTTTTGGTTTGTAATCATCAAAAAGGGGGAGATTGTTTGATACATGTTTTTATCTTAGTTTTGATGATTTTATTTTGTCACCAAAACAATGTTTTTTTATTGTTGTCCAAATACTCCTAAATGATTTAAAATGGTTTTAATATTTTCCGGAGTATTTCTTCAAGTTTATTTTCGTCTAAATTGGACAACGCTTTTAATGATTTTACGTTATTGGGTTTTCACTCTCAAACGATGTTTCTAAATGTTGTCCTAATACTCCCGATCGGTTTAAAATATTTTTACTAAATTTTCGGAGTATTTCTTGAGTTTTATTTTCGACAAAAATTGGACAATATTTTAAATCTCGTGATCGACGGCCGCTATAGGGCAACCCGTGACTGAAGATGTTTTTAGAAACAGAAAATGAGACGGAAAAAAAACAAGCGGTCGACCAGGTTGCCACTGGCGTCGACCGTCGGGCCCGGCCGACGCCGCTTCGGCGTCGACGGTCCGGTCGGCCGATCGGCCGCCCGCGTGCGGCCGACTGACTGCAAGTTTCTTTTTGAAACGAACTTAACCCCTTCGTTTTTTGTTTTAGGGGGACCGGTTGAGACAGGGCCGACCGGTCGAAGCCTCGCCGGCCGCCCTGTTGTAATTTTCAAAGTGTTCTTATTTTCTCTTATTTCGTATGCGGCCGGTCGCCTGTTTTGACAAAAAATATGACCGTTTGACAGCAAACACATTTCCTTAAAATGTGGGATTGATTTCTAACAGCTATATTCTTGATTTTAATTGTATTTTTCTGTAGATTTTCAATCCCCAAGAGGAGCCTATGCTTGATCAATCATCTCCTATAAATAGAGGAAGTTTTGGAGCAACCAAAAAAACAATTGTGATACAACACAACAAGATACACTTCAAGCAAATACTTGGTCTTTCATTGTTATTATTCTTGTTGTAAATTTGCCTAGCTTATCACTTTCACATCCTTGAGGTCTAGGCTATTCTTGATTACACTTTGCACTCAAATTGTATTATTCATTATTGAGTTGTAATCTTGATTTTTGGTTATCATTCAAACACAAGATATCCTTGTGAGTGTTCTTGTGGTAAGAACATACTTGGATGATCTAGGTGATAGGTGAAGAAGATTGTGGTAATCTTCTTATTGAGGTGTTGAAGAATTTGGTATTCTTCAAGGTTGAAGATTGTGGTAATCTTCACAAGGTGCCGTTGAAGGAAAATTGTGGTAATCCTCAAAGGGAGATTGTGGTAATCTCCAAAGGTGGTGTCGAAGAAGAGTGTGGTGCTCTTCAAGTTGTTGTAAGTTGAATTTGTATTAATTTTGGTAATTAATAAAATTCTTTTTCTTTTCAAATCCATCCCTGGATATCTTTGGGGTGGTAGAGGATTAGGCCCTAGGTGGGTTGAACCTCTTTAAATCGTCGTGTGTTGTTTACATTCCGCACCTTTGTTATTATCTTTGAGCATTCGGTTGAAAAAGAGGGCGAAATTAAAAAGATGGAGATAATCTATTCACCCCCCCTCTAGATTATCGTAGCCGCTTGGACTTACACCTGTGAGTTTTCAATTTTTTCGAACTCTTTCTGTCGTTCTGTTGGTTCGTTTTCCTCCAATGCGAGTACAAATTCCCTAAGAAAGGGGTTTTCATCCGATATACCTGCACTTTGAACAATACAAGTCTCCAAGAATTCGTTAGAAATCATGCTTGGTAGAGAGTTGGTTATCTCCATATCGATAAGATCAATAGCAAAACAGGAGTCATCTTTATCTATCGTATTTTTCATTGATGTAGCGATTTTAAAAATGACTTGTTCATCTTCGACTCTTAAAATTAGTTGCCATCATGCACGTCAATGATTGCCTTAGCAAAGAGCTAAAAATGGACGCCCTAGGATCAATGGGACTTCGACATCTCGTATGCATATCAAGAATTACAAAATCGACAGAAATAGAAACTTATCGACTTTGACCAAAACATCTTCAACAATGCCTCTAGGATATTTAATAGATCCGTCACCAATTGCAGGCTCATCCTAGTTGGTTTTGGCTCTCTTAGACCCATTTGTTTGAATAAATCATAAGGCATCAAATTAATGCTAGCCCCTAGATCGGCCAATGCCCGATCAACACAAATTACCGATATGACAAGGAATAGTGAAACTCCCCGGATCTTTGATTTTCTAAAGGTAACTTGTTTTGCAAAATTGCCGAGCATTCCTCGTTAATTGCACCATGGATATTTCTTCAAGCTTCTTCTTATTTGAAAGAAGGTCTTTTAGAACTTGGCATATTTTGGCATCTGTGAAAGGGCTTCAACAAAAGGAATATTGATGTGCAATTGTTTAAATAAATCCAAGAACTTACCAAATTGGTCGTCATGTTTGTCCTTACGCAATCGACTTGGATACGGAATAGGTGGTTGGAATTCCGGTACCATTTTCTTTGTTTCCTTGGATACATGTTCGTCTTTTTGTTGTATGGGCGTGGGTTCGTCCTCCCAGCATCCGTACTTCGTCCTAGCTTTGTTCCACTCCTTAGAGTAATTGCTTTTACCTGTTCTCTTGGATTTGGCTCGGTGTTGCTAGGTAAGCTCCCTTGTGGCCTTTCGAGATCATTTTGGCAATTTGACCAATTTGATTTTCCAAGTTGCGAATGGATGCTTCTTGGTTCCTTAAGGATGTTTCGGTGGCCGTGAAACGGGTTTCCGTTGTTTGACGAACTTGACAAGAAGTCCTCCAAACTTGGTTTTCGCGGTTGGAAACCGGGAGGTGCGATTTAATTGGGGAGTGCGTTTGGATTAAAGCTTCATGACCTTGATTTCCCCAACTAAAGTTCGGGTGTTGACGCCAACCTGGATTATAAGTGTTCTTTGAAAGGATTATTTTGAAAGGGTCGAGATTGATTACCTAGATAATCCACTTGTTCATGCGGCGGTATCGCGTGAGGGCAATCTTGGTGGTTGTGCGATCCTCCACAAGTCTCGCATGAGAAGGCTTGTTGTGGTGGTGGTTTTGGAGCCGCCAACCCGTCGATTTTCCGAGTTAGAGCTTCGACCATTGCGGCTAGTGTCACCACCGCGTCCGCATTATATACTCCCACTGACCTGTTGGTCTTTCCTCGTACGGATTGCCATTGATAGCCATTCATGGCCATTCCTTCTATGAGATCTTGGGCGGCTTCGAATGTTTTATTGTTCAATGTTCCCCCCGCCGCCGCATCAATCATCTGCCTTGTCGATGAGAGCAACCCATTGTAAAATGTTTGGACTTGCATCCAAATGGGAAGACCATGATGTGGGCATTTTCGCATCAATTCTTTGAATCTTTCCCAAGTGTCGTACAAGGTTTCATCGTCCTCTTGAGTGAATGAAGAGATCTTATTCCTCAATCGTGTGGTTTTAGCGGGTGGAAAATACTTTAGAAGGAATTTTTCCGCCATAATGCTCCATGTTGTGATTGTTCCCTTTGGTAAAGTGTTTAGCCATTGTTTAGCCCGTCCCCGAAGAGTAAATGGGAACAAGCGTAAACGGATGGCATCGTCGGAGACTCCATTTATTTTGAAAGTATCGCAAATTTCGAGGAAATTCGCGATATGATTATTTGGTCGAATTGAACAAATTGTTGCACCATTTGAATGACATTCGGTTTGATTTCGAAATTATTGGCTGCAACAGCGGGCCTTACGATACTAGACGACGTACCGTCCATAGATGGATTGGCGTAGTCGTACATGGTTCTTTGTTGTTCATCCGCCATATCGGGATCCTTGCTTTCGTTAGTATCCTCCTCGTGGTCCGTACTAATACTTTCCTCTCGTGTTGCTTGCTACCGGCGGTTTCGCGCTTCCAAATTCGGCGACGAGTAGGCATGCACTGTGGTAAACAATGAGGATTAGTATAATCCAAGACTTACAAAGATAGATACTTAGAAAGACAATTGATGAAAATAAAAAAAAATGATTAAATTAACAAAAATAAGGTGTTCTTAATATTACAATCCCGCAAATGGGCCAAAAACTTGATGGCTCAAAAGCTACCTTTAAAACCGTAGGCAAGTGCACCTATCGTTTTATAGTATAGATTATTGAGTACCGAGTGTCATTCCCACGAGGATTGTAAGTACTAATAATTGCCGTCTTTTTTTGTTATTTAATCTAGCAATTTCAATTTTTTGTTTGATGAAAAAAATAAAGAATCTAAATTATCAAAGTGTAAAAATGAAGTAAAATTTGTAGAATAAGAAATCAAGAGATAGAAGTGTGTTTGAATGTAAATCCCTCTAGAATGTTTTTGTGATTTGACAAGTTAAAAAATACAACCATAAGCCCTTAAGCAAAACCAACCTCTTTTAATAAAATCTCATGTCTTGTGGGACCGTAGAAATTCCCAATTTAAGTTAAACCCTTTCTCAAGGCGAAAAACTTCTAATCTCAAGTTGATTAATCAAATCTCTTTCTAGTTAAAACCCCAAGACAAACATTATAACGATTTGTGAATTCTCATATTAGGTTTGACCCTAATCCAGAAGATTTATGTCGTCCTATATCTAGGATTGCATGCAACTCTTTTCACTTATATAGGTTCTATTTCACCATGAATCTCTCGATTTCCCGGATGAAAAATAAACTTCAAATCAATATTGCGCATATATCAATTCGAATGAACGAAGCATAATATAAGTGAATCACACAAAATATGAAGATTTTATTAAAAACATACACACCTTAATCACAAATCCATTCTAGAGTTCATTACATTCAAACACTAGGAGTTTAGCTACACATGATTTTGACCAAAGAATAAATTACACAAGAAGATTTAAGTATTGTAGACATGGTGTACTTATCTTTCTCAAAATCTCAATTGACTTCTTTCTTGATTGATGATGTTGCTCCAAGTCTTCTTCTCCAATATTGCCCCAAGCTTTCTCCTCCAAGACCCCTTGATCCCAATTCTACTTAATGAAATGAATACAATGAATATTTCCTGAGTATCTAATGAATGAATATCCCAATTTCAACCTTTGGCTTTTATAGGCAACCAATACATTGATAGTACTCTCTTTTGTTAAATAATCACCCCCATTTTCCTTGTTGGTTGGTGAATTCTTGTATTCAAGTGATGAGGGAGGGGACATGGAGACATGTTTCAGCAAAATAGGGGTGTTAAAAGTGTACAAAAGTTGCCAAAATGGGTTGGTTGGTGAGTTTTCCCCAAATTCCGCAAAGAAAAGTTGCAAAAGAGGTCCTGACACGCCCAGTTGGGCAAAGACGGCCAGCCGTGCTCCACAAAAAATGCTGAAGAAACGCCTGACACGGCCGTGTTGGACGACACGGCCAGGCCGTGTTCGGGCCTGTTTTGTGCGGTTTTTCCTCCTCTTTTGATCCCCTTCAACATGGCTGTGTTCGGTGACACGGTTTGGCCATTTTGGACCCTTTTTTCAATTTTTATCCAATTTATTTCCTTCTTTTTTGAACATGGCCATGTTACTTGACACCCCAAGTCATGTTGAGTGATTTTCTTGCCTTTTTTCAATTAATATTGGCTTCATATTGCTCCAAATTGCTCCACCTATAATGTTAAACACGTCACACGATGAAATGCTACAGAAATACTTGAGAAACTATGATTTTTCTAACAAAATAATTCAAAAACTATTGAATTAATAACACAAAATATGTACAAAATGACACTTATCAACATGGAACCATCACTTATATGGACGAATATATCATTTGTATATTAGAGAGAGGGTTGCTCATCTCCTATAAATATCCTTGTTTATGACTGTAAAAATAATTCTAACAACTTTGTATTCACGAGCATTTAGGCATCCAAATTTAATAACAAAAAGGAATATTAATTCGACCTACTCCAATTTCGTAATTTTTTGTTTCTTCTTTTTACACTGCTTTTACTAGTTGATAACTCATATCTTATTGTTTGACGTGCTATAAATACAAATCCTTACATGGAAAGATAATATATATACATATAGGGATATGATCAAATGAGACCAGGGCCTTTAGGTAAGAACATGATACCACATCTAGACCATTTGATTTAATATTCAATGGTCCAGATTTTACCCATCTATTTTAGTCATGGTGGTGGCAAGCAAGGGTAGGAAAGTAATCTGTCTTTTTATTCAAATGATATAATTGTAAATCCTTAATTTTTGAATTTGGTAATTGAATCTTATTATCAATATCCCGCGATTTTCTCTCACTCTTTTCCAGATACACGTTCTTTCCAGATACACGTTCTTCTTCTTTCTTTCATCTGCTACATGCCCCGTCGTTCTGTCTTCAAAATCTCGAAATCGTTGTACCGATTCTTATTCATCTCTTCACCACGGTCGGACTCCATCTGCAACTGACACGAATCTTCTTCCTACATTCATCATGGTCGGTCTCGCACAAAACATTGTAAGTTTTCTGTGTATTTTTATCTTCTTTTTGATTTTTGTGTTTGTTGATATTAGGGTTCCAATTTGGGTTTTTATTATCGATTTCTATTGTTCTTATTTGTTTAATTTTAGGGAATGAACTTTTAGGTATAAGAGATTTGCAAAATTTTTGAAGCTTGATAATGCGATGTATATATATTTTGTGGGTTTTAATTTTGGGGTTTGTTGATAATGCGATGTATATATATATATATATATATATATATATACAGTAACGTCGAGTTTCTTGTTTTTTTGCAAACCTCAAAGATCAAATCATTTGTTCTATCTGCACTAATACTTAATAGTATGATACTGTTGAGCAGAGAAAGTATAAAAGAAAATAATAGGAATTCCATCTTTTTTTTTTTTTTTTTTTTTTGAGGGGAAGGAATTCCATCTTGATTTTCATCTCATTTGAAGATTTCTTCCTCTTTTTGAAGTGTGTTTTGTCTGTCCGTCAATGTGTTATTGTATCTATAAGGTGCAAAGTGGCAAATAGTTATTATGAATTTGTAACAAAATCTTCAACATACTGTACAATTATTTCATTGTAGAAAATAGGATTGTTCAAACCTCTTTTTTAGCCTTTATTATTCCTTCCCAAAATAAGAACTTTGTGTAATTTAATTTACTTCAGAATCCTAATTTTCCATCTGTTCATATATACAGTTCAATGCAAGGTGATTCATATGATTAATGCATAATGAAGGTCAAGGATGAGTCATAAATAAATGAAAATTTACCTTTACCTATATACAACCCTTATGAAAAATATGTTAATTCATTTCTGAACCATGGATTTATCCAGAAAAGGATACAAAAGTTTTAATTGTTGTCATATAAGCTATTAGAAATAACATTTATTATGCTAGAACGATGTTGCCAATTATGACTGGCTCCTTTGAGTGGAACTGGCCCACTTGGTGGTTGTGAGTGCAAAATTATGATGATAATGAACAGGCTAAATGGACACATCTGTTGCTTTTGTTGGCAGATATTTATCTAGGTTGCTAATGGCTTCACCATACTTCTCCAAATTGATAAATATTAAAACTTGACAACCACTAAGACCCCATCCCCACATTTATGCTTCACATTACAATAGTAACACAAGAGGCTAATGACCAAAAACATCATTCAAAGTAATCTATCTTTTTTTTGTAGTCAAGCCTCTGTTTTCTTATCTTAAGATCATTGCATCAAATGCATCTAGTGGATAATAGATTGTTTTTTTAATGGATGTAGCCTGTAGTGACCTTTTTTAGTTAAATTCATAAGAAATATGTGTTGCATTTTCTTGCTCAGTTTGCCCTTTTGTATGATGGTAAACTGTTTTTTGTTATTTTGGTGGGGGCATGTATATTTGATTTGGAATCATGTGTATTTAGCTATAAAATATTGTGTGTTTAGCTATATAATAATGTGTATATAGTTTTCTGATAATGGACAGTTAGTTGTATGTTTTTGTAAATAATTAGTTCTATTTTTTCTGTAGGTTTTGTTTTAGAAACTAAATGGCAAAAAACAAGGGGAAAATGGCCGCGGGGAGTGGGGACGAAGGCGATGGTCGGGGGAAGAGGACAAAGAATTTATATACGACATTATCGACTAGGTCGAATCCAAGGATATTGGTGAATGCGCTTGTAAATCTTTCCCCGGCTCAGACTGCTGCGATTGTTGATATGGGATTTGGAAGCTTGCTTTCTCTTTCAATTGTCGACTTCCCATCCCAGCTAATGTATTGGTTCGTTGCAAATTTTAACCCTGCTAGCTCGGAGTTGTTGTTGGATAGTTTTAGGCGCATTCGCATTGAACCGAATGATGTCCAGATAGTATTGGGGTTCCCCAATGGGCAGGAGCCAATAGTGAAGAAAACAAAATTGGAGACTTGCGATTTGTACACTGGATGGCCTGCTATGTTCGGAAGGGAGGATTACAAGGTAACACCGAAGCAAGTGGCTGATAAAATGCGGAGTTTTGTGGATGACGGTGATTGGTTTAGAAGGCTCTTCTTGAATATTGGTTGAGTACCTTATTATTGGGACTTTTTCAACTGCATACGTGTATCCTCACTTACTTAAAAGCCTTGTAGACGTCAGAAATGTTAGGAACTTAGCATGGTATGAGCATACATTGGCAACATTGGTTGAAAAGAGAGCGGTCTGGTCGCGGGAAAATAATACCGAATTTAATGGACCTTTCTGTTTTTGGCAGTATTATATCCCACTATTTTTTTTTGATTTGTTTGGAGCATGTTCTTTTTTGATGTAATCTATGTAATTGCACAGGTATTTTATGTTGATAGAGTTAAGTGCGTGAGGCGGAGTGTTCCAAGGACGGTCCCCATCGTGTTGGCTTGGAGCGGGGACAAACTAAAGGAAATGAACAATAAGGAAATTGACCTTGGTGGGTTTGGGATGGGGTTTATCGAGCCCCATTTGATGGGGAAGCACCAATTGAGCCGCAGCTGAATTTGTCGGGGGCTTGGAAGAAGAAGGATGCTACAGGTCAGGGGACATCGTCATCCCGGGCCGATGCGAAGGTTGTTCATCTCAATGTGTATTTTAGTTTTATGTTATGTGCATTTAGTTTTTGAAATATGTATATCTTAATTATGTACATTCAGGTTAGTAATTATGTGTATTTAGTTTTATATTATGTGCATTTAGTATTTCAAATATGTGTAATTAGTGTTTAAATTATGTATATTCTAATTATGTGCATTCAGGTTAGTGATTATGTGTATTTAGGTTTATATTATGTGCATTTAGTGTTTCAAATTATGTACATTCTAATTATGTGCATTCAGGTTAGTGATTATGTGTATTTAGTTTGTAAATCTTGTGCATATACACTTACTGATTTTAATACACATGTTTTGATGTGCAGGGGATAACTGGTCGATTACTTGACAGATTAACATGTTTGTCCTCCGATTTAGTCGAGATTATACCTATTCTTCAATCTGCTCCAAAGGACTTGGTTGAGGACGCAGAATTTGCCATGGTTGGGAATGTTGCGAAGGGCTTCTTATGCTCAACTGCGTTACCGGGTGGGGTTCGTCGTTCGGATGATGGTATGGAATGGACTGAAACTCAACAGAATGAAGCCTTTTGGAGCAAGCCGGAGAATATTGTTGCGATTGAGGCGATTGAAAGTGCATTTCTGAAGAGAGATGAATTTAAGAAATGGTGTGATGAGGCACCAAGCTTCTCTCTTGGCTTGACTCAAGATACCAATGTTGGTAGATGGGATGACATTCTTGACACGTCTCGGCACTACGAGAAGAGTGTCAACGAAGAGAAGATGTGCGAGACGGTGGTATGGCAAGCATGGAGGTTGGAGTATTATATATGTTTACATTACTTATATATTATGATTAATTAGTTTTGCTTTTACGTATTTTTAGTTCACACTATTGTATGTTTTGTAGGTTCTGGAAATGGATGTTGGGGGAGCTGTGATGCAAGTGGGGATCGAAAAATCAGCTAATGTATGTTTAAATTAGTATAATATTATGTGCATTTATGGTTGTAATTATGTTTATTTAGTTCTGTTTTATGTTTAGTTAGTTTATATTATGTATAATTAGTTTTATATTGTGTATAAGTAGCTTTATTTTTATGTATTTTTGGTTTATAGGTGCAAGATTCTGATATTGGTGGTTTTGGGGGGCATGACTCTCCTTTGAGTGAGAAACCAAAGACCATACGTATTTGTTTTCCCAACTTTTATGATTTACATCATCAATGTGTATACAAGTTCATAATTATTCTTATTGGGTTCGTAGGATGTTGAAATGGAGGTTGGAGGCGTGAAACCTAGTGGTTCTGGGGAGGTCAAGGGGCAGCGTGACATTGCCTTAGAAAGATCTAAGAAGGTTTTTTCCCGAAGAGCTACTAGGAAGACAAAGAAAAGTGTGGTACTGTCTTCGCCATTTGTGACTAGACAGATTGACGTCTCCTCGAAGCCAAACCAGAATGAGAACATGATTGCGAAATGGCTTTTTGAAAATCCTGGGATGGACAAGTAAGGATTCGTTTATCATTTAACTCATTAGTTTCATTTTTTTATCTACACTGTAATTATTTTTTTTCCATTTAGAGACGTTATTGTATTTAACGTCGGTGACAAGATTTTGTCGAGGGAAATTTTGGAGACAATGCGTCCCGGAGGTTACATTAATGTCTCTATTCTGGACCTTTGGGCATGGATGTTGAATGGTATGGAGGGATTGAGGAGTAGCAGTTCACCGAACAGATTCTTTGCTTCTTGGTTATTGACTGTATGTTTATCCAATTTTTATTTTTTTCTTTTCATTTTTCTTCTGTGTTTTCAAGTCTTAAATTCCGTGTTTTATTTTTTTATTTTTGTGTATATGTGATGTAGTTGTTCACGATCGTTAGTCCGGGGGATGACTTAGATGAGAACACTGTGTATCAGTCGTTTGTGCAAGGACTTGACATAGAGCTTGGTGACCCGAGCTCCGATAAATTGAACAACTTTGACATGGTAAGTACTGGTAATTAATCTCATTGTTTTTTCAAATCTTTTTTGTTAATTACCAAAACCCTAATGTAAATTGTGTTTCAGTTTTTCTTCCCGATTTGTAAGAGCGAGCACATCTTTCTGGTGACCTTTGATGTCAAGAGGTTGAACTGCCATATTATCGACAACTTGTCTGTCGGTGGAAGCAGCCGGGAGAAATATGGAGATTTGTCGGACAAGTTGGTGAGCTTTTTTTATTTTTGTTCAATCAGTTATGCATGTTGTGTTTTTATCAATTCTAAATTGTGTTGTTAGGTATTAGATTTTGTACAAGATGTGCTTAAACATTTGTCCCGGTTGTTATGTTTATTCAACATCTATATGTCTTGGATAGCATACTGATATGGAATTATGTGTTTTAATTGTAGAATTATGTGTTTTTAGTTTTGTAATAATGTTTATTTAGTAATAGCACATTATTTTTTGTTACTTTATGCGAGCATGTATATTGTCTCAGAATAATGTGCGTTTAGGTATATAATGTGGGGACATGCTTGCTCTCAAAATTTCCAAACACCATTGCATGGCAAGAAATCTCCTTAGTTATGCATCCATCTATGGAAAAGAAAAACACTGAAACTTAAGCTATTGGAAGATAATTTTTAGTGCAGAATGGGTGTGTTTAAGTAGGTATGTAATTGTGTGTAATTAAGTATGAAATTATGTGTAGTTAGTTAGTATGATATGATTAATTGTAATATATAGCCTACGAAGTTTGAAGTTGTTTTCCATGGTATATTTGCAGGTTCGGATGTTTTCAAACTACTTGGAGACTAAAGGCTGCCCACAAATGGCTAGTGTTGTCCGAAAATTCACCCCGTCTAGAATATGCATGCCTTGGAGAGATACCACAAACAAAGTTGATTGTGGTATATATACCATGAGGCATATGGAGAGCTACATGGGCGGTGTCACCAAGGGATGGGATTGTGGTTTGGATAAGAATAATGCGTCTCAACTGTCTAACTTACACACGAAGTACTCAGCTGTAATAATCCTCCACCATAGCAATGAGCTAAAGGATAGATGTTTGGAAGAATCCAGGAAGTTTTGGACGGGGAAGATAGTATTGTAGTTTTGTTTTAAATAGACAACGTAGTATGCAGATTTGTGCTCATCTTTTTTGTATAGTTAGTTTACTATCGTTGGTGTTTTTTGTCTTTGGGAGCCATTTGTATATGACTTAGATGGTCTCTTGAATTGTGGATATGAATGGTTCAGACATGGGGTGTTTTCTTTTTAATCAATATAAATTTGTATTTTTCACGTACATATGTTCGGAATGTTGTTATACAACGTTAATATTGTATTCGTAGTTACTACATTGAGTGTACTTACGTACAAAATTATGTACAGTTAACTGTCCATTAACCCAAAAATATATACACATTATTATATAACCAAACACACATTATTCTATAGCTAAATACACATGATTCCAAAACAAATATACATGCTCGCACAAAATAACAAAAACAGTGTGCTATTACTAAACAAACATTATTACATAACTAAAAACACATAATTCTACATCTAAAAACACATAATTCTGCAACCAAATATACATGTTCGCACAAAATAACAAAAACAGTGTGTTATTACTAAACAAACATTATTACATAACTAAAAACATATAATTCTACATCTAAAAACACATAATTCAAAAACATACATTTATTGATCTTGATGTTGTCATTGAAGGACGATGTGGGGGTAATACACAGATAATGTGTAAATAGGTTGCAGACATAGAGTGTTTTCTTTTTAATCAATATAAATTTGCATTTTTCCCGTACATATGGTCGGAATGTTGTTATACAACGTTAATATTGTATTCGTAGTTACTACATTGTGTGTACTTACGCACAAAATTATGTACAGTTAACTGTCCATTAACCCAAAACTATATACACATTATTATATAACTAAACACACATTATTCTATAGTGAAATACACATGATTCCAAAACAAATATACATGCTCGCACAAAAATAACAAAAAACATTGTGCTATTACTCAACAAACATTATTACATAACTAAAAACACATAATTCTACATCTAAAATCACATAATTCCAAACCAAATATACATGCTCGCACAAAATAACAAAAAACAGTGTGTTATTACAAAACAAACATTATTACATAACTAAAAACACATGATTCTTCATCTAAAAACACATAATTCCAAAGCATACGTTTATTGATCCTGATGTTTGTCATTGAAGGACGATGTGTGGGTAATACACAGATAATGTGTTCAAAATTATGTAAACAACTCATAAATTGCCAATCGTATACATTACACTAAAAAATTGAACAGTGTGACATATACACATAGCGCTCAGGAGGTGCTGGTGCGGGCCGGGCATGTCCTGCTGTTATGTGTCGCAACCTTACCGCTTGTCCCACATTTTCTTTTCAGTTTTGTGCTTGCTTTTATGGTTTTTTCTCTTTGGCTTTGGAGCCTGCTTTTCAGATGACTATCGCTCCCTTTGTTCTTGGCTTGCTTTGGCGGTAACACATAAATGTGTAACTGTGAGGTTAAGCCGCAATAGGTTTCCATTACTGATTGTTTGCTGGGCACTGTAGTTTCGTGTTGTTCTTCTAATAGCTTAGCTTTCTCGTTCGATATGATACGAGATAGACTTGACAATTTTTCAATATCCCCTTGTGCAAGACCGATGCAGCTGTGAAAATCCGCCCACAGGGTGTTTAGTGTTCTTGCAGCCTCTATCCCTCCTGGAAATTGGTACATGTGTCCATTCTTAGAATGTGAATTAAACGAGGTTGCTTTCATCCAACGTCTTTGCCAAATATGGAGCTGAATTTCATCGCAATCCTTGAGTATTACAAATATATGTCGACACAGGAGTCGCATTTGTTCAAACAATTTGCAACTACATTTGGCTGATGCATCTATCTTGCATTTTTCCACTTGAAACACCCCACTTTCTTCCTTTATTGTGTACGAGATCTCGTTTTTATTGTCATTAATCTGTATAACTGAGCAATGGTAACATGCTTCTTTAATTTCCTTGCTCACTTCATAAAATATGGCGTGCGTGTATACTAAAGAAGCATGCTTTTCAATTTTCAATGGTGTCTGGCAATCCGGAAGGGAGGTTTGGCACTGATTATTCAACTTATCAGTAGAATGTCATTGGGATTCCATTCCGCTCTCGAAATGCATTACAAATTCCACCAAGTTTGATTGAGGATTTGTAAAATTACCGAACCAGTTATTTGTGTTTTCTGAGAGTGACGTAGTTTTCAGAAGTCCACTCATGGGCACGTCTCTAAAATATGCGGGAATCCAGCTCTGTCGTATATCATACATAACTGCGAACCATGGGTGTGATGCTAGATTGAAGTCATCCATAATTTCGTGCCATCTTTTTTCAAATTCAGTTGTTGTAATGTAGTTATCCCACACGATTGATTTAAGCCGATTGATGAAAATTTTATCTTTGAACAGGTTGGGGCCGGCTTTGACACTGATTTTCTCCATTATATGCCACATACACAATCTGTGTTTTGCCGTCTTGAAGACGGATTTTATGGCATTCTTCATGACCGGGTCTTGGTCTGTTACTATATAATATGGTTCCTTAGCAACAACATCTAAGAATCGTCTGAACAACCATGTATAAGACTCCTCATTCTCTTTCAAAATAAGGCTAGCTGCAAAAGTTACACACTTACGATGGTTATCTACCCCGGTGAATGGAGCGAACATCATCTTATACCTACGTATGAAATCTATTTTTAGTATACATATTTTAATAACTATGTAAACATTTTTAAGAGTATAAGTATACACAATTACATTATTATATACACATGTATGAAATCGATTTTTAGTATACAAATTTCAATAACTATGTAAATATTTTTAAGAGTATAAGTGTACACAATTAGAATATTATATACACATATTAACTTAAATAAGTACACACACCAACATAATAAAATAATTTGACACCCCAGATTTATATAACTAAATGTACATGTATATAAGGATAAATGTAAACTATTGTAATCACAAATATGCAAGATAAATTAGTGCAGTGAATTATATTACCGGTTGGTATTGTACATAGTATCAAAGGATATCACATCACCAAATGCGGCATAGTTCATTATAGTTGTTTGGTCTGCCCAAAAGAGTCCTGTTAGTTGTTCATCTTGATCAACATCGTAATCGAATACCATTCCCGGATTTGCCTCTTTCTGCCTTAGGAATTTGTCTATCACCAATTGTGCATCCGCACCACATATGTATGCTTTCAGGTCTCGTTTGAAATTTTTAAAATCGATTTTGAGCGCCCCAATCTGTGAATAACCGCCGACCATTTCTCTATACAACTCGTGTTGTTTTGCACTCCTAATGTTTGCCCTTGTGCAATTTATGATAAATTGCTGGTGCCCGAAGTTTAGGTTCCTATTCACCTTCAAAAATTGCTTGTGTTTATCAATTGTCATCGGATGAGTGTGTCATTCCTCAAAGGTTTTTACCTTATATGAACTGGCGCTAGTGTATTCAAAAATACAGCGTGCGTTGCACCCAACTCGGTTCGAGGCTCTCTTCCGTGCCCCCTGTTTGGGACATTGTCGTCATGCTCAGATGTCTCACCAGGTATGGGTTTTTTAGAGTTCTTGTAGCCATCTCTATTGCAAACCACGTATTGCACGCGAATATCCTTGTTCTTGAATTTCTTCGTAGTGCTTCTTCTAACGTCGAAGCCACTACACAAAACTATAATCCTTATAAAATTGTATTCATGCCTCCAATGTACGGAAATGCATGTTGGCACGAGTAATTTTCTCTTGTTCAACCTCTGGGATCCAATATTTAGTTGATCCAGGTGAGATTTCGAGCCTCTGACCAACGTGAGCTGTGTAATCTGGATCTTGATCTGCAAAAACACAATATTTAGATATTAAAACAATAAATTTTAAATACTATTTACACAGATTTTAAATGTATCGTGTAAATACATATTTACAGAACATGAACGTATGGCGCAAAATCGAACTCACCAATATTTGTTGTATAAGTACACATATTTAATGCCCTTTGTGTTTATAATTAATACTTTAAACATATATTAGATGCATTATAATTAGGCAAAAATGTATTTAGGGAATACATTATATGTGAGACACTATACACACATATCATTAATACTAACTAAACGCACATATGTACAGAAGCTATATGTGCTACATATATTTCATACTAAATATACAAATTCGAGACACTATGCGCACATTTCATTAATATTAACTAAATACACACATGTACAGAAGCTATTTTTGATATATTATAGGTGATACACATTTTTCATAATAAATACACAGATTCGGGACACTATATACACATTTCATTAATACCAACTAAACACACATATGTACAGAAGCTATATGTGATACATTATATGTGATACATATTTTTCATAATAAATACACAAATTCGAGACACTATACACGCATATCATTAATACGAACTAAACACACATACTCTAAGCATATAATATACACATAAGTTACATAATTGCAAAGCTATATGTACATAATTACAAAGCTATATGCACCGAATTACAAAGCTATATGTACAGAATTAATTCGTGAATTTTTTGATTGTTCAACATTACATGCATTCGAACCACACATTTTTGCTGATGAATTGGTGTGAAATTTTACCTTGTTTCGACTGGTTTGTGGAGGGGGTATCATGTGTTTGTGACATTGCAATATCGATCATATTGATGTGTGCTGCGATTTTTTGGTGTTTTTGATCACGAGAATATTTATGGGTTCGATTTCTGCGTGGGATTTCTCTGTGTTTTTTACGTTGCTTTGATCATGGGAGAAAACGATGATGAAGGCTGATATTTGGGCCGGTTTGGACTTTACGACGCTGGGTTTTTTTTTTTTGGTTTTTGACGCGCGTCACGTTGGGAGAAGAAGATGGTGATTATGGTAAGATTTTATTCCTTGATGTTAGGAAAACAGTTATTTGGTTGATTTTAACATTCCAATTGTACCCCTATTTGGTCCCCACTATTTTTTAATTACTATAAAATGCTATTAAATCCTAACCTTTTATTTTATTTGGTTTGAGGGTGTGGATTGAGTCTCATGTTCCTACCTATAGCTATGGTATCATAGGATCTCATCCCCTAGCACATGATGGAAGTATATTACTTCCAATGGGTTTAAATAAATTGGCCAAACGCAAAATCTAGCCCACTAAAAAAAGGTTGGCCAAACTTCTAATTTAATATATAGTTGAACCTGGTCTGACACGTACTAGAGTAAGGTCGGTAACCCATCTTAGTATCTGACTCGAGGGCCCAACCCCATAATGATCAACTCGACCACTCCGACCTTGAAATGACAAGAAGCAAGATTCGAGCGACTAGCCCGAGTTGGAGCTCGGATGGATTACGAATAATTTAATGAGGCTAAGTCTGTATATCACTCATTACTACAAGCCATAAAGATTGGGCACACAATCCCTATAAGTGATCATTAAACCTACACTTATGAATATAAAACATAGGATAATCTATCTTATAAATACCATCGTTTATGATAAAAGGGGTGGTCAGTAATTATGTAAAGATAACTCATTAATATATCATTCATTGGCTCCTAGATAATAAAATACTAGAACATGACTTGTTCTCTAGGTTAAAAATAGCTTTTATTCACTTCATTTATTGGTATTATTTATTCTGTTTTCCTTTTTATTATCCGCTCATCACGAAAAATATTTTATAATTGTTTGACACGTGGGTTATCCAGAATCCGACATCAATATATATGTATGTATATATATATATATTGAATTAATCATAATTCTAATTTTATAGATCGAACCAAGATACAATTATTGGAATTTTGTCAGGCAAAAAAAAGTCTGGCGTGAAGCCATGATATATTGTAGGCCCAGTAACAACCCAAATTTGGAGAAACAATTGCATGATAAACTTTAGAGAAATTGCCAAGGTTACCCTACTTTCCGGGAAAAATCCACCATTTACGTTCAGTTCCTTTAAATAAGCTATCAGTTGATTTTTTTGACTTTTTAAGCCCCTGTATAGTTTTTTGGATATTTTTACGCTTTTTTCAATTTTTTTGTTCCAAATTGCTTTATATGTTATTTATGTTGTTTCAATGTACCAAACTAGCAAGTGTCTATAGGTCAGGTACTAAAAAAACAATAACCTTTTTTTATATTGTTTCTGGGTAGTTTATATATAATTTTTAATGTTATTATGTTGTTTCTTGATTGTATCCATGTTTTTTACGCTTTTAATGCATTAAATCAACTTTGACATTATTTGCCACTGCAAACATTAATATTTCTCTAACTAAAACCAGAAACATATTTCTCTCTAAACCTTAGAAAAATCGATTGTTGCTCTCCCTCTCTCTACAACAGTACATCATCCCTTCCAGCCCTCCCATGTCAACGACCTCCTTCCCCATCCTTATGCTTTTGTTGTCCAGATCTAGTTTAGGGTGTATTTTTTTGCCCCAAACCTGATTTTTCTTTTATCTCCACGGATGTCGGTGATGGTGGAGCTTTGGAAGATCGAGTTTTAGATCTGTGGTGGTACGTTCTTGTTTGGGATTTGGATGTGGTAGTCATGTGGTGTTCGACGTGGTCGACTGATGGGAGTGGACGCCTGCGATGTAGGATAGGGAGGGGCAACCTTCGTTGTGGGCTTCTGTATTTTGTTTTGTCATTTCTTTTTTCTCGGTGTTTTAGTTTTCTTTATTTCTAGATAGTATTGGTAGTTGAGTTTTTTGATTTTATTTCTTCTTCGTGTTGTTGTTTGGTTGATCCGGTTGAAGGGCGAAACTCGTAGGTGGGGCGGTAGTTGTCATATAGTGCTTGGTGGTTGCTCGTGCTCGGGTGGTTTGTGGTTTGCAGTCTCTGTTAAGGAGTGTTGAAGTCTCCTACCGGCTACCATGGGAGTGTTTTTAGTATTGGTAGAGGAGTTTTAGTTTGTGAATTAGATCTGAATTAGTGTTGCCAATTCCCCGTTTGGCTTTTCTTTAGTCATGTTGGCCCTTAGCCAGTTGTAGATTTGTAGTCAGGGCCGTTCATATAATTTAAGGGGTCTAGTGCGAAACGAAAAGAGGGCCCTTTATATTCATATAAAAAATTAACAAAAAAACTAATAAAATAATGAACATTATATTTCCATTTCGACGTTTCTACTATAAAAAAGAGATATTTAATATCATTACATTATAGATTAAAAACCAGTGAGGGATTTTGCCACTAAATGAAACAGATTCTCTGATTCTGCCCTGTTTAGGTTAAAAAATAAAAAACTAATTTTGCAACAGTGAGGGATTGAACAAGCGACCACATACATGCAAGAAAGAGGAAAAACCAGTGCGCCTACAAGGTCTTTTTTGAAAACTAATAATATTTATTTTACTTTACTGTTTGCTAATGTCCTGCTTAGGTAAAAAATAAGTAAACAAATTCCGCATCAGTGAGAACTCGAACACACGACCTCAAGTATGCAATGGAGAACAAAATTCGCTGCGCCTAGGAGCTATTTTGTGAAATTTTGTATTCTTTATGTTACATATACATATAAATTAAACCATTAAATAAATATAAAAAGATCGGGGCTCGGGGGCCCTTGCCGAAAGGGGGCCCTGTGCGGCGGCGCCGCCTTGGCCACCCCTAAGACGGCTCTGTTTGTAGTTGTAATTTCGATTTTTGAGTTGTTCTAATATAATAACTAGTTCGAAAAAAAATGCATTAGATCAAAATTTGGATTGTGTTTTTTTATTCATGTATTGTTTCTATATTATTTTTAATTTGTTTGGTTTTAATATGTGTTATTTATGTGTACGTTTTTTAATTTTTTATAAGATTTCGAGTATAAAATTGATTATTTAATTAGGACAAAATTTATTTTTTGCTGAAATTTCATTAGATGAAACATACTCAAAATATATTCGAAACAACAACGCAACGTAAAAAAATCCAAAAATATTAGCGGGGGCGTAAAAATGTCCAAAAAGAGCGTAAGAGTGTAAAAAAGTCTGGGAGCATAGAAAGATGTCATTTGTTCTAAATGTAGGACAATTGTGGCCTTAACCCTAGACTTTATACCCAATTTGTTTTATGGGCTTCTGCTCGACTTAAAAGGAATGCCCAAAATCATATGCTATCATGATCATCTACTACGCTAGCGGTGACCATTTGAGGCACGACACAAATGATCAACACAAATACGATAGGAAATTAAAAGTTTCAGGCTGGGACTTGTCAGACTTGTGTCGTTATCAACTGACACTATAAGACCCGTTAAAAATTGGATTGATACCAATCTGACCAGATAAATACGATAAGGCCTAATAAGGCACAATAAATTTTTAATTGAAAGTAATTGATTATTTACTATTAATTGACTACTTGTACTTAACTATTTTTGTTGATAATTTATTAGAACGTGTGTTTTTAGTATCAAATATATTTTATTTGTTAATGAGTTTAACGGGCCTAACTAAATATAATTGACAATTTTGCTTATTATGCTTATCGTGCAGAACCATGCTTTTCGTATTTTTAACGTATCGTGTTTGACATAGGTGTATCATCATTTGTACAAAGCGCCCACCCCCCGCCCCAATTTTTTTTAAAATTAATTATTTCTATGTATATTTTATTTTAAAATATTACTTTTTAGTACTAAATAATTATTTTTATTGATTTGTCCCTTCCAAAATTATTTAGCCCACCAAAGATGTGCGTCTTGCTCCGCCCCTAGTGTTAGGTTAAGATTATAGGACCGATAAAGTTATCGTGTAGTAGGGCTCAATAATTTTTTTTTGTGTGTGTTGGGCCCATCTCACACAGGCCCACAAGAGAGACTTTCCTGGATTAATTGCATAATTGTGGTTATGCTAGTGTAAATCTCATGTTATGCGATCACAAGTCAAGCCCCTCTACGTACCCATGGATTAGGGTTCCTTGGTCTTCCTGAATGGATGTCGCCGTATCTCACGCTGGGATGTGCCACCCCTGTCTGTTCTTCCCAAAAATTCCCTTCTGACACACAAAATATTCCCCAATCTTGCCATAACCCATAGATCTATCGCGCCGGTCCTAAGGGCCTTTTGTACTTGCTATTTGTTGTTTTGGACTCAAGACTTCGACTTTTGCCCCTGGTTTAGTTATTTAAATCCATACTGTTTTTATCTTGTTTTTTCTTTCTTTTTTGGCTTTTGCGGGACTTATTTGTGAACCATGGCGATCGACCGAAAGAGTCGAACTTCGAATGATAACCACGAAGAACCGATACAGATCTGAGTAAACTTGGGCGCGGAAACACCAAAAACTTCTCTCAGTGCCTCATCGGGAAGCTTTGACGAAAAAATCTTTCAACGCGTTTGGGCTACTTGAAACGATGCGAAAAATGAAACCTCTCGAAAGGAATGACAGGGAGATAGAAACCAATCTATTTTCGTTCGTTCAAAGATTGGAGGGACATCGACAAGGTCCTTGCTATGGAACCATGGACTTTTGATAAAAATATTCTTGTGTTGAAGAGACTGGGAGAAAACGAGCGCCATCCGCCATAAACCTCAAAAAACACCTATGTGGATCCGGCTCTACGACCTCCCATTGGCGGGACGACATGAGAAAATACTGAAAATAATTGGTAATCGCCTTGGGACCGTCACGGATATAGACGTCATCTCTCGAGGGATTCACCGAAGTGTGCGAATACGCATCTTGGTGGATTTGGACAAACCATTGAGACAAGACACAAAAGTCACTTTCGGGAGTAATGACCCGATAACATTCTATCAAGTATGAACGTATTCCATCCTTTTGCTATGTTTGTGGATACCTTGGCCACACAAACGTGAATGCGAAGTGGTGGAAGATAGAGAGTTGCTTTGATAAATCTCACAAAGATGAACAACTACCATTTGGGACCGGATGCGAGCCTCACCGATGAAACATGCCACAAGAACAACAAAGGAAGAGACAGAGACACGGTGGCTGAACGGTAGCGAAACGAAAATTGTTTAAGGATTTCCTCAATGAGCGTCGCGAGTGTGAAGATAGAGGACAACGAAACACCGAGCATGGTCGGGTAATGAAAGCGATCTTGAATGATATTGTCCAAAGAATTTCCAGTGGGCAATAAACACCAAGAAGAACATCATAGAGGACCCCAACCATGAGATCAGAAAGGCGTCGGAGGAAAAGGCGGCGGACCAACCTGTCCCACACCACACATCGGATAATACCATCATGAATATACCAAATGTAGTACCTCCAACATGGAAACCCATACTACAACACATACCCCTATACCGCCAAAACCAAAACATAAACTCAACTATCACCCACGTGCCCAAACACACAAGCCAACCCACCCTTCATACTACCACTCTTGTTAATAACCATGCACACCCACAAAGAAACACCAACCACGGACCAATCAAACCATTTCCCATTAACCTCCTCCATATCCCCACAAATTACCAACGCCCCACATCACCTACCCCCACCACTACAACGCAAAACCTCCCCCGCCCATCCCTCCGCAAAGTGAAATTATCCCGCAAAACAAAACACAAACCAAATAACAAACCACCCAAGAGACCCACCTCAAACCACAAACAAACGCAAACTCCCGAGAACACTACTAGACGAAGATGGAGATGACTCAAAGAAAATGAGGAGTGAAATCCCGGTTCCTATTATTCCTAATGCTACAATGGCGGAGGCTGGTTTCCACCCGCCAAGCACGATGAGAACCTTAAGTTGAATCGTCGCGGGCTTGGGAACCAGCGGCGTTCGAGAACTCAAGCTCCTCAAAGTACACAACCCGGATATCGTTTTTCTTATGGAGACAAAGATTCTATGCAAGCGAATGTATGAATTGAATATGAGAGCATTGAGATTTCGCGGCTTCCCCACTGTAGATTGTCGTGGATCTTATGCCAACAAAAAGGAGGGCTTTGTGTACTTTGGAAAGACACAGTTGAACTTGAACTCATATCATTTTCTTACAACCACACATCTTTTCTAGTAAAACAACAACACCTTGCTCCATGGATTTTTACGGGCGTGTATGGATGGCTTTGAACAAAGTGAGAAACACAAGACATGGGATTTGTTACGCAAGTATCTCTCCGCACAACTCTCTACGCCCATTCTTTGTGTGGGGGATTTCAATGAAATTTTATGGGCCCATGAGAAGAAAGGGGGAAACCTCAAACCACTAAGTACCATGGAAAACTTCCGCAGCGGGGCAATCGATACGTGCGGCTTAAGCGACTTGGGATTTCGGGATATAAATTTACTTGGACCAATGGACGACGCGAATACAATATACAAGAACGTTTAGACCGTGCACTAGCCTCGATACTTGGCGCGTCATTTTTCCGTACCACCAAAATACACACTGCCTCGCATAAAATCCGACCATGCTCCTCTTCGATAGAGTATGATAAAGTGGAAAGAGTTTTTGATCGAAATAGACGACGGGCGTAAACGGATTTTTCGATTCGAGAAAATGTGGTTAGAACATGCTAGATGCGAGGACATAATTAAAAAAGCTTGGACGGACACCACAAATGACTCTTCTTTTATGGACAAAGTGCAAGCATGTGCGGACACCTCACTACATGGGCAAGTAAGGAATTTGGAGAGGTTGGCGAACAAAAGAGACTTTTGGAGGAAAGAATTCAAAGTCTACAAAAGGGCACCCAGACAATGGAAGTCATTCAAAGGCCATGAACTCGGCGAAAGCGATGGAAATCCGAAATTAGAGGAAATACGATGGCTACAACGTTCACGGGTTTTGTGGTTAAAAGATGGAGATCGTAACACATCTTTTTTTCCATCAAAAAGCATCCCTAAGAAAGAAAAGAAATTCCATTGAGCGACTCGGGAACAAAGAGAACAACTGGTACTGAGGAGGAAAAGGAGATTGCAAGGAGATCACAAAGTACTATGTCGAGCTCTTTCGGTCGATCGGCCCACGGAACACGATAACGTCTTAGGCCATTGAACCCGAGAATCACGGATGAAATGAGGATATACTTACCGAACCATTTACAAAGGATGAGGTCTATCGAGCGCTACAACAAATGCATCCACTAAAGGCCCCAGGACCGGATGGTATGTGCCCTTTGTTTTATCAAAAATTCGCCTATTGTTAAAAATGATTTTCTCACAAGCCTTAGAAATTTTGAACAATCACTCGGACCTACGAGCCGAACCATACTTTCATTGTTTTAATCCCGAAAAATAATTCCCCGAGATCGTGAAAGAGTATCGCCCGATTAGCCTTTGTAATGTGATGTTTCGAGTGATTACAAAAACCATTGCTAACCGTCTCAAACTGATTCTCTCGAACATAATTTCCAAAAATCAAAGCGCTTTTATACCGGGTAGACTAATTACGATAATGCTATGGTGGCTGCGTTCAAATTTTTCATTCCATGAAAAATAAGAAATCGGGCAGGGACATTTTGCTCAAAACTTGACTTAAGTAAAGCATATGATAGAATTGAATGGGATTTTTGCAAATGGTCATGGAAAAAATGGGATTCCCAAAGTTGGGTGAACTTGATTCTTAGATGTGTAACCACTGTCTCTTATTCGATCCTCTTGAATGGGGCGCCGACGGATAAATTCTTACCCGGGAGAGGTCTCCGTCGGGGATCCTTTGTCGCCTTATCTTTTTCTTTTTATGTGCGAGAAGTTTTTTCACTCTAATCCGGTGGGCAAAGAAAGAAACTTATGGCATGGGGTGAGAATAAATCGCGGCGCGGAAGTTTCACATTTATTCTTCGCCGATGATAGTATCCTTTTCTTCGGGCAACAATCGATGAGGCGGAAACCGTGATCCAGTTATCCAACAATTCGAAGAAGTATCGGGGCAAAAATTAATTTAGACAAGTCAAAAGTCTCGGCCCGGCAATGTCGACCGGCTTTATTCCGGGAGGTTAGTAGAGATTTTTGGGCGTGCAACAAGTAGAAAGGCATGAGAAATACTTGGGGCTGCCCACATTGATAGGAAAATCAAAAAGATAGTGTTCATTGTATCGAGAGACAAAGTCTTAACCAAGATGAAAGGATGGAAAGATCGCACTCTATCTCCGGCGGGAAAGAAATTGATAAAATCCATCATTCAAGCTATTCCTTCTTACACGATGAGTTTTTTTTCTTCTACCAATCTCATTATGCCGGATATTGAAAAAATGACGGCACAATTTTGGTGGGGTAGTAAGGAAGGGGATGAAAAATACACTGGATCGCTTGGGACAAATTATCGACTTCTAAGCTTCGAGGGGGTATTGGATTTCGAGATCTACATTTTTTCAACCTAGCCATGCTGGCCAAACAAGTCTCGGAGACTTTTGGAAAATCCTAACTCATCATTTGGCGGCGCAAATTCTTGAGCAAAATATTATCCACATGGCGAAATTCTTGGCGCACAACTCGGGTACCAACCTAGCTTTCTTTGGCGCGATTTAGTGAAAGCAAGACCCATTATAATTGATGGAATGGCATGGCGTTTGGGCAATGGAGAGAATATCGACATTAGAAAGGATAAATGGATTCGGGCCAATTGTATCCGCTTGACCAAAAAAGACTTTGTTTGAACCACTTACACAAGCGCACAACATGAAGTGATTTGATTAACATGAATGAGAAAAATTGGAATCATGAACTTGTGAGACAAATATTCAATAGGAGGATGCCAATTATATTCTTAGTATGTTTATCGAGTCCCCAGACTCCCATCGGATAGAAGAGTTTGGAGCCGAGAGAAATCCGAAAAATTCACGGTGAGGTCCGCATATTACTTGGCGGCGGAGAAGTGGTCCGACGCACTAACCTCGAGGGCCTCGTCAAGCACGGAAAATCCTTTGTGGAAAAAACTATGGCAACTACGGGTAATCCCGAGAATCAAGCAATTCCTATGGCGGCGTGTACGGACTCACTTCCGACAAAAGCAAATCTATGTAAGCGCGGAATGAGGATAGACCCAATTTGTTCTCTTTGTGGAGATAGTCACTGAAACATTAACCCATCTCTTTCTTGAATGCACACGAATTACACATATGGTATGTCGTCCTTTGAGAATTAACCTATCTCGGTTTTCATTTGCCTCTGTTAAACATTTTATTGAGTGCAAAATGGATAAATACCCGTGGAGTACGTGGAATTTTTAGCATCCTCTCTGTTGGCATATATGGACTGAAAGAAATATGTTCTATATGGAGGAAGGCAAATTTGATGATAATAGGATTCTCCTTAAAACAAAAAACAGATTTGCAAACGGAGTATAGAGAATCCATGACGAATCAACGGAAGAGGAGACGCCTTGTAAACCGGCGTTGGGATGGACACGACCCGGCTCACGGCGAACTCAAACTCAACGTGATGCGGCTATATACGAAGAAGGATACCTGGATTCGGTTTTGTGGTCGGGGGACTCGGTGGGGATCCATTTTTCGCAGGGCTACACGTATCGGTCGAATGGAAGAAGACATACGCAGAAGGCCTCGCCTTAAATTTTGCTCTTAATTCTGTTTGCAACGCCGGGATTCATGGAGTCCACATTGAAAGTGACTGCAAGGTTTTAATTGATGGATTGGGAGGAAAAGGGATACCAGATATCTATGGAGACTTGATCATTGATGACATTCTTGAGAATGCTAGAAGAATTGGATGCCGATCTTTCCAACACATAGGAAGAAACGCAAACAAACTCGCCCATGCTTTAGCTCATTTTGTGCAATCTATAGATCAAGATTTTTCCTGGGTCGGAGAACTGCCCCCTGTTTTGTTGTCAATTTGTAGTATGGATGTATCCCAAAACTCTGTTTCATAATAAAATATGTCTTCACCTTCAAAAAAAAAAAAAAAAAAAAAAATCTCATGTTATGCACTACATTAATGAAAAATAAATGAAGAAATCTCGGGAAAACAAAAGCTTGATTACGGACAATTACAACACAAAAAAAACGTTATATACCAAGTAGTCTGAGAAAAGTAAATGTTAATAAATTAGCTTTTATTTAGAATGGTCAAATTAAGTTTGAGATCTAACTGCATAATAAATTTGATAGTTTGAATCAACTAGTAGTTCAAATTTAAAACTTGAACTAACATTTACATTGGTGTCACATCACTTGTGTCCATATGTGTGTCACATTTAATTTTCCCTACCTATCTAATTGTAGGATGCAGTAAATTAATTTCATTTCATCACCCTCAAAATTTTAGGGAATTTGGTTTCAGAATTTTTTTTAGGGAATTTGAACAGTCCTACTCCTACAACTCATTTATTCAATTCTTGATTGCATGAAATTAAAGTTGCACAAGATAAGGCTCACTTTCACATTTTCTGAATTTTTAAAATTGAAAATATATTTTCATTAGATTTTTGTATAAAAACCAAAAAAGAATTGGAATAATTATATGAAATATTAGCTATGTATAAGTGTAGATATGTATGAATTTTTTTTGCAATTTTTTGAAAATATATCATGATATTTTATTATTTTCATAAAAATGGACAAAATAAATTGAAAACATAATTTCCTATTGAAGAAACGTTCAAATGGCCTTTAGAGATTTCCAAGCAAATCAAAACCCCAACGTTAACGCAAATAAAGGGACCTCAAAAACCCTAAAAAGCCCACAATTTTTTTTTCCTAATTATAACCATCCTTTTCAGTCTACTACAAAATAGAAGCCATTTTATTTTAGTAACTGCTTTTATTGTGGGCTATATTATAGGCTTATAGAGCAACATAACAGTAGCAAAATCATTGGGCTATCAGAAATCAGAAAACCCTTCTTCTCCTCAACCTTCTAATTCCATAAAAAATCAGTCTTTAAAAAGCTAAAAAGGCTATATATAATAAAAGTTGAAAGTGATTTTTCAAGGGGAGACTGAAAGTTTGTACAGGTTCATAAAGAGTTTTCTTTTTTGGACCCTTAAAGAGAAGGTAACCAAACAGGGCATTAAGATAAGTTCAAAAATTAAAGAAGAAAGATCTAGATATATATGTGTTTGTCAGAAGGCTAAGTATTGTATTTTGTATGTTTCTAATTTGTAGAGCACGTTGCTCCAGAAAGCTAGAGAGATAAGAGTATTTTTTTAATAGGTTTTTGTGGGTTTCTGATTGGAGGTAGTGGAAATCTTGAGTGCCTTTTTGAATTTGAAAAGGTATGTTCTTTCTTACATTTTGAGTAATTTATTTTTATTATTATTTTTTATATTTTTGGGGTTTCTGTGAGATTATTGCTCCCACTTCTCACTTTTTTGGGTTGTAGATAAACTGTTTGTTTGTTTGACTGTGTGATGGGGGTGACAGATTCTTGAATTTGTGTTTGTGTGAGAAATGATTGTGCTTTTTTGTGAGATTATTTGAACTTCTTATTGGTGGAAGTGGAATTATCAATTGATTAGTTTAAACTATTATTTACAATTTTGTAATATTGTCTCTCTTTGGATGTGACTATTGCTAGGGTGATAATTCTAGACACGGCGGATTAGTGTTTAGCATAGTCGTGTTTGTGTTTTTATCGTGTCGATATGATAAGAATACAAAAACTTCGGTGTCGTGTCGTGTTAAAGATCTTTGTATGCTTTAATTGAGATGATATATCCTATTCGACTTTTTCTATTCCATTCCATTCCATATTCCATATAGTGGATGAATGACACATGCACAACCGTGACATTATTATGTATACGTGTTATTCATCCAATATATGGAATAAAGAGTTAAATAGGGAAAGTGAAATAGGAAATCTCAATCCACTTTCATTTGACACTTTGTAGTTTGCAACTTTACATCATGTAATATTGTGTTATGTGAATATGTGTTGTCGTGTGTTAACGTGTAATGTCTTATCGTTTAAACTTAATTTTTTTTTTAATTTATTGTGTCAACACAAAAAAAATTGTGTTTGTACTCGTGTAAGTATAATATCTTATTGTATAATGTTCGTGCTTGAACTTATAGTCGTAGACAGAATTACACAATTCCCCCCCCCCCTAATTATTACCTTCTTTGTGTTCAAGCTTTACCAATGATTTTGTCTGTAATTTCTTGTTTGTTAGGTTGGTGAAAGTTTCAATCTTTTTCTTAATTAATTAATTTTTCCATTCTGTTACAACACCATTTTTAAATTCGTTTCTTTCTGTGATGCCTTTTTGTCTTGTAATACAGTTCTTCACGAGGTTGTGTCAGGATAATTTTTATTCAAAAATCAATTTTTTTTTAACAATTATATATAAATAAAAGACCAGTCTTTATCACTGCACTATTTTAAGGTTTTGATGCCATTTGTAAAAACCATTTTCTCCACACTCTGCTTTCTGCACTCCTCTCTGTTCACAAGTCACAATATGTAAAAGAAAGATTCTAACTGTCCCTCACATTTGTACTCTTAAAAAAAAAGTTACAATCTTTCATCTTAATACTTTCTTTTTTTTTTTTTTCTGAATTCTTGAAGGAAAAAAATTGAAAAAAAAAAGAAAAAGATGGGAAAAGCTTCAAGGTGGTTCAGGGGTCTTCTTGGAATGAAGAAAGATAAAGAAAATGTGGAGATAAATTCAAATTGTGGTGAAAAAAAGGAGAAGAAAAGATGGAGTTTTGCCAAGTCCGGTAAAGATTCCGGCGGGTTGACTCAGATTCCGGCGAATATTCCGGCGAGTGATTCGGATTGGCTGAGATCTTACATTGCTGACTCGGAGAAGGAGCAGAATAAGCATGCCATTGCGGTGGCTGCCGCAACTGCCGCCGCCGCTGACGCGGCGGTCGCGGCCGCTCAGGCGGCCGTGGCGGTGGTCAGGCTTACTAGTCAGGGTAAAGGAGGTTTATTTACTGGTGGCAGAGAGAAATTGGCTGCTGTAAAAATTCAAACTTTTTTTAGAGGTTATTTGGTAAGTTGGATTTATTTTTTTTACCTTTTGTTATGTGTTTTTTTTATTTCTTCATTCTGGTTTCTTGAATTTGAAGCATGTTTTGGACAAATTTTAATTCTTGGGTAAATCTTATGTGAAACCTGATTTAAATTCGTGAAACGGATCTAATTCATTTTATAAATCAAAACAAGTTAGATCCAAAATTCAAATGGGTTAGTAATTCATTTTATAAATCAAAACAAGTTAGATCCAATATTCAAATGGGTTAGGTAATACGAGTCATTTTATGATCCGTGTCACGAAATTAATTTATGAGACCGTCTCAGATGAATTTTTTTTCTTAATTCTTATGTTTGCTTAAAATGTCAGCAAATTTTTACACAAACATTCCTTGTGTAATTATTACATTTCTTATATTGTAATCTTTATGAAATCATTGCTCTTCTTTTCTGGGAAAACTCTAATTTGAAATTTGAATTTTTGCTAGAATCAAGTGTGTTAAATTATCTCTTTTCAAAATGAGGTATATATATATATTTTTTTTTTGAAAAAAAACTGAGGTATATATATTACTATTGCTATTTCTGTAACAAGTTTATATATTAAGCATAGTTTAAACTTTTGTGAATATACTTTTTTCCAAAATTCATTATTCTTCTTGTGTGTTTGTTTCCATTAATTAGCCTAAAGCAATTTTTTCCTAATTTGATATGAAATTGATGTTTTTGAACAGGCCCGAAAAGCACTACGGGCTCTAAAAGGTCTGGTGAAATTACAGGCCCTTGTTAGAGGCTACCTTGTGAGAAAACGTGCAGCTGCAACTCTTCACAGCATGCAAGCTCTTTTTCGGGCCCAAGCCGGTGTTCGGGCCCAAAGGGCCCGACGTTCGATCAGTAACGATTACAGATTCCAACCAGAAATCAGAGCAAGAAAATCCATTGTAAGAATGTGTTATGGATTCTTGAGAAATGTGACATATATATATATATATATGGATTCTTGAGAAATGTGACATATATATATATATATATATATATATCTTAATTTACTTAAAAAAATTGAAATTGATTGATTATATTTATTCATAATTATGCAGGAGAGATTTGATGAAAACAGGAGTGAATTTCACAGCAAGAGGCTCTCTGCATTTTATGATCCCTCTCTTAATGCATTTGACGAAAGCCCGAAAATCGTCGAAATCGACACCTGCAGGCCCAAATCAAGGTCCCGGAGAATCAACACTTGTATGTCCGAGTACGGCGACGATCATTACTACCAAGCGATATCGTCGCCCCTCCCGTGTCCCGGCCCGGCCCGTTTGGCTATCCCCGATTGTCGGCACCTCCAAGATTACGATTGGGGCTTCGTCACCGAAGATTACAAGTTCGCCACGGCCCAAAACACCCCTAGATTCGACTGTTCGGGCCGGGCCTACGGCCCGGTCACACCGGCCAAGAGCGTGTGCGGAGATGGCTACTTTAGGCCGTACTCCAACTGCCCTAACTACATGACGAACACGCAATCGTTCCGGGCCAAGCTCCGGTCCCATAGCGCCCCGCGGCAGAGGCCCGAACTAGGCCCGAAGAAGAGGCTGTCGTTGAATGATGTAATGGCTTCAAGAACTAGTTTCAGTGGTGTTAGAATGCAGAGGACATCATGTTCTCAAGCTCAAGAAGATTTTGAAATTTAGGAAAAAGCTAATTTGTTTTAGTGTTTGCCTGTTTTTATTGCATAGATAATGGCCCTTGTCCAAAGAGAAGATTTAAGTTTAAATATCATAAATCTTCTGCTTGTGTAAATTTTTCTATTTCTTGACAAAGTTATGTTTAATTAGCAAACTTTCATGAATGAAATGAATGTTGTTTTCTTTGGTTGAAAGCAAGCTCAAATTTAGGGTAAATTGTAATTTTAGTCCTATAACTATATGGGCGTGTCAAAATTGATTTGTTATGACAAAATCGCCTTGTATCTATAAAAAACTTTGGATTTAGTTCTAATTCACTATAAATTTCGTAATTGATGGATAATCTCACGTGAATTGCACATTGACGTAAAAAGTTTGGAATATTTGAATATCTGACCAAAGATTAGGTTTTTCCTAACACCTTACAAGTAATTACATTAATAGAATCCTAATTTTAGTCGGAGATCAAAAATCCCAAGTTTGAAGTTAAGTACTAATCCGAAGGTTTTTTTTTAAAAGAAAAAAGGATTATTTTGCTAAACTAAATTTAAAAGGATCAATTTTGCAACATCCCTATAATTACAGGAACTAAAATTCCAATTTACCCAAAACTTTACATATTGGATAATGTTGATTTGTTAAATATTATTTTTCACAAAAAAATTATTATCTTTTTCAGAAATTGCTTAATGCTTGCTTATTACCGTTGTATCATTGTATGTCATACGTTATAACAATTAACAACCATTCTAAAATATAAGTTGGATTATTTAATATTGTCATCAATGTTACATAAAAGCATTAAAAAATAAATAAAATTTGAATAGTTCTTTCCCGCTCTGGCTAAATTTATATTCTAATTCTAGTGTGGATATTGAAACTTCCATGTGACTTCGTCACAGTAAATTAGCCCACCTTATTTTTGGGATGCACATTTAATTGATGGCACAATTTTCAATTCACGTTTGTTTTTGCAACATGACAGTTGCCCTTGGTAAATTAAAGAGTCTGAATTTATTCCATCTACAAATAACAAAGAATATTCTTCTGTTTGTACAAGAACAATGGTTGAGAGGTTACAACAATTTCAAATTTTATGTCCTTTTGTAGCTTCAACTAGGCCAACATTTACTAGCAATGATTTTTCAGTCAGTTTTCTAAATTAAAGGGGCAATTCTATTGAAAAATCAGGGCATTAAATTGAAAGTTGATAATACTTGACATTTCAAAAAACATTGTATTGAGCAACATTATTGATTTAACCAAATAAATCAGTGTACATGAAGACTCCTCTTAGGGTTCACGTTCAGGGTCACTTTGGGTACTTTAGATGGGTGACCTGAAATATAAACACATGTTAGGCTAGCTGGGATAACCCCCATCTAAGACCCTTCGATACTTAAGTCAGTTCGGGGCATGAGGTACTAAAATAAGAGCAGTGAAGTAATTACTGTGAACAATAAAAATTGTCATTTGGAATGTGGCGTCATCAGGGAAGCCTAGCGTTATTATAATACTCTTGATTAGTACTTGCATTACTTTTCACGTGACGTCATCAGGGAAGCCTGGTTAGAGGATCAATTGTGGCCAGTCATTCGGGTTGCGGTTCGATTCGGTTCGGTCGATTCGTGTGAACTCGACCCGGATAAAAAGTCAGCAGATTCTGGCTCTTTTAGTCAGTTTTTGGATCACTATTTCGAGAGTAAGTGGTAAAATCACTTTATTGGTTTATCAAGTGTTTTATTATGGCACAATAGATTCGGGGTGTGCACGGTAATTGAATATTACCAAAACCTTCTCCATAGCAAGACATACATAATATTGAACTATAGTGAGGAGCCAATATATGGGAGGAGATCAATCTCAAACCTTAAAATGAGTTTAATTAATTAATTTTTTCTCCAATGAGCCATTTTACCTTTTACTGGCAAAGTGAAAACAAGTGGATTCTCTTTTGGATGAAAAGTACATAAAAACACTACCATCTTTACCTTTCCTCTCTTTTTTCACCACCCAACATCCTTTCCAACTTTTAATGTATTTAGTAACTTTTCACAATTTTCATATATATGGACACGTGGCATCTCTTTGGGTCAATGTTGAAGCAAATACTCAAAGATTATTGGTGAAATTGGATCTTTTTAAGCTTTTTTTATCCGTAATTATTAGGGTTTGATTTGATATGATAGATGTGTTTTTGTGCGATCTCTTGAAAATTGTGGGGTTGGTTGCTTGCATCATATGAAGTACTGTACTTGGTAAAAGACATAATCCTGAGGTTGTTTTGGTAATTGTGCATCTTGCTTTGACTCATTATTATGTCCTAACAATACATCACCCTTGGATATCTCTTGTACCGAGTTGATAAGGGTCAATTTTCTTTTTCCATGTCTTGGACATTGTCACATTGATCTTGGTTTCAAAATGCCCACCTTCTTTTATCATAATGTCATATGACTTTTTCCCCCCTTATAATGATGGTCTAACAATGATGTGGGTGACTTTAAGTGGGGGATAAGGTTGTAAATTAATTTTTGCTAGATTTTCTTATGATGTAGAAAGATGTGATGAATTAGGAAGATATTTGAAAAATTAACATAATATAAGTTTTGTTGAGGGCAAAACTATAAGTGTACTTTTATATAATTATGTAATGAGGTGGTTTCCTGTTAGATTATCTAACAATTAGATGAATCCCGCGACTAGAGCTGGCAATCCTGGTCTGGTCCGAATATTAGGTTAGACTGGGCCTAGAATTTTCATGCCAAAAAAGCTCCGCAAAAAAGGATCGAACCTTTTTTAGCCCAACCTAATGAGCCAATGGCCCGGTCGGCCTGGCTGATCTAAGCCAAAATGAACTACACGAACCAGGTTGGGCCGCAAAAAACTCAGCCCGATGGAGTTTCGGACCGACTCAACCCAATTTTGCCCTCTGGCCTTGCGGGCCAGTACCAGGTTGGCCCAGCCTGGCCCGACCTTATTGCCAGGAGCTACCTGGGATCTACTAGAATGTCTAATACTTTCTAGGGGACCTACTAATACTTTGCAATGGAACTCCGTAATACTAGTTATTAGAAAAACTAACCACTTTTAAGGGGAATCAGTAAAATCTTTCATGAGAAAAACTAATAAACGTGATTTCACAAATAATTTCTCAAAAAAAAGTAGAAAAATTTATTTTAACTTTTTAAATAAAACCCAAGGTCTAAATCATGTTATTTTACAATATATTGATAAGATACTAATTAATTTCTTCAAGTTAATTGTTTTTTCCACCATGTACATATGTTAAACAAATTAAGTAACGAAATATTTCTGACGCTATATATGGTACCATAAAAATTGTATATTTTGATCCCTTACCTTAAATAATTCATTTAGCCATGATTAAATTTAAATAACCACAACGGCAAATTTGAAATCGAATCATCAAATTAAAGAAAACATTAACCCTAATTAACTGGCATGTCTCTTCTAATTCAAACACTGATCACTATTTAATATTGAAATTAAATATCTTCTTTCAAGAATGACATGGGAGGTGAATAGTGGTTGGTTAATCGGCTAATACTATCGTCAACTTATCGCTAATTCAAGTTTAGCACTTAAATAATTATCATTAAAAAACACTAATGTCAGGATAATCAAGAATAACAATTAAAATACAGCATTAAGATACAATATCTAGAGATCTAAGGGTATTTGATTTCAGTATTTAACGAATGAATAAATATTAAAAGAACATTAATTGTTAATGCAAATCGAGAAGATTTAATATTTTTTATAGTCTCCCATTTAGTAGTTTGAAAAACTTTGAATTTTGAAAAGAGGAAGCATTCGTCTTTTAATTGTCAATATTGATATAGTTAAGGCCCAAACTCTTTAATATTTTGAATTCGAGTCCCATAAGAAATGTAGGTATTTTGTCGACTTATATACAGGAGTGAAAATCGAACCAAAACTATTTGATATTCGATTCAAATCGATCTTAAGAGATTGTTTGAGCTTGATTTTTTTGTTTTGACGAACCAAAGTTGAATACATTATTTTGTTCGATAAAATGTAAAGTTCTATTCGAGCTCAACTCGAATAAAAAGTAACATAATATGTCTAAAAATTCCTCAGTTACTCGAGCTCGATTTCTGTTTTGCTCGACTAAAACTCGCTCAAACTCGATTCGATTAATAATCAAATCAAGTTCAAACATAATTTTTGAAACTAACTTTTTTGAAACTCTATAAAAATTCAAACATGATTTGTGTTTTGCTCAATAAATCTCGTTCAAACTCGATTCAATTAATAATCAAACCAAGTTCAAACATAATTTTTAAAGCTCTACTCGATTCAATTACACTCCTATTTATATATAATAGTTACTCCCTCCGTCTCAAATATATAGTCTATTATTCCTTTTTGGGATCTCTCAAATATGTAGTCTAATTTCTATATTTAATAGTACTTTTTTCATTATTTACTATTATAACACTATTTAATATGCATTTTATAATCTTCATTATTCATTAAATAAGGGCAAATCAAGTCAGTATTAAATATATTTGTAGTTTCCAATACTTTTCTTAATTTGTGTGAAAAGTCAAATTAGACTATATTTTTGGGACGGGGGAGTATTTATCTTATACAATGGTGCTTATTTATCAACACTTTCTAAAAATCCCTGCCCAGCGCCGATTAGTCACCGCCTAGGCATTAGTCGCTGGGCCCTCTTGTCCGCCTATATTTTTTCCCTATTAGACCCCGCCTAACCCCACCCAGTCTCCAATTAGGTGCTAGGCCCCAGTCGACCGCCCGACTAGCGCCTAAGGCTTTTTATAAGAGTGTTTATCAATAGTATATTGTCATAAATTATTGATTAATGACCGTGGACTTGTTAATTAATATGCAAAAGTATTAATGATGCGTTTGATAGTCTTATCGAGAAAAAGAAAAGATGATATGAAATAGATCAAAAGAGAATCTAAATTTAATGTAACGGCTGCTTTATATTTTGGTCAAATAAGGCATTAATTTCACAATCCTAATACTTAATGAAATATTGACAAAATTTCAAACCAAAAGTCCCCACATTTACCTTATTGGAAACTTGCATCTCACTTTGGAAGATGTATATTTATGAAATAGTAGAGAAAATAAGAACCCTAGAACTTAGCTATTGAAAAAAGATGGATATTTTTGGAATTGTGGAGAAATTTAAGAACCCTACAACTTAGCTATTGAAAAAGATGGATATTTTTGGAATTGTAGAGAAATTAAGAACCCTAGAACTATTAACTAAGCTATTGAAAAAGATGTGCACTGAGAGTGGGGTGAGGCCTATGAAATGGGCTAGAATTGGGTGCTCAGATGTGCAGTGTACCATTATGTTCAATTTCAAGATTCAATAATTTTTTTAATGTTTACATACTTTTCTCTCTATCTGGCAATAGTTTTAATGTTTATTGTAGTGGTCCAGAAACAAAACAAATTAAGTTGGTTTTTTTCGGTTTTCATGTGATGAAAAATGAGAGTAGATGTAAATTACACATATATACATTATGTTGTTTTTTATGGCAGATCACTCCAAAACTAAAGTTTACGATAAAGTCATTCTTTCCAAGAGGGAAATCTTCAAGTCTTCTTTTCTGGAAGCTGGAAGTTTTTCATACAGGAACGTTATGAAGAAGTCTTGTCTTCTTCTTCGGGAGCTGAAAGTTCTTTAGACGGGAACTTGTCTGCACACACACACTCAAATGTTAGAGGGCTCCAGAGGTTGTTCCAATGAGGCCCCTCTGACGCTCAAGTTAGCATGATGATCGAGAGAGAATAAGACAGTAAACAAATACTGAATTAAATCTGTAGTAGTAATTATGAGTCAGATTACTTACAAATGAAGATGAGAAACATTTTTATACTTGAGTAGTGGACCCTGTGGGCCGCGTAAGAGAAATCAACATATGGCAAGTCCTGGATTCATTTGGGCCAGATTATTCCATTAATAACTCATTGGACAATTAATATCAAAATTCATATATAAATTGAATTCTATATTTAATTATTAAATATCGTTTTTACCCCCAACTATACATATGTCATATACAACGATGAATCTGGAATTTGTTTTTACAATCGGGGCACAAAATAAAAATAATTATTAACTATGTCAAAAACAATGAATGGGGACGCACTCTTTTGTTTTTTAAAAATTGATTTTGAAAAAAAAATAATAAATCATAAAAAACATACAATAGAAACAAGGGGCACATTTTTTTTTAAAACACGAATAATATACAATTTCGAAAAATAAAGGGAAAAATAAAAGTTATGGGGCACGTGCCAACAATGGGCAATGCGCATCCCTCTTATGTCCATATATATATATTTGTATATAAATAATAATTTGTGTGTGTGTTTTTTTTTTTTTTGATAACTCACCTTCCACGCTTACGCCCGACTATCGCCCGGGACAACAAACCCGCTCTCCTCATTGCCGCCGCAAGGTAAACTGGAGATGTGACGCACCGACCAGAGTGTTACGACGCGGGTCTCGCGACGTACAACCGATCCTCCTGGTAAAGAGAACAATTATGTTCGACCCCCAATCTACTAATAACGATCTCTCCCCGAATCGAACCCACACGGATGATATTCAGTATGAGTTCCCACCAAATCTTCACCAGCTCGCATATGCCCCGGGGAGCAATTTGATGGAACAAGGATAAGAACCCCTGACCTCCACCCTACAAACAATTTGATGGAGCATGGATTTGAACCCCTGACCTCCACCCTACAATTGGTTGTGGTGGCCAGGTGGGCTAAGCCACCTGGTTATAATAATTTGTGTGTTGTGGATGTTGTACCCTGTGCTTGCTGTGCATTGGGTGTCCGTGTCCATCTCATGATATAGTTTAAACATATTATTTTTTACATATTTTATATGTATGAATGTATATAAAATATGTAGTGCGATGCACATGCAATATAACTACCAGATAATTGGTAGTGTAGCGGTTTTATTTCCAGTCCATAATGAAAAAGTATATATAAAACCTCCCTACAAGTGGCACAATGGGCTTAGGTCAGCTGATAATTTGAGCAATCGTCTTTTACGAAAAGCCCATTAGCACATTCAAGATTTTGGCACCTAAGCCCATTAAACAACTAAGCATACCGTAAGGATCCATGAAGGAAAAAAGGTCCAGCTATGTAAGCAATTAATCTCAAGTACTTTTTTTTTTATATTTTTTTTTGAGTTACGCGCACACACTTCACTGGGGATAGAACCCCTAATCTCCCACACATTGGAGGAAGTGATGCCACTGGGCCAAATGGCTGGTGGATAATTAATCTCAAGTACTTACAAGTTTAATCTACATACTCAACCTCATGACTCGTGAGATTTAATTTATAAAAATAAAAATATAGGTTTCAATAAAAATAAACAATGACGTATATTACTTAATATTAGGAAGTTATTAGAAGATCTTCAAGATTATTTTCCAAGAGTTATGCCGATTTTTATTATTCGGGTCGATATAAATTGATTTGCATAAATTCTTGTTTATTATAGTGTAACTATATTTAATGAATTAAATTAAATTAAATTATTGGAAACAATGTAAAGTAATTTGAATAAAATCACTTAGTGTCCCCTGACATAGTTCAACTGGTAAATGACATGAGTGATATAACGTTCACTTCGCTGGCATTCGTAGCGCGAAGGTTTCGAATCCGCTTGGTAACTGGTTTGAGGAGGATTTCTTATGTAGTGACTCAGGACCCTGACTCGTTGAGGCATATCTCGCAATTCACCTCCTCAATGAAGTTCTACGAAACGAGTCAAATCCAGTTATTCTCCACGAAGCTCTAGAGGCGGGCAGGGCCATGGGTTCATCCTTTTTAATAAAATCACTTAGCCGTTTGTCACGTGAGAGCTCGAACGGTCAGAAAAACTATGAATTCAAAACCCAAACTCCCAACGGTCACTTTTATCCATTCCTACAGTTCAGCTGATAAACAGTTTCTTCTCTCCCTCCAACTGCATCCACAATTAAGAACATTTCCACTTTTTTCTTTTCTTTGCTGAAGAAATTAAAAAATCTTGAAGAAGAAAAAGGAAAGTAATGGAGGGTTTTGCAAAGGGCCTATCATCTCCATCAAAATCTACTGCAAGTCCCAAACCCTCATCCGCAGGTAAGAAACCCTTTACTTTCTCATTGTACACACACAAACAGAGAAAATTCAAATTCTTGAATGTAATTGTTCAATTTCATGCTTTGTTCTTTTTCTGTTATGTCGTGAATTAAATATATGCCTCATTATATTTTTCCTTTAATTAGGGTTGTCCCAAGATTGGATTTTTCTAAAATAGGAATCTTGATTTGGTTACGAATTCATATTACACAAACAAACTGAATGAGTTCAAGTTCTTTAGTGTAATTGTTCCTTTTTTTTTTTTTTTTAAAAAAAAGGTCCCTTTTAATGCTTTGGTATTTTTCTGTTATCTTGTGAATTAAATATGCCCCATTGTGATTTTCCTTTATTTGGGGGTTTCTCCAAGATTTGATTTTTCTTAAATAGGAATCTTGATTTGGTTACGAATTCATATTACACAAACAAACTGAATGACTTCAAGTTCTTTAGTGTAATTGTTCTTTTTTTTTTTTTGAAAAATCCCTTTTAATGCTTTTGTCTTTTTTCTGTTAATCTTGTGAATTAAATGTATGCCCATTGTGATTTTCCTTTATTTGGGGGTTTCCCCAAGATTTGATTTTTCTGAATTAGGAATCTAAATTTTGATTAGGTTCAGGAGAGAATAATGAGAATGATATTCCCCAGTTTCAGAGCCACAAAAAATTAGTTGCCAAACACTTCATGTCACCCACCATATCTGCAGCTTCAAAAGCTGCAGCTCCAAGAAAGAAAATACTTGCCGAGAGGCTCGAAGTTTCGAGTAACTCCGATGCTCAAGATCACAAAACCAGAAAAAAGAATAACAGAAATTCGAGTATTAGCCACTTTTATCGATCCGCCTCTCGGATTGTTTCATCGTACGATCATGTCTCTGAGCCTGATGATGATTTGGGTACCGATTTTTTAGATGATTCATCTGTGAAGGCTTATGACCCTGTGAAGAATTACCTCTCCCCGAGGCCTAAGTATTTGCGTTTTAATCCAAACAGGCGGCGTGAGATTTTCAATAGGTTAGAAAATGAGGATTTAAATGATTCTCAGGAACTTAAAGATGAAGAAATGAAAGACTCTTCTGTTTCCTCTTTAAAAGAAAGTATTGTAAAGCCAAAAAATGAAAATATATGCGATGATTTTGACGACGAGGAAGAAGAAGAAGAAGTTGAGGAGAGGGGATGGTGTATCAGGGGAGCATTAAAACTTGTGCTTACATTGATTGCTCTTGTATTGTCCACTTCATACATTTGTTCGATGAACTCTCCAACGCATTCAACAACTCGACAAGCCATTTGGAATTTCAAAGATGGTTGTCTTATGATCAAGAGACAAACACTTGAAATCATCGGTATGAAATTGCAGGACGCTGGTTTCTTGAAAATGGAAGTTGGAGAGAACTATGGTGACATTGAGGAGGTTGAATTTGATGGAGACCAAAATGAGGAAAGTGAAGAGAGCTCCGAGGCGAAAATTGTCAAAGATGATGAAAATTTAGAGAGGGTTGACGAGGAGATTGTTGAAAATGAAAAAGTCGTCGGTATGGAAATGCAGGATGCTGATTTCTTGAAAGTGGAAGGTGGAGAGAGCTATGGTGAGGTTGAGGAGGTGGACATTAATAAAGACAAAAACGAGGAAAATGAAGAGAGCGTTGAGGCGGAAATTGTTGAAGATGATGTTGAAAATTTGGAGAGCGGTGACAAGGAGCTTGTTGAAAATGAGAATAGGGATGGTGAATTTGAATTGAAAACCGGTAACTTTGACGAAAGTATAGATGGTGATAGTTTTTGTTCGGAGAAGGAAGTAGAGTCTTCTTATCCGGCTTTGAATGAGGATAACGCAGAGAAGACCAAAAAAGCTTCAGAAACTGAAATCGAAACTGAAAAAGAGAGCTATGCACAATCGATAGGTGCAAAAGCTGATGAAAGTGAAGAATCTATTACTAAAGAGACACCACAGGAGTCGAAAGTGGTCGATGATATGGATTTAGCAGAAGATCTTGTTGGATTGCATGAAATCGATGAAGTTGAAAAGGAGAAAGTGGGATGGAATACTTCACCTGTTTTCATTGGATTCTCTGTAGTATCCATTTTGACATCAGTGGCCGTGTTTTATCGTTTAAAGAAACGAAGAAACGCGCCTGTTGAAGAATCCGAGCCGGTGCTAAAGCCGCATAAGTTAGCAGTAGAAAAGAAAGTAACTCTTCCTTCTATGGAGAGGAAAGTTGAATTTTTTGCTAGACCTTCATTATTATCTCAATCAATGCAAGAAGCTCACAGAGAGCACATCGGCGCGCCAACGGTCGAGTTGATTGGTGAAATAACTGTTGGTAGGAAATACCAGACTGAATGTAAAGAGAACAATGCCACTTTTTTCCCAAAGAATGACTATAAACCGCCTCAACCAGTTTATGCTCAAACTCAGCCGTCTGCGGTTGAGTATTCTACGACTAGTTCGACCTCGTACGGAAGCTTTTCGACTGAAACGAAGATCTCGAAGAAAGAGGTACTTTCAAATTGCACATTTTCAATCTTGTTCTTGGTATATAGTTTTCATATTTTGATAGTATTGAGCTAGATAGATTGGATAGAAACTAAATTAGTAAATTCTTGGTTATAAAACAATTGTGGTTAATTACAAAAAAAACTGCAAATTTGATTGTCTTAAATTTAAGGGGTTACTGTAACATTTCTATAAATATGAAGAGGTATTTGAAATGTTTTTGCTTATGAAGAGGGAAATGTAAGACGGAATCAAACTCCAGGTTTTTTTTGCAATTTCCGAAAACCTCTAGGTTCTTTTGTAATTAACCAGAACTTCAGGGGGATTTTTGTAATTATCCCAAACATTTATTCATAAAAAAATGTCTATACTGATTTTGCTGGTAAGCACTTCCTGAGTTCTGATGAATAAAGGAAATCTACTGCAAAACTTCTACAACTATAGAACAATGATGTATAAATTACAAAAATCACCTCTCAAGTTTAACCGAATTACAAAAAGTCCGGTTGTCTTTCAAAATTACAAATATTCTCTCCTATCACATTTATATTTACTTAACAAATACCCCCTCATGTGACGGAAACAAATATCAATGTGGTATTTGTAATATTGAAAGAAAGTTGTGTTTTCTTTTGTAATTTACCGAATAATAATAACGCGTTTACTTCCATGGCATCATCATGACTTGTATTTTGAACTGAATAGGGAAGCCAAAGTGGAGAAGCCATGATCGAAGTTACTCCAGTGAGGCGATCCAATCGACTCCGAAATCGCGCATCTGTCACGTCTCCATGAAAACTTTAGCAGTCTAGCTTAGGACTTCTGTTCTGAAACCGCATCCTCAGTTGTTTCTAAACAGTTTAACTAGGAGAACAAGGTTGTTGATTTCTGCCAATATAACTCAGTAGCTGGTCTGTATTCTTTAGGAATTTAATTGTTTGATTTTGTTAAATGCCAATTCACTGATCTAACTGTTGTTATATATATTTGCAATCAGTTTTATGTGCCTTTGTTCATTTCATCATCTGCTGTTGGTTTTTGCTTTTTAAATTGGGAAATTGAGTTGCATCACAGTATTGGCTTTCTAATTGTAAGGTTATAATCTTGCAAAGATCGAATGAGCCTAGAGCATTGTTCTAAATATCCTCGCCTAGCCCCGATTAGTCCATGTCTAGACGATAGGCGACAAAAGCCCTTCTTGTCCGCCCACGTTATTCTTCCGATTAGACGCCGCTTAACTCTGCTCCGGTTCCGCCTAGGAGCTAGGCCCAAATCTATCGTCAGCATAGCGTCTAAATGTAAGGCTATAATCTTGCAAAGAAGAAAATCGAATGAGCCTAGAGCATGTTCTAAATATCCCCGTCTAGCCCCAATTAGTCCCGGTCTAGGCGCTAGACCCTCCTTGTCCATCCATGTTAGTCTTCCGATTAAGCGTCGTCTAACCCTGCTCTAGCTCCGCCTAATAGCTAAGTCTCAGTATATGTCCGCATAGCGCTTTTTAGAACACTAACCTAAAATTGCACATAAATTGTTTTTGAAAATTGAGATTACCTTATTAAGATATAATTACACTTTGCCAGCTAAACTATCATGAGTTTTGTGGAAGTGCATACTAAACTTTGAAAAATTAACTTTTGCATAACTTAGAAGTTAGAACATATTGCACTTAACCCTGACATTTCAACTTTTAGATGGTTTAGTGTTAAAGTGCAACGAATCATAAAAGAAAAAAAGATGAGCTCCATTTCTGAGGGCTCCCACTGTCTGTCTTTGCTCTAGGTGGAGGAGGTGAATCACGGTGTGCGTCAACAAGTCAGGATTCTGAGTTGACTGAATCACCACACAAGAAATCATCTTCCACCATGTTTCCAGGAAATTCGAACCTCCACGCTGTGAGTGTCAGCAAACAAACAACACGATCACTCAATTCTTTACCAGTTGAGCTATGTCATAGGGCAAGTGCTAAGGAATCATTTAATTCATAGAATATGCATAGTGCTAACAAAAGGGTATAATTGATGCATAGTGCAATCTTGACACTATTTTTAAATCCTGAATGGGAATAAATTCTCCTCCCATAGATCCTTTTCTCCCCAATCTGGCTAATAAACTCAATGAAATGGTAACATTTTATTCATAAATAAAATATGGCATCTCACTTTTGTACTTAATTCTACATTGACTGATCCACAATGGAAGAAATCAAATAAATTACTACAAAACTTGTTATTTACAATCTCTCTCCCTCCCTCCCTCTCTCTCTCTCTCTCTCTCTCTCTCTCTGAAAGTCATCTCAAGCATTGTTAATCTTAGCATTCCAAGTTCTTACATAAAAAGAAATCAGTGAGGCTTGCTGCTTAACAAACTCCTTGGAAATGATGAAAAAGAAGAACCCTTTGTAGATTTCTTTGTAATAATTGCCCTTGGGAGAGTATAAGGCTTGTAACTATGTAATCCAGTTCCAATGCTCTTTGAAGCCTTCAAATTCCTTCTGTATGGAGTTGCTTTTTTTGCAAGATCTTCAATGCTTGTCACCCTTGAAAGTGATGTAAATGACTCTGATTTCCCTTGGTAAAATTTTGAAAGCCCTCTTCTGCAAATAATAAAAGTTTTCATTTTTAGCCCATATAAATCACATAAAATATAAAAAGTACCAAAAAAAAAAGAAAAAGAAAGGATGAATAACTACAAAAATTTAACCTATTTATAAAAAAACTCCAGTTATCTTTCAAAATTACAAACCACCCTGGATTTTTATGTAATTAGGCTAAATCTCATGTGGGTTTTTGTAATTGACCCTAAGAGTTATCATAAACTAGAGATGATGCACAAACTAGATGTTAATTAGAAAAAAATATTTTTAACTTACTTGATGGGCAATTGTTCCATGATTTTTATCTTTCAAAATTACAATTAACTCTGGATTTTTATGTAATTAGCTAAATCTCATGTGGGTTTTTGTAATTGACCCTAAGAATTATCATAAACTAGAGATGATGCACAAATTAGAGGTTTAATTAGAAAAAAAAAATATTTTTTTAACTTACTTGATGGGCAATTGTTCCATGATTTCAGACAGATCATATAAAGCTCGGTTCGAGTTCGACGAGAACGAGGATGATGCGGATGAAGATGCATCATCTGATACATCAGATGATGATATGGATGATCCATTTGAGACCGTTGATTCTTCTCCAATAGATGAAGTAGTTGATGATGATGGTGAACATTTTTCATCATCATGGTCATTAATGTTCTTCATATCATGATCTTCATATTGGAACCATGAATCTTGAAAAACCTTTTGAATTTTCTTGCCTTCTTCCATTTTGTGAAAATATTTCAATCAAAATAAAGATCAAGATTTAATTCAAAATCTCAAGAAATTTTCTTTTTGCAAAGTGATATAACATAAAATGAGAATAAATATGAGTTCTTGGGATCAAGGTAAGGAAACATATATATGGGGCATGCAACATATGATAAAAAAAAAATATGAGTGGATTAGTAAAGTTTTGCTTTATGGAGAAATGATGTGTCATCACATAAGGGTGTATAGAATTTCCGTCACTTCACCGGCAAGAAGATGACACGTGGACGACAACAATGGGTTGACCCAAACAAAGCCTTGATTGGCAACACGTGTCGACATATCATGGTGGTTGCATGGTTTTTTGGTAAAATCAAGTGTCGTTTTAGTGGAGCCCTCAATTTTTGATAATTTCAAACGCTATTTATTTGGCTTACTTTTATGCCTTATCTTTAAGATTCGACATTATCTTCTTCTTTCTATGGTTTGAAATGAATTCTTGACTTTTAAAAATTGGCCGACTTTTTTTTTTCTTGTACGAAGATAAGTTCTATAGTGTTAGAAGCACATCCATATCCTAGTCACCATCTCATCCCACCAAAACATTAAATAAAGTTATATATTTATTATTATAATTTGTATTTTAATATACAAAAAAATTGGTCAAGAAACAAAAGTTGTGGGAATTGGGCAGCATTTGTAAAACAAAAAACATGGGATTGACCACCTTGTCTCACCTACCTTAGCAAGAATCATATGAAATATATTTCTTCTTTACCTTTGTTCCATCCATATCTCATTTCATATTTTTAAATTGCAAAAAATAAAAATAATATATTTATTAGAAAGGGGAGGAAAGGCTCATAATTTGGGTGCTATTGACTCAAGTTCATAATTTGAGACATACTCCCGATTGATTATAAATAGGGATAATTACAAATACCACATTTGAGATTGGGGGAGAATTTTTTTTCTACACTCTTTTAACAACTAAAATTCTTTTTTACCCACACTTTTAAAAAAAACTTTTTTTTACACTTTTTTAACCACACCACTTAACCAAACCATACTTTGACTCTCATCTTTCTTTGACTTAAGTTTTCTTTTGTTTTTTGTCCATTCTCACTCCAATTTAAACTTTTTGTCTCCTCATCACCTCTACTCAGCCTCCATCCACCCTCATTTGATTGTCATCTCACAGACTCACACAATAACTTCAACTTTGTTGGAGTCCCACCAGATGGCCACCCATTCTCTCCACAATCGACAAAGCCCACCACCAACCACCCTCTTTACGTGACCCATCATCCTCCCCACTCCACATGAATATGATTTTGTTGTTAATGGTATGAAGAAGTTTAGGATTAATTACAACTTTAAGTTTGGCGGACTTTACGGTATGGTTGTGCTTTATGTTATTGAAGATTAGTTCACAATATAGGTTCACGGTGTACATAATTTCACGTTATTATTTTATATAGAGCTTCACGGTAGTGCACTAACTTCACGGTATTAGTCTTAAGTCACATCACATAATACATGGTTTCACGGTAATTTATAATGTTATGCATGGTTTAATCTATGATAACCGTGAATATAATAATCAATCCGTGAACGTATTCATACCGTGAGCTTATGCATGCCGTGAACTTATTTATACTGTGAACTCGACACTTATACCGTGAAATTGTAAATACCGTGAACTTATGCAAAAATATGCACCATCAACATTACATTTACCGTGAACTATCTAACATACTGTGAACTGAACCAGTTCTTCAATATCCATACCGTGATGTTATATTTCAAGTCATACAAGAACATTTTTATACAACAAAGAACCAAAAATCATGAAAAATAATATTAAACTCGAACACTTACACCAAAGAAGCTTTACGAAATAAAAATAAATACATAATGCCAAACGCTTGATTCTGCAATCATCTAAGTCAATAAATAAAATGTGTAGTAGTTTTTTGGGTATCAATCGCATTAACCAACGACTATATGAAGAAAGGATGAAAAAACACTGATATTGAATGTGAGAGTAGATGTGTCTTGTGTGGTATTGTGTGTTGAAGAGATGAGGACTAAGGTTAAACCATGGGTTGGTTAAATTAAGGGTAAATATGTAAAAACACACTATTTTTGTGTAAAAAAGAGTTTGTTATGAAAAAGTGATAAAAAAGAGTTTTGTATATCACTTTTGTGTAATTGGAACAATTATCACTTTGAGATTTAATCTAATTATGAAAAAAATCAGATTATCTTGAAACAAAAATATCGCTTGAATTTTTTATTTACCTAACAAATATATCATTTTGAGGTGTAATTTGTAATATAAAAATAAATATCAAGAGCGTATTTGTAGTTTCGTGATGGATAATTTTCGTAATTATCCCTTATAAGTATTGATTGTAATTGACAAAGTTTTAACCCTTTGAAGTCGATATTGGAGAAATTTTGGGATTAAAATGACCGACCGATTAAGCATTTAAAAAAAAAATCCCACACACGCTAGCAGGGGCGGAGCCAGGACAACTGGTAAGGGGGGCCAAGAGTAGGGGTGTCAATCTTGCCGTGTTTCATGTTCGCGGGTCATGTTCTGACACGGATATTATAGGTCTAACATGAACCCGAACACGACTCGTTTAATTATTTATGTCAAGATACACGACACAAACATGACCCACTTATGACACGGGTAACCCAACACGACACAAAAAACCTATATAATTTAAATTTGACACGAAAAAAATAAAAAAAATAGAGAAAAAATTAAAACTACAAATAAAAAATACATTAAATATTAAAAAATTATTAAATTCGTGTTAGGTAATTTTGGGTTATCGTGTCATGTAACAAATTGACGCCCCTAGCCAGGAGTAAAAAAACAAAAGATCGCATTTGTGTATATATACAAGATAATAAAGTTTATATATATTATATTTGTATCAAAAGGATATATGCATTAGAAAATATTTACAAAATACATCATTAAATCTTTAACTTGTTTAGAGTCTCTTTTGTATATCACGAAAACCATCTATAATTTAATTTATCCTATTTTTTTGCAATTTTTTTTCAATATATATTAGAAAATAATTATGAGAAACCCGTCTTTTGATGAATAGAAAATATAATTTTAAGATGATAATAAGTTAAAATAAGACTCACAAAATCCCAAATTTAACTTACTAAAATTCATGGAATAATTTTTATCCAACAAAATTATGAGGGGACCAAAATACTAAATAATAAAAATATAAGTACTAAAAAGAGAAAAAGAAAAAAGTTGGGGGGGGAGGGGGGGAAGGCCCCCCTGAGGCATAATGTGGCTCCACCACTGCACGCTAGGGTCGAACACCTTACCTCATCCATTAAGGAGGGAGACGATGTTACTAGACACATTGGTCATAACCATCTTGAATAATATTTTGGAATTACAGTATGTTGTTTATACTAATTTACCTTTCCCTTTTCATAATCTTACTATTTCCATAAATGATTATTCTTTTCCTATATTGAATACGTTATGTGATAGCTTTTGAATTTTCAACATTACTATTTTTGGGAATAATTTGTGAATAACCATAAAAATGTCAAGTACCCCTTTTTTCTTGTAAAATGTTTTTTTCCCTTCAAATAAATAGATAAGGGCCATAAGGCATCATTATGTCAAATCAGATATACTCCCTCCTATTCACAATAAGTGTCCTTTTGGCACATGAAAAAATCTTCAAAAAGAATGTTTTTTTCACATTTTCAAGGCTAGTTAGAAAAATGTTTCTCAAATTACCCTTGAATTTATTGTTTTCCAACTAACTCTAATGCATAAATTTGTTTGTCCCAAAGTAGCATTTATGATAGATTAAGGGTATATATGGTATTTAGCATAATTCTTAATAAGTGTGTTTTTTACTAAAAAGACACTTATTTTGAATAGGAGGGAGTATTTTTTTTTTTGGGAAAAGAAAAAAAGAAAGAAACGGACAGATTTACATTTAATTGGGGACTGAAAGCGTTTCATTTGTATAAATAAATGCAAAAATTCTTCAACGCATTAGATCACTTTCATTTTATAAGCTTATCAGAAAATTAAATTACGTGGCACTGAGGCACATGTTGCTTACCCATTTTCAGACTTATCTCAAAGAAGAATGTCAGTTTCCTGGTTGGGGACACCTTTTTTGAATTATTCAGCTAATGGACTCTTTCATCATTTATTGACTTTCAGCTAATGGACTCTTTCATCATTCAGAGTGGACCGGCCGGTTCGACCAGTTCGATTTGTGGTGAAATTGTGGTGAAATTCCTTTTTTTCTGTCCAGTTCGATTTGTGGTGAAATTGGGTGGCTAAAAATTGTTGCCACTTAATCAAATCCCGGGAAAGCCTAGAAACCAGTGACCCTATTAATCTGGTTCAATAGAAGAAAAAAAATATTTGTTTTTTTAGTAAATAAATATTTCTTAGTTTTATTTCAAAAGTCGAAGGAAAAATATGTTTAATAAATCTCCATATAATTACTCCTTATATTTGATACATATTTTGTTTTTAATTTTTAAATTTTAGTATTTATTTGTGTTTGTATTTGTTAGTTTTTTTACATTTATCTTGTACAATCACACACACACACACAGGTATATAGGTTAACCGATTTTTAAATAACAATTTAATTGATCGAACCAATGATTCAATGATCCAATTATTAATTCGGTACAATATCCGATCTGAGTTAAAAAAACATTGGTTCTGTAAAAATTATATACAAAAGTCATATTAAGCTAAAAGCCTAAAACAAAGTGGACCAATTTAAAACTTAAAAGGGGTTTTTTCTACTTAATAAGTGGTGTTTTATGGTAATTTTTGATTAATATGGTTTTGTTGTCTTGGAAGACAATTCTCAGTTTCACTATTAACGTTTTGTATAGAAAATTCAGATGACCCATCATGGGAAGATTAATGGCACTCCGAAATTGGGTCATCTGTTACTTATTACACACACCACCATGTCCATTAATTCTGGATGTAAACTGTAAATTATTTGTTTGTCAAATTAAAGGTTCATGAATTTTTGAAAATTATGTTTACTTAATTTTAATTTAAAAGTAGAAACGCCAAAGTAAATTATTTATTAATAAACAAGAAGTTAAATTGCATCAAATATATTACACAAACCGACATGTCCATGAATTCTTGATGCACAAATTTTATATTAATCAAAGAACATAAATCTTCATCCAAAAAAGGACCGTGGATAAGATGATAATCAATGAAATGGATTCTAAATCTTTCTCCACTACAAAGAAGAGTTGGGCCCACATCTCAAGAAATTGATTATAAAGTTTTGATAAGGACAAAATACAGTATGGGCCGACTTGACAGATTTAGGACATTGGGCCGATCTGATGAGGCCTGACATTGGGTCGATTTGATGAGGCCCATAGTCTTGGGTTGATCTGTTAACCATTAAACATTGGGCCGATCTGACGAGGCCTGACATTGGGCCGATCTGAAGGAAGCCCATAGTCTTGGGTTGATCTGTTAAGCATTAAATATTGAGCCGATCTGTGGAGGCTTGCATCATGAGATTGGTCTAGGGCTTATCATATTGGGCCGACCTGTTAAGGTCCGAGTACAAGTGGTTGTATGGATGTTTATAAGACTGACCTGTGTAAGGTCAGCTGTGTTAAGTCGACCTGTGGTTGATCCATTGTAGTCTAACATGACTTCGAAAGAAGAGGTTAGCTCGACCCAAGAGATGTATGAGGCATTGAGGATGCCTTGGAGATTTAAGGGGGTTTCGCACCAATACAATGTGCCGACGTGTTCTGAAACATGTCGGAGCTATGGTCTTACGGGCGTAAAATTAGGGTTTTTAAGAGATTCGATCCTAATCTAATGATAACTCTGACACCGAATCGTAACTGAATCCCGGAATTCACGGAAACCCTAATCCTAGCTAAGGTATAAAAGGCCCAAGCCCAGGTTTATTCTAACCTAATCTCATTTGTTACTGTTACATTGCTTTTTTCTCTCTCTAGTCTTTACTTCCTTTCCAAGACACTGACTTAAGCATCGGAGAGGGTACGCCGGAGCCCCCTCCGGCCTCCCTTGTGCAGGTTTTACAGAGGACTTCGTCTTGGAAGGTGATTGGCGAAGAGAGGTCATTTTTGGGAGCAACCAAGTGGCGCCGTCTGTGGAAAACATTGAGCAGAGACGTGAGATTCGAGTCTTGGCTATGGAGGATGTTAGGAGAAATTTGGAAGATGATCTGAACCGTACGCCGTTGGGAGATACTCCGGGCGTAGTCAGACCTCCACCTCCACCACCCCCGGTGGACGGCGGAGGGCAGCGAGTGTCTAGGACTGGAACGGATGGACAGACGCCTATGTCTGGTGGGAGTGTTGATTTGGGCCCAATGTTCTTTGAACAGTTGGGTGGTTTCATTACTAGGGCCGTGGAACAAACGGTGGAAAGACACTTGAGGGAGATGCTTCCGCCAACGGCTCCGCCTGTGGTCCCCCCTCCGGTGCCTCCTCCTGTGGAAAGAGGTGCATTCATCAAGGGCGGAGCATGCGTCAACTGAGGACCAGGATTGGTCATAACGGATGGATGACCTCCATCGTGAGGTGCGAGATATTCGAAGGAGGGTTGTGGGAGTGCCGGGAGCGGCTGCGGTTCGGGTGAGGAGGGGAACTCATTTCTCGGACGAGGTGATGGCGGATGAGCTCCCAGCCTCATACCGAGCTCTGAGCTTTGAATATGATGGTACCACAGATCCGTGGGACCATCTCTGCCGTTTTGAGAATGCTGCTTTGCTACACAGGTTCACGGATGATGTGTAGAGTTTTTCCTACCACTTTGACGAAATTGGCTCAGCAATGGTTTAGCCAGCTTGCCCCGGGCTCCATTCGAAATTTTGATGACTTCAGCTCGGCTTTCCTTAATCAGTTCACGAGTTGCCGTAAGTACCAAAAGGCGCTCCTGACTCTGTTTAGCATCAAACAGAGAGAAGGGGAGGGACTTCAGAGCTATATTCAGAGGTTTACCGCGACAAAGTTGGAGGTGCCGTCGGCCAGTCCGAAAATTTTGGCTAATGCCCTAGCTCAGGGCCTGAAGGATGGGGAGTTCTTTGAATCCTTAGTAATAGAGCCTGCTAAGACATTCGACGAGCTGTTAGATCGTGCGGAGAAATATATTAACTTGGAAGAGGCGAGAAAAATGAAGATGGAGGAAGGAGAGAAGAGAAGAGACAAGAGGGAAGATCGGGAGGACAAGGGACCTCAGAAGAAGCTGAGGTCTGAGGCGATGGGAGGAAGGCCGAGATTCGAGAAATATACGCCATTGGTTGTCCCTCAGGGCGAGGTGCTTGTAGCTATTGAGAGGCACCCCGACCTGAGGTGGCCAAAGGCACACGCAGAGGCACCAATGAAGACGAAATGCAAGGAGTTTTGTAGGTTTCACAATGAGTATGGGCACACAACAGATCGGTGCACACACCTGAGGGATGAGATCGAGCGGCTCATTCAAGTAGGTCATCTCAGGGAATTTGTGTACATCGACAAAAAATAGAAAAAAAGCGGAGTATAAGAGGGATAACCGGGGATATCACCAACCTCGGCGGGAGCCGGAGTGTAGGGGGGAGGAAAGGGAGGAGCTACCTCTACCTCCACCCCCACCTCGGCGAGAGGTCATCCAGATGATTGCTGGAGAGCCGGCGAAAGGAGATTCGAGGTGAACTCGGAAAAATTATGTGAGAGCAAATGGCACACGATCGGGTGCAAAGCGATTGAAGGTGGAACAACAGTCGACCCAGGGCCGAGTATCCAGTTTGGACCAGAGGATTGCAAGGGTATCGTGACACCTCACAGCGATGCTCTTGTGATCACGGCGACGATCTCTAATTATGATGTGTAACGCTCTAGTTTTCGAAATGTGATTTTTAGCGTTACTAAAAAAAATCTACATTTTATTATATCACTTTTTTTTAAAAAAAAATATACTTAACTACTACAGCGGAAGCATAAATTAAAACGGTTGATCGCAAACTAGAAATCCAAAAATTTTATCGTATTGAATAATGGAAAATGCAACATTTATCGTTCCATAAAAAAAATCAGAATAACTAGGTTGATAATAGGAAATAATAATAATAACGTAAAACTAGTTTTCTCCCTAACATGCGAATACTAATAAATAGAAAAAAATTCATTGGCTTCCCCTCTATCGGCTCCGCACCCATCCGGAAAATCTGAAAAATTAGTAATAGAGGGTGAGTAACACATACTCAGTGGGGATCTTAACTGTCCAAATTAAATATATACAAGCATAATTTCACAAATTTAAGCACATATACTTTGTCATCACATATACTTTGCCATTTGGCCGAAGCCATCACATATACTTTGCCATTGGCCGAAGCCACACATATACTTTGCCATTGGCCGAAGCCACACATATACTTTGCCATTGGCCGAAGCCTACTTTGCCATTTCACATAAATAAATAAATATTCTTCACATATAATAGGCACGTCAAGTTCAACAATTATAATCACATTGTCAAGTATAGAACTTCTAAAATTATACAAGTACTTATTTAATAAAGCAATTAAACTTCGCATTTAAAAAGTGTAAAGAAAAATTCCTACCTCAAACGTAGTTGATAGTCGTACGAAGCATGAGCTAGAAAGCCTAAACGTCTAGTTCCTCGTCACTGTTGAATTTTCCTATTGTGTGCAACTCTGAGGTTTTGTGTTTTAAAGTGAGGGAAAAGAGTTTTACATGAAGTTTTTGAATGTGTGTCCTAAAAGCTGTCTTGGGTATATCTCCTTCTTTAACCTTCAGCTGATGGTACCCAGACCTCAGATCAATCTTAGAAAACACGCTTGCCCCGTTTAGTTGATCAAAAAGATCTTCAATTCTCGGTAAGGGATACTTGTTCTTGATAGTAAGTTTGTTCAACTCTCTGTAGTCAATGCACATCCTCATGCTCCCATCGTTTTTCTTCACAAAAAGGACAGGTGCTCCCCAAGAGTTCTTGTAGTTGAACCTTTAACTCTTGAAGTTCCTTGGGGGCCATTCTGTATGGTGCTTTTGATACAGGAGCGGCTCCCGGAATCAGATCAATCGTAAACTCCACTTACCGATTTGGTGGTATTCCAGGCAAATCCTCTGGGAATACGTCAGCATAATCTTGTACAACCAGAACTTCCATGATTGTTTTCTCGGCAACCTTAGCGGCCATCACATTAACCAGAAATCCCTGACATTTTCTTTTCTTCAGCATTTTAACCGTCTTCAATGCTAATATAATTCGAGGCATTCCACTCACTCTTGCTCTGAAAAATATAAATTTGTCTCCCTTTGATGGTTCAAGAATTATTTCTCTTTCGTGACATTTGATGTGGGCCTTATACTTATTCAACCAGTCCATTCCTAGTATGATATCAAAATCCCTCATTCTAATCACATGCAAATCCGCTTCTAAATTCTTCCCATCAAAATCCAATGCCACATTGTTAGTCACTAGATCAATACTTATTGTTTTTCCCGAAGGAAGTCTTATTTCTAGTGTATCACTAATTGTGCAATTCTCAAGACACGTTTTAGCATGAAAATCAGCGGATATGAAAGAATGCGTAGCACCAATATCAAATAACATTAACGCATGTATATTAGAAACATGTATCATACCTGTCAGTGTTCCTGGGTTCTCTTGGGCTTCATGTTGTGTCATGGCAAAAACACGTGCCTGACCCGTTGGTATCTTTCCCTTCTTGTCTAGAAATGTGGTGCAATAATCTGCGTGATGGCCAGGTTGGTGGCAACGGAAACATTTTCCTTGTCCCAGTAAGCATTCTCCATAATGATTTCTTCCACAGGTTGGACAAGTTGGCTTCACCTTCGTGCAACCGAATGCGTTTGCTCCGGTCCCGACCGCTTTACTCGCTACCGCCGCTACTCCCTGACTTGGACCATTCCATTTCCTCTTTCCTGGAACATTGTCTATCTTCTGGGTAGGATGGTCCAATTTCAAACACGACTTCCTGAGCTCGTGAAAACAGTTCTGCATAAGTCGTCGTTCCCAAACCAGCTAGCACACAACCTATTTCTGGACGGAGACCCCTCCGGAACCTCCTTGCTCTCTTCTCATCCGTGTCTACCAAGTGGGTGGCAAACCTTGCCACCTGATTGAACTTACGTTCATACTCGATGACTGTCATGTTGCCCTATTTCAACTCCAGGAACTCGGTCTCCTTCCGATCCCTATAAGACTGGGAAATATTGTTGCATGACCTCTTGTTTAAAGTTAGCCCAGGTCATGCCACGTAGTTGCTCATCTGTCCTTGAGCGAGAGAAAGCCTCCCACCAGTGGTCCGCATCTTCTGTGAATTGAAAGGTGGCGCACGAGATTCGTTGCGCATCAGTGCTAGGGATTCGGGCAAATATTCTCTCCATTGCGCGTAGCCACTCCTCGACTACGAATGGCCCATTGCGTCCATTACAGGTTTGTAGTCTGAATCTCCGGAAATGTTCCAAAACATGCGCTTCCTCGTTTCCACCAGCTGGGTGGCCTGGTGCAGGTGGTACGGCATTATGCTGGGGTAACCCTCGTAGTAAAGCAACAAGATTATTCAGCAAATCGTTGCCAGCATCCCCTTGGCCCTGGCTTGAATTAAGTGACGCATTTGATCCATCCCTTCGTGGAGCCATGATCTATAATACAATGGATTGTTTAGTTTTTAACTCGTATGAGAAGTAAATATAACCTCTATCCTTCACATAAACACCACAAGACAAGGTAATTAAATAAATAAAAAAATATAATTCCACTATTCAATAGAAATTGCCTTCAAGAGGATACAATGCGAAATAAAGTAAAATAAAAGATCATACTGAATCCTACTAATCTAGAAAAATGAAATAACTCTTACTAGAATAAAGAAAGAAAAGAAAAATGAAATTCAAAACAAAATCTAGATAAGGCTAGAAAAACTAGTCATTTAACTAGATCCCTCAGATGAGAATAATCCATCTAAGTCTTCCTCTGGGTCTTCCTCTAGTTCAGCCAAAGCATCGTCATCAAAATTATGTGAGAGCAGCGGCACCAGATCGGGTGCAAGAGCAGTTGAAGGTGGAACAGGTCAGACCGGGGCTGAGTATCCAGTTTGGACCAGAGGATTGCAAGGGTATCGTGACACCTCACAATGATGCTCTTGTGATCACGGCGACGATCTCTAATTATGATGTGCAGCGGGTATTTGTGGATACAGGAGCTCAAAGAGATATCCTATTCTATGATTGCTATAAGAAGATGGACCTCGAGGTCGGCTTGGAGACGTGGACACGGCGTTGGTCGGATTATTTGGAGGGATGATCCAACCAATAGATATGATTACTTTACTTGTTTCCTTGGGTAAGGAGCCTAATCGTAAAATTAGAATGATTCGATTTTTGATAGTTGATGCACCATCTTCCTATAATGTCATGTTGGGTAGACCGACACTAAATGCTTTCCAAGCTGTGGTGTCGATATACCATTTGAAAATGAAGTTTCCTGTGGGGGAGAAGTAGGTGAGGTCGGTGGAGATCAGTATATGGCTAGAAAATTATATGTAGAAAGTATTCAGAAGGCGGAAAGGGGGAGTGTTTTTGATGATGATAGAAATAAAGACAAGTTGATTAGGTTGGACGAGCCGGTGGAGCACGTCCAACCTAACGAGGAAATGATGATGGTCAAGCTGGTGCCAGGTGACCCTAATAAGGTCACTAAGGTCGGGAAAGAGTTGTCTGATGAATTGAGGGATGAGCTGGTGGAGTTTCTAAGGAATAATGTGGATGTGTTTGCTTGGATAGTGGAAGACCTGGTGGGGATTGATCCGAGCATTGTTGAACGCAGGCTCAATGTTAATCCATCAAACAAACCAGTAAAGCAAAAGAAAAGGAATTTCGGTCCTAAGAAGGACGCTATAATTCGAGCGGAGGTGCAAAGGTTGTTGAAAGCATGGAACATCAAAGAAATCCAGTTTCCAGAATGGCTATCTAATGCAATATTGGTTCCAAAAACAGAGGATGATTGGCGCATGTGTGTGGATTTTAGGGATTTGAACCGTGCTTACCCTAAGGATTACTATCCATTACCCCGAATCGATCAGCTAGTGGATTCGACGTCGGAATGTGAGCTGCTTAGTATGATGGATGCATCACAAGGATATCACTAGATCAGGCTAGCAGAAGAGGACCAAAAAAGGGTGTGCTTCGCCACCTCTTTTGGTACCTTCTGTTATGTAGTGATGCCAATTTGGGTTGAAGAATGCGGGAGCCACATACCAGATGTTGGTGGATAAGATGTTTGGGGAGCAGCTCGGCAGGAACATGGAGGTATACATGGATGATATGTTGGTCAAAAGTATGAAGGTTGTGGATCATGTACGTGACCTAGTTGAAACATTCGTGATAAGGATCTTTTTATGCATGTTTTATGTGTATATTTGAGTAGAATTCGAGTTATTTTATTGTTAGTTTTGTAAATTTTTGATTGTACATAGTTCATATTACTCCGAGGTGATTTTATTGATGTAGATTGACCATTCGGGGCTAATTTTGGTGAATTTCGGACCATGGATTCATGTCAAAACATACCGGGGAGTTTAAGGATGCAAAAACGCTCGAAATTCCAAGCCAAACGCGTCATTTCGGGGCCTTTTTGGTCCAACACGGGCAGGGGGTGTCGGGCAACACGACCGTGTTCCGCCGGGAGCTAAAAACTCGATTTTTTTGCACAAAACAGCCTCCTCCGACACGGCCAGGCCGTGTTCCCAACACGGCCGTGTCCGAGACACGGCCTGGCCGTGTTGGGAAGCACGACCATGTCTCCCGATTCCTGTGTGATAAAACAAAGACGGCCCGGCCCGGCCGTTACGGGCGACACGGGCGTGTCCGGGACCTCTTTTTGCAACTTTTCTTTGCGGAATTTGGGGAAAACTCACCAACCAACCCATTTTGGCCACTTTTGTACACTTTTAACACCCTATTTTGCTTAAACACGTCTCCATGTCCCCTCCCTCATCACTTGAATACAAGAATTCGCCAACCAACAAGGAAAATGGGGGTGATTGTTTAATAAAAGAGAGTACTATCAATGTATTGGTTGCCTATAAAAGCCAAGGGTTGAAATTGGGAGATTCATTCATTATGATGATACCCGAGCCGAGCTGTGAAAAATTAATCCACGTCATCAGTCTAACACATATCCGAATAGGCGACCTGCGGGTGATGTCAACAATGATGTACGACAACACGTCACGAATTAGGCTCGCCCGCTACCGAGCCCAACCGCTACCGAGCTGCTACCGAGCCCAACCGCAACACGGCTACCGAGCCCCGAGCCCAAATTTCAAGATGAAACGCACGCGCGACAGCTTCGTAAAAATAAACACATGCCCATACTTAACACTTTATTGGTATCAGAAACTGCCACATGTCAGAGAATTATGAAGAGAAGTCGACAAGTGGCAAGTTTTGACTGACATGCACAACTATAGAGGGACATGTGTCTTTCTTTAATTATTTTACTAATTGATGAATAGTTAGTGCAAAGATGACTATTGTAAACCCACTTACTCAAAGGGGTATAAAAAGTCGGAAAAAGAGGAAAAAGATAGAGATCAATAGTAACAAATTATAAGAAAGACCGACCCCAATATTCCTAAACTCAAAATACAAAAAAAAAAAAAAGCATAAATAGCCAGAAATAAACACACGTTACGCACGTTTTCATTTCCACGTGTTAAATCTTTTACATATTTCTGCTTGTTGACCAAAACACACGTCAACAAATTGGCGCTAGAAGGAGGGCCCGTATTGGTCCAGTCCGAGTTCCAGTCAAAAGCAAGTGAAACAAAAACCAGGTAAAATTTGACACTGAACCTTTTGATAAGGGAAAAAATGAGTCAACTGTCGAGAAATGCCCGCTTGACTGAAGAGCAACATTTGAACAATCAACCTGGCCAAACTACGAATGGCCACAATATGCTCCAAACGGAAGCATGGAGCACTACTTTATTCCCTTTCGCTCAGTTAATCGCCAACCCAACCTTTGTACAACAAATGAACCAACTTATATCGCAAACTCTCGCCACCACAAACTCTCAAGCACCTCCTCCACTCCTTGCAAATACTAACCCACTCAACCCACAACTAAATGTTAACATTAATCCTCAAATTCCGGACTTCCTCGCCATGAAGCCCAAGAAGCCGATTCGGGTAATGAACAACATGTCCGTCATGACGAAGGCGGCAAAGAGAAGATGAGGAGGAGCAAAGTCGTATAACGAGTCATTTCCCGGAGCAAACGCGACATCGTCGTGCCCACTCGATGTTCGCCGGACGACCGAGTTGATCCCTTTCGCCCGGCTCGATCGATAAGTTCCCGCTTAGGTTTCCTAGGATGGCGGGAACAACTCGGGTCAATCGTGTCCAAGGCCCTAGCTTATGGCGGGCAGAACGGATGTAGAAATACACCGCCTACGTCGTCGTCTGAACGAATTGGAAGGCGGTCTGGATGGCGAACAGTCTCGAAGACCGCCCCAAGTATGGAGCCAGCCAGCTGTTCCATCGCCATTTTCTCCTGGAATCCTGGCGATCCCATTACCGCCAAAGTTGAAAATCCCCCGTCGGTCTCTATAATGGGAAACCGACCCGACCACTCACGTTCACAAGTACTTAGCATGGATGGAACTATACAGTCCAAGCGATGCCATCATCTGCAGGGCCTTCCCCCTGACTTTGGGCGACCGAGCCCATCGTTGGTTTAGGACCCTGCCGCAGGGATCCATTCAAGCATGGGGGGATCTGGCCTCCGCCTTTACGACACATTTCTTAACGTCCAAAGTCCGAGCCGCGCCTAAAGACTCCCTCGTAAACATCAAACAAGGGAAGGACGAGCCCCTGAAGAGTTAAATTTCTCGGTTTAATAAACAAGTTCGAGAGATGGAACCGGTGTCGGATGACGCCATTTTGATCGCAGCCATGGCTGGACTAGCCCCCGAGACTTGGTTCAATTACTCCATCCACGAATCGGGGGCGACCTCGTATCAAGAATTTCTAATCCGCGCGGAACGCCATATTTGTGCGGAAGAAGCCATGGCAAGTAACCGCCCCGAGCACCGACAAGGGAGCGTAAGAAAGGACGGAAGGAAAGAACCAGTAGTTGGTCCGGGGTCAGGTTTCCGGCCATTCTCGGAAAACCCGACCACCGGATTTAGAGCTCGCCAAGAGGCGAGAGCCGAAGTCGCCGCGCTAAGGAGTACTTTGACCCACACTCCGTCGGCCATATGGAGTGAAGTACAGGGTCTGAATTTGTTGCCTCCGGCTCGGCCTCTGAAAATTGAGCCATCAAAATTAGATTCGCGTCGATTCTGCGCCTATCATAAATCGATAGGTCACGATACTGACGAGTGCCGAGATCTAATTAGGGAAATTATGCGGGTTGTTCGGCAGGGCGGCCTTAAAAGGTACGTTCATGAACTACCACCCCCACCGGCACTGGCTCAAGGCGTCAACCCGGAGCGCGTAATCAACCCGATCTCCCGCCGCCCCCCGGTGAAAAAAACCAGGGGGGGAAATCCTCATGATGTCAAGTGTCGGTCGGATCAATACCAACACAATGGAGGATAGACGCTCCAACAGAAAAGAAAAGCCGATATTAGACAGCAACCAATGCCGAAAGACAAGTTCGGTGGCGAAATCAAGGAAGGCCAACCCACCGCCACTTTGTGTTCTCGGATGCGGATGCCGACCAGGTGGTCCATCCTCATTCTCGACCCTCTCGGTCATCATCGCACCGATTTTGGGTATTCCAGTTCCACGTAATTTTAATTGATACCGGAAGCTATTCATCACTCATTTATGTCCGAGCATTTCAAGATTAAACGTGGATGATAGTTATATCCGTCCATGTAACGACAACATTCTCGGGGTTTGGAGGAGGAAGGATAGTTCCGCTCGGAGAAGTTGATTTGCCCATCCAAATGGGACAAGGTTTGCATAAACGGATCGTCATGACAACATTCAAAATAATCAATGCCGATTCGGAGTACAATGCCATCATTGGGAGGCCATTGCTTTATCATATAAAAGCAAATTGCTTTCAATATATCATTTTTGTATAAAATTCCCAACATCCGATGGCGAAGCTATACATAAAGGGAATCAAAGGAGTCACGAGAGTGCTCTCTTAAACTCCGACCGTGGAGATTAACGTGGCGAAACAAGGGCAAACCAAAGGAATCACACAAGATAATCCCTTGCCCGAAGAGGAGTCCGAGCGAGCGGGTGATCGTTCAGAGGATAATCCAGGTCGTCGGCCTGGGAAGGAGCCAATGATGGAAGAAGAGCGAGCCGCAATCGAAACCGAGCCGGCGCCGAAGACGAATTGCCCCCGCAAATCAAGGAGGGGAAAAGCAAGAAAAGAAAAACGAGCGGAACCAAGAGAACAAAGGTTGATACAATCAATGCGGTAGGCCAGCGGCGGGGCGCCAACTACGTATTGGTCATGATCTTCCGAGAACCATATCGGCGAGTTGGTCGAGTTTTGGGAAATAATCTTGACGTCTTCGCATGGACTCATGCAGACATGCCCGGAATTGACCCCAAGTATGCGTGCCACCGCCTCAATATTGATTTAACGTTCCGCCCAGTCATCCAGAAAAGGCGCAAACTCGGCCCTGATAGACAGGCAACACTCGAAATCGAGGTTAACAAACTACTAGACAATCAATTCATCCGGGAAGCCCTCTATCCTCGATGGGTCGCCAATCCTGTTTTGGTAAAGAAAAGCAATGGCCATGGGCGCCTGTGCGGATTTTACCGACCTCAACAAAGCATGCCCTAAGACGCTTATCCATTGCCAAATATCGATTACATGGTAGACGCCACGGCAGACACGAGCCGATGAGCTTCATGGATGCATACTCGGGTTACAACCAAATACGGATGCACCCGAAAGATGAAGAAAATACCTCATTTTTCTCTCTCGCCGGGAATTCATCATTACAAGATGATGCCTTTCGGATTGAAGAATCTTTGGTGCGACCTATCAAAGGTTAGTAAATAAGATGTTTGAGAAAATGATAGGTCACACTATGGAAGTCTATGTAGATGACATGCTAGTAAAATCATCAGTACATGTCCGATCATCTAAACGATCTTAATAAAATGTTTCTTTGTTTTGAGAGAGTACAAGATGATGTTAAACCCGAGAAAGTGCACATTTGGGGTCGGTTCGGGTAAATTTTTGGGGTATATGGTCAGCCAAAGGGGAATCGAAGCTAACCTGACAAAATAAAAGCCATCACCGACCTAGAATCCCCAAACTCGTAAAAAGGTACAAAGCCTAACAGCCGATTGGCGCCCTTAACCGATTTGTTTCTCGGTCCACGACAAGTGCAAACCTTTCTTTGAAATTATAAAGAAAAGCAAAATTTCGAGTGGACCGAGCAAGCACAAAGTTGCCTTTGAATCCCTCAAACAACATCTATCTTCAATCCCTATATTACAAAAACCGACCCAAGGGGAGGACTTGTATTTGTACTTGGCGGTATCCGAATACGCCATCACCGGTGTTAATCAAAGTTAGATGGCTCTATTCAACATCCATTTATTACACCACCAAGCGTTACATGATGCCGAGCTCCGGTACCCACCAATGGAAAAGTCGGCTTATTCATTAATTACCGCGCGCGAAACTCCGTCCATATTTCTTAGAACACAAGATTATAGTATTGACGAACTATCCGTTGAAACAAGTGTTACACCGACCGATACTTCGGCCGGATGATTAAGTGGGTCATTTAACTTAGCCAATTTGACATTATATACGAACCACGTCATCGCAATAAAAGGACAGGCTTTAGCCGATTTTGTGGCCGAATTCACGTCTTCCATACAATTGGAGGTCAAGAAGACCAAGAATGGAAATTATTTGTCGACGCTCTTCCGCGCAGCGAGCCGAGGGGCGGAATCGTGATAATCGATCCAAATGAAAAATGCTACTTTGCTTGCTCGCGTTTATTTCGCCTTCCCGCAACGAACAACGGCCGAATATGAGGCGCTCTAGCAGTTTAGATATGGCGGCCTCTATGGGCCTAAAACAACTATTGGTTCACAAAGTGACTCTCGGTTGGTCGCTCATCAAATCAACGGCGAAGAGTACGGCGAAAGAGCAAAAATTGCACAATATTTGGATTTGGTCAAGAAAAGATTATCACACTTTAAGACAAAAATCTTACAGTGCCCCGAGCCGAGAACATGCAAGCGGATGCCTTAGCTCGGCTCGGCTCGATCCAGGGACGGATGTCATCACGGATGTCACTGCACACAACCGCCCCGTCACTTGGTGCAAAGAAAATATATACAACCGAAACCGCCGAATGCAGACTTGGATGACCCCAATCATCCAATATTTAGAGAAAGGAGTTCAACCGAAAACAAAGCCGAGGCCGAACACTACGAACTCAAGCGGCTCGGTTTACACTAGTAGACGACATCCTCTACAAACGAGGGTACTCCATCCCACTTCTACGCCGCTTGCCTTTCCGACAGATGCAGATTATGCACTTCGAGAGGTTCATGAGGGAATTTGCGGCAACCACGCTGGGGGGCCAAACGTTGGCCTATAAATTAATACTACGCAAGGATACTCATCGCCATCCCCGAGAAAGGACGCAACCGACCTCGTCAAAAGATGTGAAAGGTGCCGTAGATTTGCACCACAGTCGATATCATCCTGAATACTTACTTCCGTATTTAGCCCATGGCCGTTTGCCAAATGGGAATGGACCTCATCGGACCATTACCCACCGGCAAAGGGGGCGTCAAGTATGCCATTGTGGCGGTGGATTATTTCACAAAATGGGCCGGCGCGAGCCTCAAAAAATAGATGAAGAAAAGGTTGTGAGCTTTGTATGGAAATCTATTATCCAGTAGATTTGGGATACCACATTCGATTGTTACGGCATAATGGGAAACAGATTCGACAACCGAAGGTTCCGAAATTTTTGTGAAGGTTTCCACATAAAAACCATTTCTCAACTCCATACCACCCCGATCGAACGGACAAGTTGAGGCCGTTAATAAAATACTCAAGTATACCCCAAGGCGAGATTGGAGAGTCTAAAGGCAATTGGCGGAGGAACTACCCGGCGTACTATGGTCATACGAATCGACACATCGAGCAGGCCACCGGAGAAACACCTTTTTCTTTAGCTTATGGAGCCGAGGCGGTGATTCCCGTCCCGTATTGGAGCCCTACCTTGAATTGCAAATTTTGAAGAAGATCAGTAATGAGGCCGCGCTCCGAGCCGAACTAGACTGCTTTCGAAGAAAAAAAGGTGCAAAGGCTTGAGATGAAAAATGCAGTGTATAAACAAAGGAGTGAAAGGTACTACAATTCGAAAGTAAAGGAAAGAAGATTTCAGGTCGGCGATCTTGTATTGAAAAGGATAACGGGCATTCAACCGAGCCCATTGAAGCCAACCTGGGAGGGCCCGTTTCGGGTTAGCCACGTCTTATCTGGTGGGGCATACCTATTAGAATATTTGAATGGAGAAAAATTTATGCATCCATGGAATGTAGCATACTTGAAGCGGTATTATCAATAAAGTGAAGATTTGGGGTCGATCTATGATCCAGATAGGATTCCAAAGAGTTATCCTTTCATCTGGTATTTCGTGAGCTCTCTAAAGGAAAACGAAGTTTTTACTCACCACGGCTAAAGACTCGGTTACGCACCGAGCACAATATAAAGACTCGGTTACGCACCGAGCACAATATAAAGACTCGGTTACGCACCGAGCACAAAATAAAGACTTGGTTACGCACCGAGCACAAAATAAAGACTTGGTTACGCACCGAGCACAAAATAAAGACTCGGTTACGCACCGAGCACAATATCAAGACTTGGTTATGCACCAAGCAATGAGATCAAGACTTGGTTACGCACCAAGCATAAAGTGAAGACTCGGTTACGCACCGAGCACAAAATAAAGACTCGGTTACGCACCGAGCACAATATCACCAAGCAATGAGATCAAGACTTGGTTACGCACCAAGCATAAAGTGAAGACTTGGTTATGCACCGAGCACAAAATAAAGACTCGGTTACGCACCGAGCACAAAATCAAGACTCGGTTACGCACCGAGCACAAAATAAAGACTTGGTTATGCACCGAGCACCGAAATCAAGACTTGGTTACGCACCAAGCATAAAGTGAAAACTTGGCCATGTACCAAGCACAAAATAAGGACTCAGTTATGCGCCGAGCGCAATAAAGACTCGGTTCATAAACAAAATTTCAAAAAACAAAATAAAGGACAGGTTTATATCCCTGAGTACAAGAATCGATTAAGGCGGCGGATCCCTTATTCGAAAGCACCAAAACCGAGCCCCGTCTTGGGAAAATAAGAGGAAAAAGAAGACAGTGCAACAATCTTACAAAAAGGAAAGAGCCGAGCATCCACAAAAAAGCTTGAAACACATACACAGGAAAGGAAAATAACAATTCATTTCTACTTCAAAAATAATTACATAGGGGAGGCCGGAGCCCATTACATCTCGAGGCACAGAAGCCAAATTACCTACCTAGGGGTACATATAAAAGCATCAAGACTGAGCAGGGGGCGGAATTTTGACGGCACCGCTAGAGGCGACTTCTTCCACGTCTGGAGGAAGAGAGCCCTGCGCATTAGGAGCCTCTGTAAAATTCGGCCGAAGGGTATCGAGATCAGCCTCGGGAGGGCCAAATCTTCCTCAAGCCGAGCAACAAGACGCCCGCCCTTAAGTAAATCAAGAATTTCTTGGAGGCCGGTCGCATGGCCACAGTTAACATGAATGCATACTCCTCGAGTCTTTGTAAGCTTTAATGGCCTCTCTACGAACTTCCTCATTTTGTCGACGGCGATTTCTTGACCTCCCTGCGTACATCGGCTAGACGCCTCTCCATTTCCTCGGCTCGGCTCGGGCGTGGCGGACGTTCGATTCGGCGACCTTAACCCCGAGCTCTTCTTCGACTTTGCGGGCCGATCTCGCTCGCCTCGGCCCTCGCAGCAGCCTCTCTCTCGAAATTGGCCCGAGCCGTGGCCTCATCCGCTGAGTCTTAAAAGATTCTTGTACCCCTTGAAGGGTAGCATAGGCTTCCCTGCGGATCCCCGTGCCGCCTTTCCAGTCGGCATATTTTTCTCTAGCTCGCGAGTCCCCCAACCGCATGCCATAAGAGCCCAATCATCCGCCCGGACATGGCCATGGCATACTTGAATTTGTTCTTCAAAGCCGATCTACGAGCGAAATTGCTCGATGCCTTTTGTCCAGGCACGAGCCGGGACGATCATGGCCCGACTCGCCTCCGGTAAGACCTCGATTGCTCCTGCTCGGCGTGGCACATCGAACGAATTCCACAAACCACCGAGGGCGTAGTCCAACCATTCCCTCGCAATATTCATCTCTTGCTTGGTTTGGAGGAATGAAATGACCTTCCTCCGAGGTCATCCGAGAAAGTTCGCGGACCTTCCTTTTCTCGGGGTCATTCGGGATGTTCGGGCGCACTCGACCAACCCTTTCGATCCGATCGAGCTCCTCCATCACAATCCCCCTCTTCTCCTTTGAAGAGGAGGTCGCACTACCTCCTCCACTCCATCGCGGGCGTTCTACCGGATATCTTCTCTCCGAGCCGCCTCCACATCCGCGAGTTGATCGGCACCCCCGAGTTCGCCGTCTTTGTTTCCTCACACTGCGGCGTGCACGCAAATCCAAGCCACGCCCGCATAAAGCAACCACCAATTAGAAGAAAGATCAAAAGAAAACAACAAGACAATTCAAAAGGAAATGTGAAAAATACAAGTGTTTACCTCGAATGCGTAGCGGCCGCACTCGGCGGCTCCGGGTGCAATGGTCGCCTGGGGCGCAGATGATCTCGCCCACGGGACTAGTCGTCACGGGAGGCGGCGCAGCTCGCTCGATTCTCCGCCGCTCCCCGGAGAATGGGGCCGTCTTCTTCATTAACGAGAGGATTCTGCTGAGGCCCTCTCTCGACCTCCACCTCCCGCTCGGCCGCCTCGTCTCGAGCCGCCCCTCGGCCGGGGTCGGGCGGGCGGGCGAGCCTCAAACCAGTGCGGCCAAGTTGGCCTCGGTGGCCAACCTCTCAATCCGCATGTCCATGATTCCCGGGCCTGGATGTTCTCCGACCTTCGAATAAAAGTGGGCGACAGAGGCCCCTTTGATGTCCTGGTTCTCTACAAAGGTAAAAAGACACAAGTCACTACAAAAAGAAACAAGAAATGAAAGAAAAGCAGAGAAAGGAAAAAGACAAGACTTACTATAACCAAAAACAAAATCAAGGAGGATAAAGGCGATCTCCTTCCTTCCTTCCGTTCTCCACGCGAGATTGCCACTCGCCACCTCACCCGAGCCATTTTTCTTTCCATCCTTCAACGATGAAGGAAGACCTTCCACTAAACTATCCGGATACCCCAATCGGGTTTGTACATAATACCATCCGGACGGGTGACCTTTTGATGAAGGAGTCGCTCGCCGGCGAAGAGTTCATTCATCTCTTTGAACTTAGGGCAAGGTACTTCTCTGGTGGAACATCACCACGAGGCCAATAATCCTACCCCACGTAATGGGATGCACTTGGGTTGGATGTATACCCCACTTGCAAAGCCACCGCGTGAGAAAAACCGGCAATGAAACCGCATCCGAATAGAAGGTCAAGGGCGGTATGTATACCCACGCAACCCACGGGCGGGTCTTTGGGGACCTCGGTGCCATCCGGTACCGAAATGGATACCACTTGGAATACGATACCTTCGCCGGAGCTCTCCCATCTCTCGGAGCATCGGCATGCTTGGGATATCGTTTATATCGCTCGGCGTCCACCGAGACTCAACACGAAGCGAGGGCCTCCTCCTTGCCGGCCGCCGCCATTACGATGACCCATAGGACCTTGTTGCCTCTCCCGGCCTCGAATCACCGGAGGGTTCGTTTACCCGTTCCTCGTTGTCACGCTCCGCTCGATGAATCCATATCTTCTTCTTTCCGGGCGGGTGCTTTAGAATCAACACTTGGCGATTCTTCACCGGAATTCTCTTGTACCGGTCCGGGTTGATACACCGTTCCTTCTCTATAAACGGTCACAAGTCGGGTCAAAGATAGTGTGCGTCCGCTCCAAGGACGTTCCACCTCGTGAAGAATCCGGAGAAGATATCTGGATAATACTCGGCCGTGGGACGGAGATCGCCGTCTTTGGTGAAAAATAAACAAGAAGGTTCGGATGGCGGATCTTCAATTTCAACTTCTACACTATAACTACGACTCTACTATCTTCAAAAGAAGACATTTATAGGTAAAGGAAGAGTATTTCGAAAAAATACCTAAGTTCAAGTCTCTCGAACTTGGGAAGCCGACCCAAATTTCGCTTTCGGTTTTAATTACTTTAGCTCGAGGTTAAAGGTTGCGAAAGTGAATAATGGAGGAAAACAAAGGTATTTATAGACGAGTTTCCTCGATAAACGAGACGTTTATTCGAAAAGACGCTCCTTTTAAAAGCTCAAAGGCCGTCAAACATGTCAGAAAACGTCGTGTCCCCACGCCCGCCGACAGAATCGACGAACTTTTTTCGTTTCTGCGCAAGATTGGTCCAACCACAAGACGCCACGTGTCTGTCATTATGGCAACCCATTAATGCGCCGTTTCAAGCATTAATTGCTACGCGGCACAGTGCCAGGAAAGAACAAAACCTTTGAGAAATCCGTTTCCCTATTAATTGTTCATCATTAGCATTTAAGTTTAAATCCGACTTGAAATTCTTCTCTCGGAATCAAACTTGGGGGCCTTTGATGATACCCGAGCCGAGCCGGTGTGAAAAATTAATCCACGTCATCGATCCTAACACATATCCGAATAGGCGACTGCGGGTGATGTCAACAATGATGTACGACAACACGTCACGAATTAGGCTCGCCCGCTACCGAGCCCAACCGCTACCGAGCTGCTACCGAGCCCAACCGCAACACGGCTACCGAGCCCCGAGCCCAAATTTCAAGATGAAACGCACGCGCGACAGCTTCGTAAAAATAAACACATGCCCATACTTAACACTTTATTGGTATCAGAAACTGCCACATGTCAGAGAATTATGAAGAGAAGTCGACAAGTGGCAAGTTTTGACTGACATGCACAACTATAGAGGGACATGTGTCTTTCTTTAATTATTTTACTAATTGATGAATAGTTAGTGCAAAGATGACTATTGTAAACCCACTTACTCAAAGGGGTATAAAAAGTCGGAAAAAGAGGAAAAAGAGAGAGATCAATAGTAACAAATTATAAGAAAGACCGACCCCAATATTCCGGCTCGGCGAAATACAAAAAAAAAGGCATAAATAGCCAGAAATAAACACACGTTACGCACGTTTTCATTTCCACGTGTTAAATCTTTTACATATTTCTGCTTGTTGACCAAAACGCACGTCAACACATTAGATACTCAGGAAATATTCATTGTATTCATTTCATTAAGTAGAATTGGGATCAAGGGGTCTTGGAGGAGAAAGCTTGGGGCAATATTGGAGAAAAAGGCTTGGAGCAACATCATCAATCAAGAAAGAAGTCAATTGAGATTTTGAGAAAGATAAGTACACCATGTCTACAATACTTAAATCTTCTTGTGTAATTTATTCTTTGGTCAAAATCATGTGTAGCTAAACTCCTAGTGTTTGAATGTAATGAACTCTAGAATGGATTTGTGATTAAGGTGTGTATGTTTTTAATAAAATCTTCATATTTTGTGTGATTCACTTATATTATGCTTCGTTCATTCGAATTGATATATGCGCAATATTGATTTGAAGTTTATTTTTCATCCGGGAAATCGAGAGATTCATGGTGAAATAGAACCTATATAAGTGAAAAGAGTTGCATGCAATCCTAGATATAGGACGACATAAATCTTCTGGATTAGGGTCAAACCTAATATGGGAATTCACAAATCGTTATAATGTTTGTCTTGGGGGTTTTAACTAGAAAGAGATTTCAGTTAATCAACTTGAGATTAGAAGTTTTTCGTCTTGAGAAAGGGTTTAACTTAAATTGGGAATTTCTACGGTCCACAAGACATGAGATTTTATTAAAAGAGGTTGGTTTTTGCTTAAGGGCTTACGGTTTTATTTTTAACTTGTCAAATCACAAAAACATTCTAGAGAGATTTACATTCAAACACATTTCTATCTCTTGATTTCTTATTTTACAAATCTTCCTTCATTTTTACAATTTATAATTTGTTTTCCTTTTTCATCAAACAAAAACTCTGAAAATTGTTAGATTAAATAACAAAAAGACGGTAATTATTAGTACTTACAATCCTCGTGGGAATGACACTCAGTACTCAATAATCTATACTATAAAATGATAGGTGCACTTGTCTACGGTTTTAGAGGTAGCTTTTGAGCCATCAAGTTTTTGGCGCCGTTGCCGGGGATTGTAATATTAAGAACGCTTTATTTTTGTTAATTTAATCATTTTTTTTATTTTTTTACCATTATCTTTCTTTTTATCTATCTTTGTAAGTCTTGGTTTATACTTATCCTCTTTGTTTACCGCAGTGTATGCCTACTCGTCACCGAATTTGGAAGCGACACTGCCGGTAGCAACACAGAAAAAAAGAACTAACACAGACCACAAAGAGGATACTAACGAAAGTAAAGATTTCGTCATGGAGGATGAACAAAGAACTATGTATGACTATGCCAAACCATCCATGGACGGCACATCATCTAGCATCGTAAGGCCCGCTGTTGCCGCCAATAATTTTGAAATCAAACCGAATGTCATTCAAATGGTGCAACAATTTGTTCAATTCGACGGCCTACCAGACGAAGATCCGAATAATCATATCGCAATTTTCCTCGAAATTTGTGATACATTCAAAATCAATGGGGTCTCTGATGATGCCATCCATTTACGCCTATTCCCATTTACTCTTCGAGGACGGGCTAAACAATGGCTAAATACTTTGCCAAAGGGAACGATTACAACGTGGAACATCATGGCCGAAAAGTTCCTTTTGAAATATTTTCCACCGGCCAAAACTGCACGATTGAGGAATGAAATCTCTTCATTCACTCAAGAAGATGACGAGACCTTGTACGACACTTGGGAGAGATTCAAAGAATTGTTGCGGAAATGCCCACATCATGGTCTTCCTATTTGGATGCAAGTCCAAACATTTTACAATGGGCTACTCTCGTCAACAAGGCAAATGATTGATCGCGGCGCCGGGGAACTTTGAACAATAAAACACCGAGAAGGCCCAAGATCCGATAGAAGGAATGGCCATGAATGGCTATCAATGGCAATCCATACGAGGTAAACCTAACAGAACAGTGGGTGTTTATAATGCAGATGCAGTGGTTACACTAGCCACACAGGTCGAAGCTTTGACCCAAAAGATCAACGATCTAGAAGCTCCTAAACCACCACCACCGCACGTTTTATCTTGTGAAACTTGCGGCGGATTATAATCATCAAGATCGGCCCACACATAATACCTCACGCCGAACATGCTAATTACGTTGGGAATCAAGGCGAAATTACCCAAGTAATCCTTACAAAGAACACATATAATCCTGGGTGGCGACAACATACTAATTTCGGTTGGGGAAATCAAGGCCAACCACGACCTAATCCCAATCCCGATCTACACACGTCTCCCTGTTTCACCAAATCAAGGTAAGCCTAACTTGGAAGATCTTATAACAAAGTTTGTGCAATCAACAGATACCCGATTCCAAAGCGGTGGAAACATCCTTGAGAAATCAAGAGACATCTATCCATAATCTGGAAAACCAAATAGGCCGATTGCGAAGATGATTTCCGAAAGGCCACAAGGTAGTTTGCTCGGGTAATCGAGCCAAACCCAGGGAGCACGTAAAGGCAATCACCACCGCTTTCCACATGAGCATGATTATGCCAATGCCGCCATGCGAGAAATCGTGGAGGATGACATGCCCAAAGAAAATCTCATGAAAAAGGAGGTTGCGAGAATCACAAGCCCAAGATCCGCTTACCGAGTCTAACCGAAGAAGATAGAAGGGAGGACAAATTTGGTAAGTACCTTAATTCTTTCAAACAATTACATGCCAATATTCCATTTGTTGACCCTCCTTCAAAGCATGTTAGGGATCTTAATGACATCATTCCTAGTGAAAATAAGCTTAACAAATTATCAAATGTGCAATTGAATGATAAATATTCTTCCAATGAACTACCACAAAAATTTAATGATCCAGGAAGCTTTATTATCCCTTGCACAATTGATGATTTACCTGTTGATAGGGCACTAGCCGACTTGGGAGCTAGTATCAATGTGATGTCTTATGAAACATTTAAGCATGCAGGATTAGGTGAACTTAAACCTATTAGGATGGACATTTAATTAGCCGATAAATCGATTAAACATCCTAGATGTATTATTCATGATGTGTTAGTCAAGATTGACAAATTCGTGTTTCCAGTCGATTTCGTTATTCTTGACATGCATGATAATTTAGAAGTTCCCTTAATTCTAGGGCGTCCCTTTTTGGCTACCGTTAAATCTCTCATTGATGTGCATGATGGAAAGCTTACTTTGAGAGTAGGGGGTGAACAAGTTATCTTTAAAATTCCTTTGAGAAATCCTATAAATGATACTTGTTTTCCTATAAACTTGATTGAGACAAGGATAAATGATTCTTTGCTTGATATGTCTTCTAATAAATCCTTGAAAATATGTGATGTTCAATGTGCAAAAGTTTCCACAGATAAATCCCATTTTGAGAATAACATGCAGAAAAATAGGACCATGAAGGTCAATTGTTCGAAAATCGATACGGGTGGCGATGTTGTTCAAAGAGATAATTTTTTTCATAAGTTCAAGGCTCCGCCCGATTAAATCTTCACATTTAGGTGAAATGGTCCAGCTATACGACGTTAAAGAAGCGCTACCCGGGAGGCAACCCGATGTTTGTGTGCAATTGTTTTCATTTATTTTTATTTTATTTTATTTTATTTCAAAATAATCACAAGTCCTTAGAGTCATTTTCAAATCATAAAAAAAAAAAAAAAACTCTTGAGCTTCTTCTTGCTTGTCCTAATTGGGAATATTTGAGATTTCACGGTATTCGAGTTGTGTGTTGCTTAACTTTGATTAGGTATGAAGATGCCGTTGAAGGTCCCATACCAAAACAACCCAATGGTCACTCAACACCAATTCCACTATTGTAGTAAGGTCGTATTTTTCTTTTTTCCACCTCTTTTATATCATTCTAATTTCTTTGCTTTTTTTTTTTGAGTGTGTTGTGTGTGTTTGTCCATTTCTTTCTTTCACATTGAGGACAATGTGAATCATAAAGTTGGAGGTGGGTACAATAACATTTTCGGAATGCTAGTATGCTTGTTTGTGAGAGATGTGATTTTTATTTTTATTTTTTTTAACAAATTGAATGTTTGCTAGTCAATAACTTAGCCCAATTATACCTACATTAACTTGTTAATTTGTGTTTTCAATGTGAAGCAATTGATTGTCTAGGATAGATTGACGTGGATGCGCAGCAAAATTTTGATGAGATTTCTAACACCATAAATACTTGATGTGTTAAGGCATATACGACGATACCTAGCGCTATGAACGCCTCGAGAACTCGTGATTTAGTAGTGGTTAACGAGTTGTTAAACCAAGCTTGCGAATAAAAAAAAAAAAGAGAAAGAGAAAATGAAAAAAAGAAAAAGAAGAAAAAAAAACGGACCAATCGAGGTTATACTCCTCTATTTTGTTGTTGCTTAGTAACTAGGAGCATTTATGAGCCCCATGTTTGTCTTTTACGTAAAACGGCGACACGAATATGAGTATGGGAAACCACCCTAGGAGTGTTTGAACAGAAATTCAAAATATAAACCTAGTGGAAGCATGTCTCGAAAGGTCCCAAAAAAAAAAAAAAAGAGAACAAAAAAAAAAAAGGAGAATGAATACTCCTTGACTTCTCATTCCAATAAAGTTCAAGAAGCTTGGTTATATGACTAGTAGGCTAACTATAATGATCTATTGAATTCTTGTATTTTCATGGCGTTATTGAATTGAAGTTGTTCATAACTATCAGTATTTGTGGAGTGATGATTTCAAGTCTGAATAATGCCTGCCGATATTACAGTCTTTCTTGACAGTCGATCGCTTTACAAAACTATGTTTTTACTTAATGGTTAATTCAGGTTGAGAAGGCCAAGAACTTGACTGCTTATGTTCAATATGTTGAAAAAAATCAGCTTTGTATGTTGTGATTTATTGAATCCCTTTTTGATATAATGTTTTGCTTGAGGACAAGCAAAGTTCAAAGTTGGAGGTGGTTTGATAAGGATCTTTTTATGCATGTTTTATGTGTATATTTGAGTAGAATTCGAGTTATTTTATTGTTAGTTTTGTAAATTTTTGATTGTACATAGTTCATATTACTCCGAGGTGATTTTATTGATGTAGATTGACCATTCGGGGCTAATTTTGGTGAATTTCGGACCATGGATTCATGTCAAAACATACCGGGAGTTTAAGGATGCAAAAACGCTCGAAATTCCAAGCCAAACGCGTCATTTCGGGGCCTTTTGGTCCAACACGGGCAGGGGGTGTCGGGCAACACGGCCGTGTTCACGGAGCTAAAAACTCGATTTTTTTGCACAAAACAGCCTCCGACACGGCGGCCAGGCCGTGTTCCCAACACGGCCATGTCCAGAGACACGGCCTGGCCGTGTTGGGAAGCACGGCCATGTCTCCCGATTCCTGTGTGATAAAACAAAGACGCGGCCGGCCGTTCGGGCGACACTGGGCGTGTCCGGACCTCTTTTTGCAACTTTTCTTTGCGGAATTTGGGGAAAACTCACCAACCAACCCATTTTGGCCACTTTTGTACACTTTTAACACCCTATTTTGCTTAAACATGTCTCCATGTCCCCTCCTCATCACTTGAATACAAGAATTCACCAACCAACAAGGAAAATGGGGGTGATTGTTTAATAAAAGAGAGTACTATCAATGTATTGGTTGCCTATAAAAGCCAAGGGTTGAAATTGGGAGATTCATTCATTAGATACTCAGAAATATTCATTGTATTCATTTCATTAAGTAGAATTGGGATCAAGGGGTCTTGGAGGAGAAAGCTTGGGGCAATATTGGAGAAGAAGGCTTGGAGCAACATCATCAATCAAGAAAGAAGTCAATTGAGATTTTGAGAAAGATAAGTACACCATGTCTACAATACTTAAATCTTCTTGTGTAATTTATTCTTTGGTCAAAATCATGTGTAGCTAAACTCCTAGTGTTTGAATGTAATGAACTCTAGAATGGATTTGTGATTAAGGTGTGTATGTTTTTAATAAAATCTTCATATTTTGTGTGATTCACTTATATTATGCTTCGTTCATTCGAATTGATATATGCGCAATATTGATTTGAAGTTTATTTTTCATCCGGAAATCGAGATTCATGGTGAAATAGAACCTATATAAGTGAAAAGAGTTGCATGCAATCCTAGATATAGGACGACATAAATCTTCTGGATTAGGGTCAAACCTAATATGGGAATTCACAAATCGTTATAATGTTGTCTTGGGGGTTTTAACTAGAAAGAGATTTCAGTTAATCAACTTGAGATTAGAAGTTTTTCGCCTTGAGAAAGGGTTTAACTTAAATTGGGAATTTCTACGGTCCACAAGACATGAGATTTTATTAAAAGAGGTTGGTTTTTGCTTAAGGGCTTACGGTTTTATTTTTAACTTGTCAAATCACAAAAACATTCTAGAGGGATTTACATTCAAACACATTTCTATCTCTTGATTTCTTATTTTACAAATCTTCCTTCATTTTTACAATTTATAATTTGTTTTCCTTTTTCATCAAACAAAAACTCTGAAAATTGTTAGATTAAATAACAAAAAGACGGTAATTATTAGTACTTACAATCCTCGTGGGAATGACACTCGGTACTCAATAATCTATACTATAAAAGGATAGGTGCACTTGCCTACGGTTTTAGAGGTAGCTTTTGAGCCATCAATTCGACACGTTGAGAAAGTATAGAATGAAGCTGAACCCCAAGAAATGTGCCTTTGGGGTCAGGTCGGGAAAGTTTCTGGGGTACATGGTGACAGAAAAAGGAATAGAGGCCAACCCGGAGAAGGTTAGAGCCATCAGAGAAATGGCACCACCTCGGGATGCCAAGGATGTGCAGTGTTTAATAGGTCGGCTAGCAGCTCTGAATCGATTTATTTCGCGCCTCGTGGAGAGGAGTTTGCCCTTCTTCAAGGGTCTTGAGGAAGGCCAAAAAGTTCGTTTGGCATGAGGAGTGCCAAAAGGCTTTCGAAGACTTGAAAAATTACTTGGCTGATCTGTCGCTATTAACTAAGCCATTGCCAGGTGAGTCTTTATACCTCTATCTTTCGGTGGGAGAGCAAGGGGTTAGCACGGTCCTGATCAGGGAGGAGAAATCGGTTCAAAGACCGGTGTACTATGTCAGTAAAGTTTTGAGGAATGCTGAGTTGCGGTATGCAGAGATCGAGAAGGCAGGTTTGGCCTTGGTGGTGACTACGAGGAGACTTCGGCCGTATTTCCTTTCGCATAAGGTAATCGTCTGAACTAATCTTCCATTAAGAAATGTGATGAGTAAGCCCGAGGTAGCAGGGAGGCTAGTGAAGTGGGCTATTAAGCTGAGCGAGTATGATATTGAATTCGAGAACAGATCGGCCATCAAAGCTCAAGCTTTGGCAGACTTTGTTCAAGAATCAATAAGGGATGATAGCGGAGAAGGAACTTGGGTGATTTATGTGGATGGTTCAGTGGGGAGCTCGGGATGTGGTGCTGGTATCGTCTTGATCAACTCGCAAGGGATCGAAAATGATTTTGCTATGAGGTTGGAGTTCAAGCTATCCAATAATGAGGCGGAGTATGAAACATTCACCAGAGGGATGGAAATGGCCATCGATATGGGGGCTGTTAGGATGGTTGTTTACATGGATTCTCAGCTCGTCCATAAGCAAGTTGTTGGAGAGTTCGAAGTTAGTGAAGAGAGGATGAAGAGGTATGTTGAAGCATACCGAAATTTAGAGGGGAAAGTGAAAGAGATCAAGATATGTCAGGTCCCGAGGGAAGAGAATGGTGTTAGTCCAAGTGGCTACAATAATCTAGAGGGGGGGTGAATAGATTATGCCGATTTTTCGCAAATCACCCTCTTTTTCGAAACAACGAGTAGATAACAAAAATGTAAATGCGGAAAATAAACAACACTCGTTGATTTAAAGAGGTTCAACCCACCTATGGCCTAATCCTCTACCACCCCAGTATCTCCGGGATGGATTTTAAAAAGAAAAAAAAAAGGTTTTATTAATTTACCAAAAATTAATACAACACCTTGAGGATTACCACAACCCTCTTTCACCACCTTGAGGATTACCACAATCCTCTTACAACACCTTTGAAGATTACCACAACCTTCAAACACCTATCACCTAGATCACCCAAGTGTATTCTTACCACAAGAATACTCACAAGGATGTCTTGTGTTGAATGATGACCAAAATCAAGATTACAACTCAATAATGATTGATACAATATGAGTACAAGTGTAATCAAGAATTGAAAGCCTAGACCTCAAATAAGTGCAAGTGAAAGTGCTTAGGCTAATACAACAAGATATATGAAAGTGTTTGCTCAATTGCTCTTTCTTTGCCAAAAAAACCATTTAAAAAGATCAATATAGTCATTAGTTAAAATCAATCCCACAAAATAGGGAAAAGTTGTGCAAAACGCAAAGGATAGTTTGTCTTTGATAAACATGGGGTTCGACCGTCGCAAGCAGAGATAAGATTGAAATTAAATTATGCGAATTTTTACACAGGGGGGACCGGTCAAAGGGGGTGCGACCGACCGCCGCCTTAGTCAGACCGGTTGCCGCTTGAAGATTTTGCGAAACAGAGAAGTCTGGAACAAAATCCAACTCCCAGTGCACAGTCGCCCGCCGGTGGGACCTGTCGACCACCTGGTCGACCGGTCGCCTCGCCGCCGCCTTTTTACTTACGTCCCATTTTCTCTGTTTCTCGGCTCAACTCAGTAATGGTCGGGTTGCCTATATGGCGGCCGGTCGAGCTGAAATAAATGTGTTGTCCAATGTTTTATTGAAAATAAACTTCAAGAAATACTCCGAAAAATAGTAAAAACATTTTAAGTTGATCGGAAGTATTTAGACAACATTTAGGGACATAGTTTTGGTTTAAAAACATATTTGAACAAAATCGAACATAATCATCAAAATCATGATAAAAACATTTATCTAACAAATGGTTGGGCGGATTTTCTAGCAAAGATGGCCAGTTCGGCCTTGGAGAATCAAGCTAAACAAATCACACTTTTGATGGTAAAAGAAACTGTGTTGGGGTTGAAGGTCGGAGAGATTGAGGAGAAAGAGGATTGGAGGTCGGCTATCATAGCCTATCTAATAGAAGGGGTCTTGCCAACAGGTAGGCCTGAAGCAGCTCGGCTGAAGATTCGGGCGACACGTTTTTGCATTATCGGGGACAAGTTATATAAAAGAGGCTTCTCCATGCCTTTGCTGAGGTGTTTGAGTGGAGAAGAGGGTACGTATGTGCTGAGAGAGATGCATGAAGGTTGCTGCGGAAATCATATGGGAGCAAGGATTTTGATGAAGAAAGTCCTTAGAGCAGGGTATTTTTGGCCTTACCTGAAGGGGGAAGCAGAAAAGTTGGTGAGAGCATGTGAAAAATATCAGATCCATGCACCTTTGGTACATCGACCGGCGGAGGAGCTCATGACAATGAGTTCGGCATGTCCTTTTGCAAAATGGGGAATTGATATTGTTGGTCCTTTTCCTCCGGCTTCAAGTCAGAGAAAATTCTTGCAGTCGACTATTTTAGCAAGTGGGTGGAAGCAGAGCCTCTTGCCAGGATAAATGAGGATGCAGTGATGAAATTTATTTGGCAAAACATAGTGTGTCGGTATGGAACGCCTCGGATCTTGATATCAGATAATGGAATATAGTTTGCGGGGGCAGAAATCCGAGCTTAGTGTGAGGAATTGAAGATCTAGCAAAACTTCACATCGGTGGCCCATCCACAGGCCAATGGGCATGTGGAAGCGACTAACAGAATTCTTGTTCAAGGATTGGAAGCTCGGCTGGAGAAGGCAGGAGGAGCGTGGGTTCGAGAGCTCAGCTCGGTGCTGTGGGCTTATTGAACTAATCCGAATGAGGCAACTGGCGAGGCTCCGTTTAGCTTGGTGTATGGTATGGATGATGTGATACCGGCATAGATCGGGATGGAAACGCATCGAGTTCAGAATTTCGATGAAAATATTAATGAGCTGTTGATCCGAGAGGCATTGGATACTATAAATGAGAAAAGGGAGATGGCATTTTTGCAGATGGAGCGAACACGAGGAAGGATCAAGGCAACCTATGACAAGAAAGTGAAGAAAATGGCCTTCCAGGTCGGTGACTTGGTTTTGAGAAGGTCAGATGCTAGCAAGAATAAAGGGAAACTAGATGCAAATTGGGAAGGACCACTTCGGGTCCAAATACTTGGGGCCACGAGGCCACGCAAGGAGCTCGGCTCGAGTCAGCTTCCTTTGAAGAGATTGACAAGTATTTGGAGCTCAGCCCGAGCTAGTCTCCAAATACTTGGGGCCACGAGGCCACGCAAGGAGCTCGGCTCGAGCCAGCTTTGAAGAGATTGACAAGTATTTGGAGCTTAGCCCGAGCTAGTCTCCAAATACTTGGGGCCACGAGGCCAAACAAGGAGCTCGACTCGAGCCAGCTCCATTTGAAGAAACAAGTATTTGGAGCTCAGCCTGAGCTAGCCTCCAAGTACTTGGGGCCATGAGGAGCACAATAAGCCAATTTTTTTTGAAAAAAAAATGAACATACGTCTATACTGTCTAAGATGAGCTCTGCCAACCCGAGCTAGTGCAAAAGTAAAAATGTGAAAATAGAGATCGAGAAAATAGAATTACGAAGAAATTTCATTAATTGTCCAAAATAATACATAAGGGAAATTACAATAGCAGTTCTGAACTCCTAAGCAGTAAGAGGAACATAGTCTGTGGTAAGATCATCAAAAGTGATAGTGACGTCGACCACCAAAGCAATGTCAAGGTCCTCCTCGGGAGTAGGGTCTTGAGATGCAGAGACTTGGGACTTGGGAGGACTGATCTCCGGGGACCTGTGCAGGGACTGCCGAGCTCATAGGAGGCTGGATGACAAGAGGTCGGGCAAGGGCCTCAGTGAAGACCTCCACAGAGGCCTTGTTTAGATGATCTGCTTCCTCAGAGAAAATGAAACCCTTAGGATCGGGAAGCAATTTCTTAGGACCTCGCCTGTCAACCTGCTCATTGATTCCTTTCGCCTTGAGCTGTTGTTCGGCCTGATCGAAAGCAAAGTCATAATATTCAATGGCCCCCTTAGACAGCACCTTGAGGAACTCACAAGAGCTGAGGAAGGCTTGTTTGACCCGACCTCGAACAGACTGAATGAGAGAATAACCCTCGGGGGAGGTCGGAAAGCCACGACGACCTGCCTCTACCCCTTCAGTCCGAGCTTGATCGAGATTGGTGGTGATTCGAAGTTGAAGATCATTCAGCTCGGTCCTCAAACCAGAATTTTCAGTCTCTAAGTCCTTTAGCTTGGTTTCGAAGGAGGCCACGGTGACCTTGTGAAGGTTGGCCTGATCCCGGAGGGTGTGAACCTCTTTCTGCTATTTGATATCCTTGGCCTTCAGACGAGCACATTCCTCTTTGAGGGAGTTCAGCTCTTGGATCACTGCGGGATTATTGAAGCCAACCCGAGCGTGGGCAACCAGAGTAGCCAGTGTCACCTCGGATTGAGAATGAACCAGGCAGAAATTGCTCAGCAGGTCAGCATCGCTGAGTTTGTCTAGAGCAGCTCGATCAGGGGCAGGACAATTACCCTGGACAAATTGAGTTGCTATAAGGCTGTCGGTGTTCTTCAGGATAGAGTTCCCAGTGAAGAACGTTTGGTTGGGAGTGCGGATGGGATTGCGTGCGTGGGCAAGAGGCGTAGAAGAGGGACCCCCCTTGGACTTCTTGGGAGGGGGAGCTCCAGGACCAGCGGCCGACCTCTTTGGTGGAGGCCTTTGCTGGGGCCAAGCTTCTGGGCCGGTGAGATCAGCTAAGACAATGGCGGTTGAGTCAGATCGCCGCAATTGAGGCGGGCCTCCTTGGCTAGTAGGGGTGCTACTAGCAGTTGGATTAGAGGTGGCGAGTTGTTGCTCCTCCTCCTCGGCAACCATAGCAGTCATCATGATGTCTAGCACAAAGGAGAAATTAGTATGCGAAGCACAATCAATTAAAGGAAAAGTTAAATAGAGAATTACCGATGTCATCCTCCAGGGGAGCTATGATAGGGCTCAGCTGGAAATGATAAAGGAGAGAGGGAGTAATGTGCCGGGACAGGTCGTACTTGACCAGGGTAAGTTTATTTATTTGAGCTTGGAGTTCGGGAGACCGATCTCTAGGGTTGTGTTTGCGCTGGAGAGGAAAGGTCCATGTCCAGGCAATGGGAAACCCCCAAGCTCGGGGAGAGGAAATAAAAAAGTACTTATCCTTCCAAAATTTGTTGGAAGAAGGATATTTGCTTAAGAATTGAGCATCACCTCGGGAGGTGATATAAAACAGACCTTTAGTAGTAGAGTTCATTATTTGAAATAAAGCAAAACACAGATTGGTCGTAGGTTCTATCTCTAGGTACTTGGTTAAAATTAAAAAACCTACCATGATGCGGAAGGAATTGGGGGCGAGTTGATTCAAAGAAACACGATATAGAGCGGACACTTCAGCCATAAAGGAGTGGATAGGGAACCGAAGTTCCCCCTCTATTTGGCCTACGAAGAAAGCTAGGGCATTGGGGGGGTCGATTGGGACGGTCTATATGGCTAGGCAGGGGGAGCTTGAAAGAAGATGGGATTTTTATGCTCTTCCTTATATTTTGAAGTGTAGGGGCAGTAAGAGTAGTCCCTTTGAAGTCATGAGGGTATTCAGGTAAAGGACCCGAGCTGGGAGCTCGGATCTCTATTACCCCCGAATCCGTGTCTGAATCAGAGCTCAATTCGGTAGCATTTGGATCGAAAGGGGGAATGGAAGATATAGGAAGAGGCTGTGAAGCAGAGCCTACCTCGGTAGACCACCGTTCCAGCTCGGTAATATAAGGATCTATAGGTGTCGAGTGAGAAGAAGAAGAAGCCATGAAATGCAGAAATGAGGAATTAAAATAAAAAGAAACTAAAGAAAGTGGAGGAAAAATACCTAGTAGATGAAGATTTAGTGGCTGGTGATGAAGCCCTACAAAATGTGCCGGAATCGGAAGACTTCGCCGGAGAAGATGACCGGAGTATTTTGAGAGAGAGAGAGATCTAGAGAGAGAATTGGGAAAGTTGTGTAAGGGCGAATGAGCCCTTTTTTATAAGGGTGGAAAGACAAAAAGATATCTCGATTTTCGAGGAGACGTCTTGCGGTCTACGAGGCGTCAGGAAGCCGAAAAAACGTCATATCAATCGTCTCAATGTGTCAGGCACTTGAAAGGCCAAAAAAGGCGGCAGGAATTTCAAAAGCCAAGAGGCGGCGGGAATTTGAAAGGCATAAACCCTAAAGAATAGATCAGCTCGGCCTATCAACAACTATGGTTGAGGTGGAGATCAAACCATAGTTGGGGGAGGAATTGATAAGGGCAAAATACGGTCTGGGCCGACATGACAGGCCTAGGACATTGGGCCGACCTGATGAGGCCTGACATTGGGCCGATTTGATGAGGCCCATAGTCTTGGGTTGATCTGTTAACCATTAAACATTGGGCCGATCTGATGAGGCCTGACATTGGGCCAATCTGAAGGAGGACCATAGTCTTGGGTTGATCTGTTAAGCATTAAATAATGGGCCGATCTGTGGAGGCTTGAGCATGAGATTGGTCTAGGGCTTATCATATTAGGTCGACCTGTTAAGGTCCGAGTACAAGTGGTTGTATGGATATTTATAAGACTGACCTGTGTAAGGTCAGTTGTGTTAAGTCGACCTGTGGTTGATCCATTGTAGTCTAACATGACTTCGGAGGAGGAGCTTAGCTCGGCCCAAGAGATGTATGAGGCATTGAGAATGTCTTGGAGATTTAAGGGGGTTTCGCACCAATACAATGGGCCGACGTGTTCTGAAACAGGTCGGAGCTATGATCTTACAGGCGTAAAATTAAGGTTTTTAAGAGATCCGATCATAATCTAATGATGACTCTGACACCGAATCGTAACTGAATTCCTAAATTCACGGAAACCCTAATCCTAGGCCTAGCTAAGGTATAAAAGGCCCAAGCCCAGGTTTATTCTAACATAATCTCATTTTTTACTGTTACATTGTTTTTTTCTCTCTCTAGCCTTTACTTCCTTTCCAAGACACAGACTTAAGTATCGGAGAGGGTACGCTAGAGCCCCCCTCTGACTCCCCTTGTGTAGGTTTTACGGAGGACTTCGTCTTGGAAGGTGATTGGCGAAGAGAGGTCGTTTTTGAGAGCAACCAAGTTTATAATAATCATTGCGGAAAAATGCAAAAACATATATGGGAATGCATGGATGTGTTTCCAAGTCCCATTTCCAGTTTCTAGTGTTGGAAAATGAATTTTCAAACATTATTGGTTTTCGTGTGAGAATTGAGAATATGTTTCGTTTGTTGTCTGAATTTCTATTTAGAAATTAAAATATGTTTGGTCATAGTATTTTTGACATAAATTTACGTGATTGTAGTGTATTTTGACATTGTTTTACGTGATTGTAATGTATTTTCACATAGATTTGCATGATTTTAGTGAAAACTTATTTTGTTGTATTTTCAAAAGAATCTTTCTATAATAAAATGAAAATTGAAAATAACTTTATTTTTATTAAGAATTTCTTAAACAAACATAAATTCATTTTTTGGAATAATTGGAAATTGAAAAATTGAATTTGGAAACAATTCCATACATAGCCGTATAGTTCCATAACTTTAGGTGCTTGGTAATCTGAATTATGCTCGTTTTGCAATTTGCAATTTAGTTCTATAACCTAAAATTTGTCGAATTTTAATTCTCTTGTGGCCGGAGTTTGAAAATGCAACGATCTTCTTATATGTGAAAGACACATGGTTTATATATGATTCTAAGTTAAACCCATTTCGTTATGGGTCAAGTATTTGGTCAAAATCCGCGGAAATTCTTTGATCAGGCAAGTAAATCACTCATCCAACCAAAAGTAAAATTTTCTTATTCTAAAAAAAAGTAATGGTGCTCTTTTGATAATCTAAAAATGTTTTCAAGTATTTTATAATCAAAAAGAATTTATGGTTTTATCCTCAAAAGTTTTAAAATTATATAACTATTTAAATAATGACTTTACCAAAAACTTTAGGAAATACTATTCACACTCACAAAACCTATCAATACACCCCTCCTCTTTAAATATAAATGTCATTAATTAAAAGGAATAATATGCTCTCAATGCCCTACCAAATTAATAAACACACCCCTCTTTTTTAATCCTGATTCAACTAGAAAGGAACTAGGCAATTTTCATCATTCTTATTATGATTTTTTGAGAACATTTATGAATTAGATAATTTGAGACAATTTATTATTTGTTCAATTTACTCATGTAATACCAATTCCAGCATAAGGTTATGGGAAACAGGTAGAGAGATTAACATGATCCCAACTGTGAAATACAACAAAGGTTCTCTATCTCCAATATGTTACAAAGTGATGAGCTTTGTTATAACAAAAACCAGCAAAGTTATCTCTATCAAATATTTAAATACTGATTAATTCTCCATGTTAAAATATTTCTAACTGCAAAAAATTACACCAATCTCATTGTTAATTGGGGAAAAGGTAAATTTGGCATTCGGCCTTTTACTAAAAACAAAAAAAAGTAAATAAATTATTTTTAGAAAATAGGTGGAGGTGTATTAAGAAGAGAAGTAAATTCATAAATTTTGAGGGTGTTAATAAAGCTCCCCAAAATTTTATTATTTTTTATTTTTGAAATATCAAATTCTTATTCCAACTATTTCTGATTTTTGCTACAGTAAAGATTTTATAAACACTCCCTTAACTATTTAATTAGTAATCATATATATTTTTTCTGGAATCAACCTGCAATGTATATTCTTAGATATAGATCTGATTATATCCCCAATAATTTACAATTCCATTTTCCTTTAACACAGAGGCATACACAGTTGTTATGGACTTGGAACAACAAATAACGGAATGATTATATTATACAACTTTTGGAATAACAAATAATATATGATCACATTATATAACTGCTGTAAATTATAAACAGACTAAATATTTTATATTAGCACGAAATTCAATTGTTCAGATCCACTAAAGTATCAAATTATAATTTCTTTTAATTAAAATTTATAATTTCAAAACATTTAATATTTTAAGGGCTTTAGTAATTATATGTATACATTTGAAAATCTATCAAAAATAAAAAAAAATCCATGAGAAAATTATATGAGAAAAAATATGATTTGAAAAAAATGGAAAATGGAATATCAAACCAGAAATGGGAGGGGGAAAAAACGATAAGCTGCAGAAAAAGCATGTGGAGAAGATGATTGTTGAAACATTTCAATGGAAAAAATTGAAAGACAACTGCCCATCTTCCCCTTCAGAAAATTTTTATCGCAGAGAACACTTTCGAGCAGAGTGCACTCAATGAATTCGCACAACGCCGATACACACAATCTCTGCTAATTATTTCATACTCAACCAAAAAAACACCGTATACTAAAAGCTATTCAACAAAAGAGGAAAAATTAAAACATAAACACAGTAGAAAGGATTTAAGATTAGCGGTGACTGCTGCGGGGATGAGATTGGAGAAGAAAGGCTGGTTTTGGCTGATTTATAGAGGTGAACGGCCCAAGATTGAGAGAGATTAGGGTTTCGGGGTAGCTAATTACCCAAAACACCCTTTATATTGGTTATTTGCTTCATTGCTTGCTTGGAATGATTTAAAGTAAATATAAGAAAACCAAAGTACTACTAAAATAAATACAATTGTTTTAAATTTGTTTTTTATTTAATGATTGTTGAGGTTGAATTTTTTCTAAACATGTTTTGTATATCACTATATTATTTGAAACTATATGATAAACAATTTTTTATCATTTTTACTTGATATTTTAATTTATAAGGGTATTATTTTTGTAATGTAAATATAAGTGTATCCACATATTTGCAATACAAATAGACCATTATAATAATAAAGATAATAATAATTAACTAATTTCATATCCATTTAATCGAATAATTATTTGGGAATATTTATCTACAAGGTGAGATATTCATATCTAATTTTTAAGTTGGATATTTAATAGAAACGGTGTTTCACCATGGTGGCAATGAGTTTGGTTCAAATAACAAACACGGTCTCTCAAACTCACTACAAATGGGGTGAGTATTACCATTTAATTAACAAAGTAAAGGGGTGTGGAGACGAGATTTGGGAGTAGCTTAAGTGGTCAATGGATGTGTTGCTGGGCGAGCACCGTAAAAGAAAAGGGTTTGGAGACTATATATCAGTTAAGAGTCTTAATTTACAAATCCAATTTTTTAAGTTTTTCAAATAATTTATCATATTCATGTATATTTGTATATGTTTTAGTTTTTTTTAATAAGTTGGGAGTACTTGTTGGAGGGGAGGAGAATTGAAAGATGCAGGGTTCGAACCCTGGTCAACACCCTTATAAAGGGTTAGTAATACTACTTGAGCTACAAGCTAGTAGTTTGTATATGTTTTAGTTAGAAAACATATTTTTTTGAAAGTTTAAAATAATATTCTTCATATTTTTTTTATAAAGAAGCCATCATGGTTAGATTTGAGAACCCGCTGCATTTGAGCAGAATTGGATTTGAGTCCTTCACAGTTGCATTTGGATAGAACAGATTTGAGGAGTAGATTTAGAAAATAGTTTCAATTAACTCCATATAATATGGATTTAATATCCATGGCAATGACTTAAAAAAATTGCTTAGAAATTAGAATAGAAGCCTGATGATTTGAAATTCATTGTATCCAAACAAGAACTATTGAATTGTTATTATGAAATCCAAATGAAGCCTTTAAAAGTCGACAAACACGATTTTAATGATAGCAACTATTCTTTAAAAAGCCCAAAAGTGCAAGTACCATACCTTAGAGGAAAATAGAGAGGCAATGAGAAACTTCAGTCAATAAATTCAGATTTCAGTTTAATGCAAAACCAGCATCACTAATGAGAAATACACCATCATCTCACAATAGAATTTGAAATCAAACAGAACAAACTACAATCCTACAAAAACAACAATCTCACGAATCTCATAGTTATTGTCTCCGCAAACCTTCTTTTTGCCAGATTGGCTGAAAAAACTTGAAGATGCAAACACAAATACTCATGAACTAATAAAAATAATAATAAAGCTGTTGTTAAACAAGCTCAAGATTAAGGCCTACAGGCCCTGATCGATAAGGTAGTCTCCCATCTTCTCGACGACCATGTTGCACTGTCCTGGAGTCATTGGTTCCTCGTAGATACCAAAAATGAGAGCTTGTGCTGTTTTCTTAATAGTTATACCTCCAGGCCCCTGCAATTGCCACGATGAAACAAAACAGTGAAAAAACAGTTAGTCCTAACGAACAACCTCACGACGTTTCAAGAAATCGTAATTCACAAAGGATGTAAGAGGAAAAATTAGGACAGTGTGGCAATGTTTCCAATACTTAACCATCTCCGTCTTCGCCAGACAGATAATCTTTATATAACCGAAAGGGGTCCAACAATATGTTTTTTTTTTCAAAAATCTCCAGTAATGAGAAAATTATCAGCTTACACCAAATTCACTGAAATGATCAATAAAGCAAAAAAGGAAAAGCAGTTAACAACTCGTACATATCCAGCTGTTTTGGTTAGAATATAGATAGAATTGGGTAAATCTAGTACAGAGCCAGCGAATCAGCAATCAAACATTTATCACTGGCCCAAGTTTAAGACAGACTAAAACCAAATAAACCTTTTGAAGTTAAATGGATCATGAGGATATGCAAAGATAAAGTACTAAATAAAATCAAGTGGAGAAGGGTCCATGCCAACACACACTGTAAGATCTAAGCACTCATTAATGTTCATGCACGAAAAAAGCAGAAAAATTCATTGATCACTAGAAGTTAAGAGAGCCATATTCACTAGACAAATGAGTTCCAGAAAGAAATTATGCAAAGATATTTGATACCATAAAGTGATCACAAATTCAAGAACATTGTCTGCAATAACCGCACAGTAAACATTGTCGTGCACCCACCGAGATAACATTATATGCATAATCTTGATCAACATTATATAGAAAAGCAACTAGTAAGACACATAACAAAACCAACAACTCTGACTACTCCATTCATATGGCACGTCGCCTGATTTATCATAACCATGCAACACAATTTAAATGTAAGTGTGCTTATCTTAATCTTATCATAAAGAGAGAGAGATTATAGATTAGAAATGCACCTTCTTTCCACGAATTACAGCACCGGGTTCTCCTTGAATAACCATATACTTTGCTCCTCCAAGGAATAATCCAGTAGGAGCAAGGAATCCAGGCTCATCAAAATCCTTCACAATGTTAGCAATCTCTTGTGGATTGAACTGCATAAAAGGATGTATAAGATCAATCAACAATTGAAAACACGTGAAAACTTTCAGCATGAAACCCAATTACTAACATTATTTCAGTAGAATTCATGGATCCACAACTACAAGTCTACAAAGGACAGACATTGATTAAAACACACACACACATAAAGGCAGTATTGCAAGGCTTGTAAACATATTTAACAAATTTCCTGAGATATCACTAGCAAATCGAAATGGAATACGATTCTTGATAGAATCAGTTTCACCAAAATTTCTGTTTAGAGAAGAATGCTAATTTTGAGAATACCCACATTCCTTAGGAACATGATGCAGAGACATGATAAAGATTTCAAAAACATGTTTAACCTCCCATATATTACCCATGTCAAAACATGGACAATAATGATTTCATAAGAAAAGCAAACAACTAATCCACCTCAACCCAGAATGTGGCAAACTTTCCTTAAACGTACAATCTTGCTGTTAAATGAAAAGCAAGAAGACATGTGGTAGATTTTAAAATATAAATATAAATATATATATATATATATATATATAAACATATATTCTTATATTTTACCAAACCATATGAACCAATGATCTTTGTTCCTGTAAATAGGAAATGTGCAAAATAACATAAACACAACTATCCTTTTTCCCATTAAGTGGGATCTGCCATATGGATCATATCCGACCATACAACGTTTCCATCATGCAAAAACTAAATCAAGAACACAAAAAAATCAGATTTTTTTGCGGATCAATAACATTGCAATTACAAAACTAGATCAAATCAGTAGAACGAAAGCAAAAACAATATAAAACCAAAAAATTCTCAAAATTATATTAAAAATTTCAGCAAATGTGGTGAATTAAACAGTAATATATAGATCACCTCAGGGAATGCGGCGCTCTTAGCCCAAACGTTGCCATCAAGGCCGATGATTGCGGCGGCGGTGAGATGAACACCTTCGACCTCGCACATCAAGTGATCGTCGACGTAGCTCTGCCACGACATGGTTACAATGATTGATTATTCTTGTTTTGAAATATGAATTTTTTCCAAACAACGCAACGTTTTCGTTCACAAGGTGTTTGTCCAATTGTCGTTCGGAGAGTGGGAAATAAATAGTGGGTATTTGGGTTGTGGGAGGGGTGGTTATGATGAATGATGATGACTGCCCGACTTTGATGGAAATGAATGAGTGGCGTTCACGTTGGGGAAGATGTCGTTTGGGTGTGCAGTGGAACAGCGTTTGTTACATGGGGATGGTGTCACGTGGGGGGCTTAGTGAGAGCCATGATTGCGATGTATATGATACGATTAGAGCTGTCAATTTTTAACCCGGCCCACGATTGGCCCATCCGATTCAAGAATTGGAATGGGTTGCATTTATACTGATTCGTGTCCACTTTGGCTCGAGCAGGCCAAAATCTGAGTTAGTTTGATTGGCCCGATACAATTTAGTTATAAATAGAGCCGAAAAATTGGCCGACCAGCCCGCATATAGAGCTGGGCTGGGCTGTGCTTCATTTTTAACGACCCAAAAAGGGTTGGTCTACTTTTGCACGACCCGGATGACTCAAACACTAGGTGGCCCGATTAATAATACATTTGATGAACTGAGTTGAGCCACAAGAAATATGATCTAATGGAGTTTGGTCGCCCCTATTTTTCCACTTGGTCCATTTGGCTGGCCCATTTCCAGCTCTGGTTATAAATATGGAGTTCGGATAAGACTGGGCCAAGACATTAGCAGACCGAGTTAATTTCAGGCCGATCTAAACCAGTCTGATTTTCTATATTGGCCTGGCAAGTTTGGCCCAACCCAACCATTTGACAGCTCTGGATAAGATACATAAAAATTTCAACTCAATTCTGATTTAATATATTTCAATATTCTATACTTATATAATAATTGTTATATATATATATATATATATATATATATATATATATAATAATTAAAACATCTTATACCGGTGGATAAATTGAAACACAGAAATAGAAAGTCCCATTTGTCGATGATAAATATATAATAACTCCAATATTCAAATATTTTGGGAAAATTTAGTGCTATTCATTTAGATATATAAGTTACAAGATGTATAACTATCGTGTCAGATAGCACTTAGGGAAAATTTTATACTTATTCATTAAATTGATGAATTTTACCTGTATCTATTCTAATGGATGGTGTTTACAGAAAAAAAAAAGGGAAAACTGGTGTCCTCATTTGAGTTAGCAAGTTGTTGAATGTCCTCGTTATAGAAATATTTGATGATTTTCCAAGTTTCTTTTAGTGTCTCAAAAAGTCAAAATAACCAACAAGAACGCACAAAATAAAATGCTTACAAACAAATTGCGGAAAATAAATACGGATAATTATAAATAAAAAAAAAAAAACCTTAAGGTTCGGGCAATTACAAGAGAAGTAATAAGTCCAATCGATTCGTGGTAAACTAAAATCCCTTGATAATGTATTTTCTTACAATTTTTTGGCTGATAGAGGGATCAAATGGTATAGTTTATTTGTTGGTATCTTGGAGGATTAAAAGCATGACTCTTGTTTTCCAATTGGCTGTTTTTGCATTAATTGCTACTTCATCAATCTTATTGATTAGCGTACCCGTCGTATTTGCTTCTCCTGATGGTTGGTCAAGTAACAAAAATAGAGGTTAATCGTACTCTGGCAACTTTACGTAAGGCAGAGTTTTTTGGGGGTGAGTGGAAAAGTTGACAGATAAGTCACCCTTACTGGCACTCTACAGAACCGGACATGAGATTTTCACCTCATACGGCTCCTCGTTCAATTCTTTTTGAAGAGATTAGCTCAAAAATCCGGATAATTATAAAAAAAAACCTTAAGGTTCGGGCAATTACAAGAAAATCCAGAGATTTTTGAAAATCACAAAAAACCAGTTGAGGTTTGATTATGTCTTGCATTTCCCCCTCCATAAGCAAAAAAAAAAAAAAAAAAAAAATTCCAGACACCCCTTGATATTCTAGAAATATTACATTACTCCCTTAAATTAGACATAATCAAACTTGACGCCTGAGGGGGCCTTTTTGTATGAAACATGCTAGGTTTTTTTGTAATTAGCCCAAACCTCATGGGGTCTTTTGTAATTATCCCAAATAAACATACTAAAGCCCAAGCTCATCACTAGATTTCTGGGTTCGAAAGCGTTAAGAGGCAGATGAATGAAATCAAAAAGTCTTACCAGGCAAACCATAATAATGTCTAAACTGGAGCTTATAAAATTAGCACACTCCCGAAAGAAGTCTCATCTCATGGCATAGGATTTATATTTAAAAAAACAGCAATATACCAGCAAACTACTATATACAACTACCACAAATTTTTAAAGAGATATGGAGAATGTTTGCAAACTCAACAAAAAAAGTGATTCTCAACTTCTAGGTAGCAGATGAATAGGGTGAATGGAGAAAAAAATACTTCAGTCGACGCAAAATAGGCTTCAACTCGAGTCAAGCAGCAATCCCACAATGAGAACTCAATATATTGGCCCATCTGCAATATCACAAATTCATCAATATATTCAATGACAATAGAATAAGAAAATTGGCACTGAACCAGAGAAAGCAGAAAACACGAGCAAGACAGTGCGTACCATCGTTGTCGTCGTCCATATTGTAATCATCTTCATCATCATCACAATATTCAGCCTGTAAAATTTGCAGAACTATTAGCCACACCCATGTATGTAATCTTCACTCAAGATAATATATTTCAATAAAGTAAATGGAAAAAGGTATATTAAGTCGGTGTTTGCAAAATCCAAGCATCTAGTATACCTGTTCGTAATCACCCTCATCACTGTATTCTCCTTCCTCTTCTTCATTTTCTCCGTCTTCCTCTTCCTCTTCTTCATTTTCTCTCTTTTCGGTTCCTTCTTCTTCGCCCTCGCCCTGGAAATTCCAAATTCCAGAAAGAAAACAATAACATGATGTAGGTTGACAGTAAAAACAAGGACAATACATCTTTTCAAATTATCAAACTATTAATAAAGAAGACATAGCAAATTATCAAACTATTAATAAAGAGGTTCATTCAAGTGCGAAAATGTACCTCATTCATCTTTTCAAGCTTCTCAAAGATATCCTGGCCTGTTATGAAACAACTTAAATCATTTAACACGTCTAAGCAGAGGCGTATTGCCAAATTATAATAAAAAAGTTCCAAAAAAAGAGTGAAAAGAACTCATAAATTATATGATAAGACCATGATTACAGTAAATATCTCCAATCAAAGTAGAAAAAACGACGTTTCACTAAAACTTTTTCTTTCTCCCTCACTTTCACTAGGAATAAGCATATTATTCTTCATATTATACCTGATTCAGGGTTCCATCGAATTTTCTTGGCGACATGCTTTCCCTTCTTCTTGCCTGTTGCATTCATGAAAACAAGAAAATATGAGGGTAACTAGCAAAACATGATGCTACAACTAAGATATCTGTTCACTTCAAACTGTAAATAACTTCCACGAAAGGTACGAACTATCAACCTCTAGCTAGTTCTGCGGGAATATGATCTGGGTCCAGCACTATGAAGTCAAAGAGTGATGATGACCTAGCTTTTGTTGCTTGCAATTTTCGATCCGAATACCTTTCTATGTCTGGTTTTAGCTCTTCTGCAGCAAGAATTCCGGGATATAAATGAGTTCATCGTCGCATTTCTAGCATCCAATTTAGTACAAAAACAGATTTCAAATAGACAATTACAAATCATTTGGCAAAATAACTGAACATGAGTTTCTAGACTAATATGACTCTGAATGACAAATTCATATACTTTTCAAGCAGTTTTAAGCATACATGAAAGAAATAAAACAGATAAATGATTATCTTCTTAAACTTGCATATAATATCTTTAATGGAACATGTAAATTTATCAATAATTCACAACCACGGCGATTATTTCATCTGTAGCACGCTAAAATACACATCAATGGCACCCATTAATACATAATCACTGAGCTAATATTAGCTTTGTATAAATTACGCAGACAGAAAAAGAAAATTGAATAAACAGGGGAAAACGTACTCTCAGGGCGTTGTCTTCTATCTATGTAATAATAAGGAGATGAACTCCAATACTTCTGCATAACTGCAGACCACTTAATTAACTGTATATTCTCAGTAGAATACTTCGCAGTACCTAAACCCTCGATTGCCTAAAAATTAAAGAATGAATTAAATTCAAGTTCGCTAATCAAAAATTAAATTCACCGAAAAAACATTATCAAAAACATAAAATTAAAATATAATTACTGGAAATAGTTCAAAAGGATCTTGTTTGGCCGGCCGAAAGCCTCCGCCACCGAAGCCGCCGCGTCCACGGCCCCTCCCTCTGTAGGCCATCTCCAATACGAGTGTTATATTTACTCACTGGTGCGTATAATTAATAGCTTTATATATATATATATATATATATATGTATGTATTGTATTATGAATTCTTCATTGCCTCAGACCCTTTGCTCGACTTCTTCTTCTCGATTCTATTTGTCAAATAATACAATTTGGTGCATTTAGGTTTAGGTAATTATGAAAATGGTACATTAATTGTTCGAAAATTGGAAATTGGTACCTCTGATTGGGCAAATGCAACAATGGGCCTTCTTGTTCAATTGCGCATCTTATGGTAAATACCCATTCAACTTTGGGGCCGAGGATTTAGAATCTGGCCAGGCCCTTTTAGTAAAATATATTAGGATCAATTCAACTAATTAATCAGCCACATTTTAGGAAAACCACTTGTTATTTTATTTATACAATGAGATTGTATGGTTATGTTTGTATGGTCTATTTCAATTTTTTGGTGTTGAAAAATAAATTTTGGGAATTTATCGGCTTTCATGTGGAAACTGAAAATCATGTGTTTGGACGAGTAAATGTAAATGAAAATGAAAATTCACATAGGTTTATGAGGAGAATATATTTGGTAGAAATTAAAGAGTTTTGAATACGGAAGTATGTGATAAAATGAAATTATGTTTGTTTGTGTTTTGTTGGATATTATGAAAATTTTATGTATAGAATAATTTGAAAAGTTTATATTGGTAGGATACATTTTTAATATTTAATTTATATCTATATTTGTAAGATTTGTAGGTGGTGGACCGTAGATTGATTTAGTTTTAAAAATAGTAATATATGAATAGGGTTGGCTAAACTTATTTATAAGATGTTATAAGCTTATATATCTTATAAAATGTTTTAGAGCTTACAAGATGTTAGATCTAATGTTAATAATGAGTTTGTTAAATGTTTGGATAAAATAAAATGGTGTAGCTTTTAAGATGTTAGGAATGACAATATTCAAATTAAAATAACCAAAGTTAAAGGAGGTTGTTGAAATGAGATCTTATTTTGAAAAAAAAAAATTGGGATTCTCCATCTTTTCAAAATAACTTATAAACTCATAACATCTTATTTTAAGAGTTTATAAGATCTTTTTTTAAAAAGCTTACCAACAAATTTAAACAACTTATAAGCTCTAAAGTCTAAACCATCTTTATAAGATGTTTCGAATAACTTGTAAGTCTAACCAAACACCGTCTAATTAAATAGATATAGGGAGTAGTAGTATGTCCGGTAGATTGAATTAAATGAAAAAATGCGAAAATAATTGATAAGTGATATGACCTGGTATGTATATATAGTTGAAACTAACGTTTGAATGTTATTTTATGTCAAAAAAAAGTCAATTTTAATGGATTTTTTTGATAAACAAACATAATTCAATTTTACGAACATTCTATTTTATCTACTTTCTCAAGCCATATGAGTTATGTCCCGTCTCAAGTTTCAACTTTTGACATGGGTTTCCCGTTCCCCATTAAATTTTAATACAAGATGAATATATTAAGAACTAATTCAATGAAGGATACCTATAGATTTGCACTTTACATTTCATATTTTTTCTTTAACATTGTAAAACTACATTATATTTTCCATTCAAATTATTATACCAATAAAATGTGTTATGTTGAATTCAAAGAGAAGGGAAGGTGCATTTTATTTACAAGTTGCATCTTATTCCAAAACAAAAGGCATGTTTCTAACTTTTTACATATTTTTTCATATTTATCTTAAAAATGATATATTTTATCAGCCACATTATATTTCTGTTTATAAAAATTGACAAACACACGTTACCGTCCAAAACCCTACATTTAATTTTACTCAATACAACCGTGATCACCCGTAAATTACCAAACACAACAAAACAAAAAAAAAAGGATAAAAATAGAATGACAACAACATGATAGTTAAAATTAGGAAATTACAAATTTTAAATGGTACATGTGCTTATAACACTTAACCACAACGGGCAGGGTCCTCATGTCTAGCACTTTTATTAAATTAAAATCATTAAAAACCTGGAATCTAATCTTATCTTAATTAGTTCGTTAATCATCCTATGTAGTACATAGGATTAGGCACTTTAAATGTTCGGTTCCCAATATTGTCCCCAAGTATATCACCATATTGATCTCCTATATTTCCCACGATTCTAAAACCTTCATTCACTAGTTCCGTTCTGATCTTGGATTTGAACATGGAACCTGAAATCCCTCTATCAGCTTCTCCCCTGCATGAGCGGAGCCAGGACGATTTAGTAGGGTGGACAGATATACGAAAATGGATGGGCCGGATAGAAAATCTAAGAAAAAACAATATAAATTATAACTATTTTTTTTTTAAATTCTCACTAAAATTTATTTTTTATAAAAAAAATGGTTGGGTCAAGGCATAAGTTGGCACAACCCTGTATCCGCTGCATCCACATTTATTAGAAATTAATTATAGTTACAAAAACAATAAATAGAGACAGGGGCGTATCCTTGTAGCTAAGTGGAGGGGCTAATTTTCAAAAATTCCATATTATATACATATTTTATTTTTAAATATTAAAGTTTAGTGTTTAAGTGTTTTTTTTTCCAGTGATTTAGCCCTCCAAAATTAATTACCCCCATAATGAAATGTCTAGCTCTGCCCCTGAATAGAGACTGATTAATTAGTAATAATTTTGTGTACTTACTTGAATATGAGTCTTTCCCAATTGTAATTATAACCAGCATTATTTAAATTGACACTTCTTATTTTTGTGAATTGATCTGATGATGCTGATAAAATGACAGTCTTGAACCCTAATGACAACACCGTGTTGTAGAGACGCAGCACTGACGGAACCGGCGGCGCCGCCCCTTGCGCCACCCATTGGTAATACTTTGTGCCATTGCGTGGCAGTGCCCTGCATGTAAACCCAAAGTTAAATAACAAGGTATATATTGATTATTGATCACCACCTAAACTATTTTTAGTGTTGCTATAAACTTTTAATGAAGTATTACAATGAATCTTGTATATAAAATAAGGGATGATAACACCCAAAAAATTACCTCTTCCCGCCGATCTCCTTCAAGACGAAACCACCACGAAACCTGCACAAAGGGGGGCCGGAGGGGGGCTCCGGCGTACCCTCTCCGATGCTTAAGTCAGTATTTGGGGAAGGAAAATAAGCTAGAGAGAGAAAAAGCAATGTAACAGTAAAAAAAATGGAATTAGGTTAAAATGAACCTGGGCTTGGGCCTTTTATACCTTAGCTCGGATTAGGGTTTCCGTAAAATCCGGGATTCCGTTACGATTTGGTGTCAGAGTCATCATTAGATTAAGATCGGATCTCATTAAAAACCCTAATTATACGCATATAATACCAGACCTCCGATCTCTCGAACACGCTCGGTCCTTTTGTGTTGATACCTTTAAATCTCACAAGGCATCCCCCGTCTTATACATCTCATAGACCGAACCGACCTATTCTTCTAACTCTATACAGGTCGGCTCAACATTGCTGACTCTATACAGGTCGGCTCAACACGACGACTTGAAAAGCTTTGTGGTAGCCGCCCAGTTGGCGGCCCTATACTAATCTCTTGTTGTAAGCACTCCCCGATCGGCCCGTTATTTAACGCTTAACAAACAATCCTAAGCATGGGCCTTATCATTTCGATCCAATGCCCGATATCACCAGATCGACCAGACACTCCTGGAGACTGCCAGTCGGCCAATGTCTCTTGACTGTCAGTCGGCCCATACCATCATTTGCCCTTATCAATTCCTCCCCAACTATGGGTTGGTCTACACCTCAACCATAGTTGCTCATAGCCGAACCGACCTAAAATTTAGGGTTTGTGCTTTTCACTTTCCCGCCGACTTTTGGCTTTTCAAATTCCTACCGCCCTTTGGCCTTTCAAGTACGACACGCGGATTGGATTGATAAGACGTCATTTCGCTTCCCGACGCCTCGTGACCGTCCCATCATCATCTCGAAAATCGAGGCACCCTTTCGCTTTCTTTTCTCCCCCTTATAAAAGTCATCTTCCTCCTCCATTTCTCACTTTCCCACACTTCAAGTTTCGGAGCGCCCTTCCCAAAGACACTCTTCTTCTCCTCCTGAAATTCTCCGGACTCGATAGGCTTCCGTGGTTCCACATCCCGGACTACTTTCTTCCTTCAACCTCATATTTATATCCGATGAAGTGACCCTTTCTCTTCCAGTCTTTCTTTCCTTTTAATATGGCATCCTCTTCCTCTCATTCAACACCGCTTGACGCGGTTGTCGCCGACTTAGAACGGTGGCGATGACGACGACTCTCGTCCCCCGCCGCTTTTTCCCTCACCGGTGTCCGCCCCCGGACCCCTTCGACGCGATCAATCTAGCTCCGATTCGGTCGCGACTCACACAATAGAGATCCGAGCTCCGTGCTCGGTCCCTTACTCGTATATCCTCATGATTTTAAGGGGACCACCTTATCACCCCAATCTTCAAACCCTTAAGAGAACCGCCCAAATTCCGTCCTCTTTCAAACTCTATCTTCCTAGCGACTCTCGACCGACCTAATCGACCTCCACCCAACGCCCTATCCTTCTTCGTAGGTCGGATAGAGGCGGCCTCCGATTTCCCATCCATCCATTCATGGGTCGGTATCCGAGTTCTCCGGTGCCCTTAAATCAACTAGCCCCGAACTCCTTCCGTATCTGGCTAGCTTCTTCATTATTTTGACCAAGTACTTAGACATAGAACCCACTTTAGATCCGTTTTTCGCCCTATTCCAAATAAAGAGCTCAAACACCAAGGGCCTTTTCTACATCACCTCCCGAGGTGATGCTCAATTTTTAAGCAAGTATCCTTCCTCCAATAAATTCGGAAGGATAAATATTTTTTCATTTCCTCCCCGAGCTTGGGGTTCCCTATTGCTTGGACTGGACCCTTCCACTTCAACGCAAACACAACCCTGAGATCGGTCTCCCGACCTCCGTGCTCGGATAAATAAACTCACTTTGGTTAAATATGACCTCTCTCGCCTTATAACCCCTTCTCTTTATACTACTTTGAAATGAGCCCCATCGTGGCTCCCTTTACCTTGCGACCTTGGTAATTGTCTCTTTTTTTTTTTTTTTTTTTTTTTTTTTTTTTTTGCGATTGATCTATTTTACTCTTTACTCATTGGCTAATCTTTCTTCTTTGTGCAGATATGTTCATGGCACAGATGGTCGCTGAGCTGGATGATGAGGAGCAAGTCCTCGCTCCTGGCTCACAACCTCCTTCATCCAGTGCTGCCGCTCCATGCCCTGGAAGTCAGCCTCCTCCACTGCGGCGACCAGACGCCATTGCCGCAGTGATGGCCGATCTTACTGGCCCAGGAGCTCAACCTTTATCCGACCTCCTCCTTCAAAGAGGCCGGTTGTTGCATTTGCACTGGGCCATGGAGCTACCAAGAGAGCGAAGAACACCCCACCTCCTGCTGCTCTCCCTCTCTCTCGCACTCCCATTCACACGCCCAACCAAACCTTCTTCACTGGCAATTCCATCCTGAAGAACACCGATGGAACCTTTGCCATCCAATATATTCAAGCAAATCGCCCGAACCCCGACCGAACAAGCCATGGAGAAGCTCGGCGATCTTTGAGTGGTGACTTCATTCTCCTCAACCAATCCAAGGCCGATGCACAATTGGTGCACTGATCTCCCGAGCTCGGGTTGGCTTTGCCGACCTTCCCAAAAGTCCGAGCTCAACAATTCCAAGAAGGAGGTCGTCCGGCTGAAAGCTCGGGAGACTAAACTCCTAGAGGAAAATCGCCGGTATAAGGAGGGGGAAGAGGTCAACAAGGCCACGGTGGCTTCTCTAGAGGCCAAAATAAAGGCTTTGGAGATCGATAATGCCGACCAAGACCGAGCTAAGCGATCTCCGGATCCGATGTCTTTGTCGAATGTCGACTGCCCGAGCCGAGGCGTGGAAGGCTGGTCGGCAAAGTTTCCTCACCTCCCGAGGCTCTTCCATAGTTCGGGCCATTCGGTAGAGGTGAAGCAAGCCTTCCTAAGCTCCAAGGAATTTATCGAGTTCTCTCTCAGATCCGCCATGGAGTACTATGGCTTTGCTTTTGACCAGGCCGAGCTTCAACTCAGGGAACGCGGTATCACTACCGAGCCCTTCGATCGCCGAGGTCCCCGAAGGATTCTGCCCGATCCCAAAGGCTTCGTATTTTCTGACGAGGCGGAGCGTCTCAACCTCGCTCCTGTGGAGGAGTTCATAGAGTCCTTATCTGCTCCTTTTATCCTCCACCCTGCCTCCAGCTCGGCCGATCCTTCGCAAGCTCCTGGAGCTCAGTCCTCCTCTCGACTTCCTGCGCAGTCAAGTTCGAGATATCCCTGATGACGACATCTCGAACTCGCTCTCATAGACGATGTGACCATCTCCATGGATGACCTGAATACCGAGAATGTTCCCCCTACTACTTAGGAGTTCAGTTCTACTCTTGTAATTTTCTATCATGTACTTGTACTTATTTTGAATGATCAATAAAGTTTTCGCACTTTCATTTCTCGATCTCTTGTCTATTATTCTTGTAATTATATATATATATTTTTTTTTTTCAAAAAGATTAGCATATCGTGCTCCTCGTGGCCTCAAGTATTTGGAGACTAGCTCGCGCTGAGCTCCAAATACTTGTCGATCTTCAAAGGAAGGCGGCTCGAGCCGAGCTCTAAGATGGCCTCGTGGCCCCAAGTATTTGGAGGCTAGCTCGAGCCGAGCTCCAAATACTTGTCGATCTTCAAAGGAAGCTGCTCGAGCCGAGCTCTGGCATGGCCTCGTGGCCCCAAGTATTTGGAGGCTAGCTCGAGCCGAGCTCCAAATACTTGTCGATCTTCAAAGGAAGGCGGCTCGAGCGAGCTCTAGCATGGCCTCGTGGCCCCAAGTATTTGGAGGCTAGCTCGAGCTGAGCTCCAAATACTTGTCAGTCTTCAAAGGAAGCTGGCTCGAGCCGAGCTCCTAGCATGGCCTCGTGGCCCCAAGTATTTGGAGGCTAGCTCGAGCTGAGCTCCAAATACTTGTCGATCTTCAAAGGAAGGCTCGGCTCGAGCCGAGCTCCTAGCATGGCCTCGTGGCCCCAGTATTTGGAGGCTAGCTCGAGCTAAGCTCCGATACTTGTCGGTCTTCAAGGAAGGCGGCTCGAGCCGAGCTCTGGATGGCCTCGTGGCCCCAAGTATTTGGAGGCTAGCTCGAGCCGAGCTCCAAATACTTGTCGATCTTCAAAGGAAGGCGGCTCGAGCCGAGCTCTAAGCATGGCCTCGTGGCCCCAAGTATTTGGAGGCTAGCTCGAGCCGAGCTCCGGATACTTGTCGATCTTCAAAGGAAGGCGGCTCGAGCCGAGCTCTGCATGGCCTCGTGGCCCCAAGTATTTGGAGGCTAGCTCGAGCCGAGCTCCAAATACTTGTCGATCTTCAAGGAAGGCGCTCGAGCCGAGCTCTAGCATGGCCTCGTGGCCCCAAGTATTTGGAGACTAGCTCGCGCCGAGCTCCAAATACTTGTCGATCTTCAAAGGAAGGCCGCTCGAGCCGAGCTCCTAAGCATGGCCTCGTGGCCCCAGTATTTGGAGGCTAGCTCGAGTGAGCTCCAAATACTTGTTAGTCTTCAAAGGAAGGCGGCTCGAGCCGAGCTCCTAAGCATGGCCTCGTGGCCCCAAGTATTTGGAGGCTAGCTCGAGCCGAGCTCCAAATACTTGTCGATCTTCAAAGGAAGTGGCTCGAGCCGAGCTCCTGCAAGATGGCCTCGTGGCCCCAAGTATTTGGAGACTAGCTCGAGCCGAGCTCCAAATACTTGTCATTTTTAATCGTTTCCACTTTCCGAACTCATAGTGTAGGGCGTATCATTTCATTTCATTCAAACGAGTAGATTGATTACATCAAATATTTCTCTATTCTAGGAATGATATTTCTTCAAATTGCAATCGTTCCACGCCTCGGGAGCTTTCGTTAGTCTCCGATCTCTTCTAGCTCATACGCACCTCCCGCCAACACCTTTACTACCCGAAGTGGCCCTTCCCACCGCATCCATTTCCCTTTGTTTTTGCTAGCATCCGACCTTCTTAAAACCAAATCGCCGATCCGAAAGGCCCTTTTCTTTACTTTCTTGTCATAAGTCGCTTTGATCCTTCCTCGTGTCTTTTTTCCATCCGCAAAAATGCCATCTCCTTTTCTCATTTATCATATCCACGCCTCTCGGTCAACACTCATTAATATTTTCATCAAAATTCTCGGACTCGATGTGTTTCCATCCCGATCTCCGCCGATGATCGCATCCATGCCATACACCAAATCGACGGAGCCCCCGGTGGCCTCCTTCCGGATTAGTTCGATAAGCCCACAAAGACCGGCGAGCTCTCGAACCCATGCTCCTCCCGCTTTTCAAGCCGAGCTTTCAACCGCTTGACAAGAATCCTTGTTAGTTACCTCCACTTGTCCATTAGCTGCGGGTGAGCCACCGAAGTGAAGTTTTGCTTGATCTTCATTTCCTCACACCAAGCTCGGATTTACGCCCCGCGAATCGCGTCCATTATCTCGATATCAAGGCCCGAGGCACTCCATACCGACATACTATGTTTTGCCAAATAAATTTCATCATGCATCCTCATTTATCTTAGCAAGAGGTTCTCGCTCCACCCACTTGCTAAAATAGTCGATTGCCACAATCAAGAATTTCCTCGACCGGCCGGGAGAAAGGGACCCACGATGTCAATTCCCCATTTTGCAAATGGACATGCCGAGCTCATCGTCATGAGTTCATCTCACCGCCGATGTACCAAAGGTGCATGGATCGACATTTTTCGCATGCTCACCAACTTTTCTCGCTTCTCTCTCTCGGGTAAGGCCAAAAATACCCTACCACTAAGTACTTTTTCATCAAAATTCTCGCTCCCATGTGGTTCCCACAACAACCTTCATGTATCTCTCTCGAGCACATATGTACCCTCTTCTCCACTCAAACACCTCAAGAAAGGCATAGAGAAGCCTCTCTCTTATATAACTTATCTCCATAATGCAAAAACGCGTCGCTGAATTTTCGGTCAGTGCTTCACACCTACTGTTGGTAAGATCCCTCTTTTAAGTAAGCTATGATAGCCGACCTCCAATCCTCCTTCTCCTCAATCTCTCCGACTTCCAACCCCAGGTCTTAGTTTCTTTTGCTACCAAAAGTGTGATCTGCTTAGCTTGATTCTCCAATGCCGAATCGCCAATTTTGCCGGAAAATCCGCCGACCATTTTCTTCCCGCGGACTTGACATATCTTGATTTTTTTCACCCTTCCTTCTAAAGCTCGATATGCTTCAACATACCTCTTCATCCTTTCTTCCCTTACCTCGAACTCACCCATAATTTGTTTATGGACGAGCCGAGAGTCCATGTAAATTACCATCCTAACAAATGACCCCGTCTCAATGGCCATTTGCATTCCTCGATGAATGCTTCATACTCTGCCTCATTGTTAGATAGCTTGAACTCCAACCTCACAAAGAAAGTCATTTTCGATCCCTCATGGGGTGATCAAAACAATACCAAAGACCACATCCCGAACTCCCTACCGAACCATCCACATAAATCACCCAAGCTCCTTCATCGCTATCATCTCTAGTTGATTCTTGAACAAAATCCGCCAAAGCCTGAGCTTTAATGGCCGATCTGTTCTCGAATCCAATATCATACTCACTCAGCTCGATAGCCCACTTCACTAACCTCCCCGCTACCTCAGGTTTACTCATCACATTTCTCAACGGAAGATTAGTTCGAACGATTACCTTATGCGAAAGAAAATACGGCCAAGTCTCCTTGCGATCACCACCAAGAGCCAAACCCGCTTTCTCTATCTCAGCATATCGCAGCTCGGCGTTCCTCAAAACTTTACTGACATAGTACACCGGCCTCTGAACCGATCTCTCCTCCCTGATCAAGACCGTACTAACCCCTTGCTCCCCTACCGAAAGATAGAGGTATAGGGGCTCCCTGATGCAATGGCTTAGTTAGCAATGATAGATCTCGCTAAGTAATTTTTCAAGTCCTCGAAAGCCTTTTGGCACTCCTCATCCCAAACAAACTTTTTGGCTTTCCTCAAGACCTTAAAAAAGGGCAAACTTCTCTCTGCAAGGCGTGAAATAAAGCGATTCAAGCGTCGCTTAGCCGACTGTTAAACATTGCACATCTTTGGCATCCCGAGGTGGTGCCATCTCTCTAATAGCCCTGACTTTTTCCGGGTTGGCCTCTATTCCTTTCTCCGTAACCATGTATCCCAGAAACTTTCCCGACCTGACCCCAAAAGCACACTTCTTGGGGTTCAGCTTCATCCTATACTTCCTCAGGGTGTCAAACGTTTCGGCCAGGTCATGCACATGATCTACAACTTTTATACTTTTGACCAACATATCGTCTACGTACACCTCCATGTTCCTGCCGAGCTGCTCCCCAAACATCTTATCCACCAACCTCTGATATGTGGCACCCGCATTCTTTAATCCAAACGGCATTACTACATAGCAGAATGTACCAAAAGAGGTGGTAAAGCATACCCTTTTTTGGTCTTCTTCTGCTAGCCTGATCTGGTGATATCCCTGTGATGCATCCATCATGCTAAGCAGTTCACATCCTGACGTCGAATCCACCAGCTGATCAATTCGAGGCAATGGGTAATAATCTTTAGGGCAAGCACGATTCAAATCCCTAAAGTCCACACACGTGCGCCAATCGTCCTCCGTTTTCGGAACCAATACTGCATTAGATAGCCATTCGGGAATTGGATTTCTTTAATGTGCCTCTGCTTTCAACAATTTTTGCACCTCCGCCCTAATTATAGCATCCTTCTTAGACCGAAGTTCCTCTTTTGCTTTTGCTTTACCGCTTATATGATGGATTAACATTAAGCCTATGTTCAGCGATGCTTGGATCTATCCCCACCAGGTCTTCCGCTGTCCAAGCAAATACATCTACATTACTCCTTAAAAACTCCACCAGCTCATCCCTTAATGCGTCCGGCAACTCCTTCCCTACCTTAGTGACCTTATCAGGGTCACCTGGTACTAGCTCGACCATCATCATTTCATCATTGGGCTGGACATGTTCCACCGGTTCGTCCAACCTAACCAACTTGTCCTTGTTTCTATCATCATCAAAAGCACTCCCCCTTTCCGCCTTCTAAATACTTTCTACGTACAATCTTCTAGCCATATACTGATCACCATCGACCTCCCCTACTTTCTCTCCCATGGGAAATTTCATTTTTAGATGGTATACCGACACCACTGCTTGGAAGGCATTTAGTGCCGGTCTACCCAACATGACATTATAAGAGGACGGTGCCTCGACTATCAAAAATCGAATCATTCTAGTTTTACGATTAGGCTCCTTTCCCAAAGAGACAGGCAAAGTAATCATACCTATTGGTTGGATCATTCCCCCGGCAAATCCGACCAACGCCGTGTCCACTGTCTCCAAGCCGACTTGGAGGTCCATCTTCTTATAGCAATCATAGAATAGAATATCCGCTGAGCTCCCAAAGATCGACAAATACCATTGCACATCATAATTAGAGATCGTCGTTTTGTGATCACAAGGGCATCGCTGTGAGGTGTCACAATACCCTGCCCTTCCTCTGGTCCAAATTGACGTTCGGGCATTTGACCGACTGTTCCACCTTCAATCGCTCTTGCACCGATCTGTGTCTGCGCTCTCACATAATTTTTCCGAGCTCGTCTCGAATCTCCTTCCACCTACCCTCCAACAATCATCCGAATGACCTCACGCCGAGGTGGGGCGGAGGTGGAGGTAGTTCCTCCTCTCCCCTACGCTCGGCTCCCGCCGAGGTTGATGATATCCCGGTTATCCCTCTTATACTCCCCTTTTTTCTCCTTTTTGTCAATGTACAAAATTCCCGAGGTGACTGCTTGAATGAGCCGTTCAATCTCATCCCCGTGTGTGCACCGATCTGTTGTGTGCCCATACTCATTGTGAAATCTACAAAACTCCTTACATTTCGCCTTTACTTGGTGCCTCTGCGTGCGCGCTTTGGCCATCTCGGTCGGGATGCCTCTCAATAGCTACAAGCACCTCGCCGAGGAATGTGACCAAAGGCGTATACTTCTCAAACCTCGGCCTTCCCCCATTGCCTCGGACACGCTTCTTCGAGGTACTTTGTCTTCCCGATCTTCCCTCCTCGTCTCTTCTCTTCTCTCCTTCCTCTCTTTTTCATTTTTCTCGCCTCTTCCCGGGTTTATGTATTTCTCCGCCCGAGCTAATGTACTCGTCAAATGTCTTAGCAGGCTCTATCACTAATGATTCAAAGAACTCCCCATCCTCGGGCCCCGAGCTGGGGGCATTGGCCAAAATTTCCGGACTAGGCCGATGGCACCTCCAACTTTGCCGCCGTAAACCTCTGGATATAGCTCAGTCCTTCCCCTTCTCTCTGTTTGATCTTGAGGTCGGGCGCGCTTTTGTACTTACGGCAACTCGTAAAATCGGTTAAGGAAAGCCGAGCTAAAGTCATCAAAATTCGAATGGAGCCCGAGCTAGTGGCTAAACCATTTCTTGAGCCGATTTTCGTCAAAGTGGTAGGAAAAACTCTACACATCACGCCGTCCGTGAATTGCGTGTAGTAGAGCGGCGTTCTCAAAACGGCAAAGGTGGTCCTACGGATGACCGTGGTACCATCATATTCGAAGCTCGAGCTCGGTATGAGGCCGGAAGTTCGTCGCCATCACCTCTTCCGAGAAGGTGTCCCCGCCTCACCCGAATCGCCGCTCCCGGTACTCCATCCACCCTCCCGACGAATATCTCGCACTCTCACGGTGAAGGTCATCCATCCGTTCGACCAATCTTGGTCGCCAAGCGATGAACACATGCTCCGCCTTGATGAATGTCTTCCTCCGCCATAGTCGGCCGTCGACCTCTTTCTCCTACCTCCGGAGGGACCACGGAGGGGGACCACCGGGAGGGGACCACCGGTGGAGCCGGTGGTGGAAGCATCTCCTCAGCGTCTCTCCACCGTCTGCTCCACAGCTCTAGTGATGAAGCCACCCAATTGTTCAAAGAACATTGGACTCAAATCTATATTCCCCTGGACATAAAGTGTCATCCATCCGCTCCTGTCCTCTCGCACTCACGCCTCCGCCATTCACCGGGGTGGGGGGGCGGAGGTGGAACATCCTCTGCGTGACTACGCTCGGAGTATCTCCCGGCGTACGGTTCAAATCATCTTCCAAACTCCTCCTAACCTCCTCCATAGCCAAAACTCGAATCTCACGTCTCTGCTCAATCTTTCCCACAGACGGCGCCACTTGATAACACCCAAAAAATTACCTCTTCCCGCCGATCTCCTTCAAGACGAAACCACCACGAAACCTGCACAAAGGGGGGGAGGGGCTCCGCGTACCCTCTCCGATGCTTAAGTCGATGTTTGGGAAGGAAAACAAGCTAGAGAGAGAAAAAGCAATGTAACAGTAAAAAAAATGGAATTAGGTTAAAATGAACCTGGGCTTGGGCCTTTTATACCTTAGCTCGGATTAGGGTTTCCGTAAAATCCGGGATTCCGTTACGATTTGGTGTCAGAGTCATCATTAGATTAAGATCGGATCTCATTAAAAACCCTAATTATACGCATATAATACCAGACCTCCGATCTCTCAGAACACGTCGGTCCTTTGTGTTGATACCTTTAAATCTCACAAGGCATCCCCCGTCTTATACATCTCATAGACCGAACCGACCTATTCTTCTAACTCTATACAGGTCGGCTCAACATTGCTGACTCTATACAGGTCGGCTCAACACGACGACTTGAAAAGCTTTGACAGGCCGGCCCAAGTTGGCAGGCCCTATACTAATCTCTTGTTGTAAGCCTCCCCGGATCGGCCCATTATTTAACGCTTAACAAACAATCCTAAGGCTATGGGCCTTATCATTTCGGTCCAATGCCCGATATCACCAGATCGGCCAGACACTCCTAGACCTGTCAGGTCGGCCCAATGTCTTGGACCTATCAGGTCGGCCCATACCATCATTTGCCCTTATCAAGGGATAATTACAAAGTAACCTGAAATTTGATTCAATGTTAAAATTAAGGGGTAAATTATAATATTTTTAAAAATATGAGGGTGATTTTGAATTTTTTTTTTGCTTTTGAAAGGGGTAAATATTAGACAAAATAAAATCTCTGAGGTATTTTTTTATAATTTTGAAAATTAAAAAGATTTTTTGTAATTAGGTCAAACGTCGAGCATACTTTTTGAGATGAACCCTTAAAGAAAATCAGCATGTTTGGGCTAAATACAAAAAGAGTAGAGGTTTTTACTAGGTTTGATTTTATTTTAAATTTAAGGAGTAGGATGTAATATTTTATAAGTGTCAGAATTTTTATATATATTTTTTTTGTTTGATTATAAAAGGAGAATATATAAGACATCAACCTCAAGTGGCTCATGTAAATTTCAAATGATAATTGGAATTTTTTGTAATTAGCCCAAACTTTAGGTGAGTTTTTTTTTTTTTTTTTTGGTAACTATACCTTTAAAATACTGATAAGATAATACCAGAATTAATTTTATAAGTTTGAAAAATATTAATATTTCAAATTCGTATGTTCAATTTTTTTTATCGAAGTAAAATTGGAATTATAACATTAAAACGAAGTGGGTGGAAAAATATGGAATAAATACCCAAATCGGACATCAGAGCGATTATAGTACGGAATATTAGAAAGCGTGGTTTCATCAATATCAAAAACCCAAACATCCTTTCCGTCGCCGCCGGCGGTGGGTTTGACGCTCTGCGCATAGTCGCTGGCGGCGTCCGCCACCAGATCGCAGTCGTCGCTGTACTGTTTGCCGAGCATGTAATCGGCGACGTATTCCGCACACGACTCAGGCACCGTTCTCCAATCTCGGAGGTTGTTGGTCTCCACCGCCAGCCGCCAGCTCAGGCAGTCCGTACCGGCCGGAGTAGTTGGATCGGGTTGAAGACGCCGAATTTTGCATGGTAAATTGATAGTAAGGTTAGTAGAAAGAGAAACATTTTTGTGAGATCCATTTTTTAGTCTTACGGGAGATGAGAGGGAAAAAAAAAAATTGAAGTGTTTTTTGTGTGATGTTTCGATAAGATTTGAGTGGTTTATATAAGGGGAGGACTACCCAAATTACCCCTTCTTTTGCGGATAATTACGGATTGCATTTTTAAATTTCACATAATTTATCTTGTATTGCCACACATTTCGATCAATTAAGCAAAACATGCAATTTAGATATGTTGAACTCAATTAATAATTCTTAGTCAAACTCACATGTTTTAAGTGATTTTAAATAGGTTGTTTTAGAGTTTTCATATTCACACTCATATGAGACGTACAGTAAACTTCATGAAACGTCCAAAATAAGGGTGTAAACGAATCGAATCGAACCTGGATCTGATGAATGCTTTCGAAGCTTTTTGAATTTTTATTGAGTTTCAAAAGTTGTGTTTACGTTTAGTTTGATCATAATCGAATGAATATAGTTTGAACGAGTTTTAGTCAATAACGTATCGAGCTCAAGCCGAATTTTTACATATCATTGAACGAAAAAATGTATTCAAGCTTGGTTCATTATGTTAACAAACCGAACTCAAATAAGCTTTTAACGGTCAATATCAAATAATGTATTCATTAATTCCTAGTTGAAAATGACTCTCCCTCTAACAACCACTCTATTCGTCATTTTCACATTTGGGTAAATTCAAAAAAAAAAAAAATGTTGTTTTGCAAAATCAAGAGCTTCTTGTCTTGATCCGCAAACAGTGGTACTAAAAATTCGACATTATTGCACCCCTCATTTAATATTAAATGGATTTTTAAATCAAAATTTTATGAGCACGAGTTTCCTCAGCAATTCGAAAAGGAATATATTATGTTTACAGATAAAAAACACTTCATATTTTCTCATCTTATCCATGATTTTGTTTTGGATTTTTTGACCTAATCCAACCAATTGTATCTTAATGTGCCGTGGTATAGAATTAACGACCCATTTTAAATGGACTGATTTGAGTTGATTTCGGATTAAAAGTTCAAATTCAGATAGAATACATGTATGGGCTTAGGCCCAAATCTTGAATCGCTAAAAGGAGACCCAAGTCCAACATCAAATTATTTGAGTAATATTTGGGAATTAAGCTGGACAATCCAATTCTAACTGTAAGCTTTGCTCTGCCTAGGATCGAGTCCAGTTGAATTGAGCTACTTGACAAACTAATTACTAATTAGGAGAAGATTGTAATTAGACTAAACCTCAAGCATAGTAATTATTTATAAAAGGGATAATTACAAAAACACCCCCAAAGTTTGGGCTATTTACAAAAAGAACTAAAGTTTGTTGAATTACAAATGTTTAATTCCGCCTTACATTCAAAACTCCCTAATATTTCTAGAAATATTAGGGCCACCCTATTAAATTTGAGACATAATTAAACTTGATGGGTTTTTTTTATAATTTTAAAACATCTTTAGGTCTCTTTTCTTAATCAGCCCAAACATCATGAAGTCTTTGCAATATCCCTTTCAAAAATGTAAGCATACAGGGACCTGAAAACCATAAATAAAATTCATTTCACCCTAAGGATGGCAATGGTCCGAGTAAGACCTGGATCCGAACCAGACCCACCTTATTTGGAACATGTATGGATTTAATAAATGGGTACGGGATGGGTAACGAGTATTGGCTTTTAGACCCCGACAGGTATGTGCCGGTAATGGGTATGGTAGGACCCGACCCATGTATATTTAATTTTATTAATTTTATTTTTTTAGTTTATATATAGAGTGAATATATTGTTGTTCAAAAACTCTTCATTTATATATGTTGTTAAGAACTCTTCATTTATATATATTGGTGTTTATTTCATAATTCATATAATATCTACAAAATTATATAATTATCATAAGTTTTGAGTGTACTGCTTTAGCCTTTAAGTAAAAATCCTACAATTTTGGCCAAATATATGAAGTTAGCAGGTCTAATGGGTCTTACCCGCTAGAAACGGTATGTGTCAGGGCGGGTATGATCTATGATGAGACGGTTCAGGGCAGTATGAATATTGTATTTTCTTAATGGGTCGAGTCTCGGGTCCAGACGGACCCGGCCCAAACCCGATCCATTGACATCCCTATTTCACCCTCCCCATCCGGCACCGGAGAAGTTATCCAGTGTCATTTACTACAATGATAAATGAAGCATCAAATTCACAAACTCCTTAGAATATCGTCAATAAGTGCAGCAAATCTAGCTAAATAGAGCTGCATCAACATCGTCAATAATGTCTCATATACACCATTCTAAGTCATCTTTTGTTTGCCTAATTACTGCAAACCTGAAAATTCTGAAAGCATAAATCTGAATGCAACTTGGCACAATAATGTTAGCAATAATGACCACGAGCTTGTAGCTCAGCTCGTATCACTCACCCTTTGTAAATAGACGTTGACCGGGCTTCGAACTCGGTATCTTTCAGTTTTTATGAAACTTATCCCCTCCCCTCCGACAAGTACTCCCAACTTATTTAAAAAATAATGTCATCAATAATTGCCTTCATCACCTTAATGGGCTAACAACCCAACCAGTAATCGGACTCTGCCTTCGAATCCTATGTTTCCTTTGGGAACCACTCTGTAACCTCTCAAGAATACCGTAAGTGATCGAATCTGGAGTCAATCCCTGTTCTTTAAGTTTTGAATACAACTCAACGGCTTCCGCACTTCTCCCAGACTTTTCGAGACAGTCAAGTAAGATATTGTACGTCACGATATTCGGGCAACAACCTTCACCAAGCATTTCATTAAACAAGCTATACGCCATCTCGACTTTATCAGTCTTACCAAAACACTCTATTAGTGTACTATACGTGACAACATCGGGATTCATACCCCTCTCTTGCATTTCTTTGAACCTCATGTGTGCCTCGTCGAGATCACCATTTTTCCCGAGACAATTAATCAAGGAATTGTAAGAGACAACATCTGGTGCACAATCACTGTTCTCAAGTTCTTCGAAAATCCTAACAGCTTCTTCAACTCTTCCAGCTCTACCAAAACTAGAAATCAGAATATTGTAAGTGAAAATGTCCGGTGTTGGCCCATCTTGTTTCATTTTCTCGTATAGATCGAGAAGATGGGGTATTTGTTTCGATTTTCCAAGAGCGGAGAACACCGTGTTGTACATGAACGTATCCGTTATTATTCCCTTTTCGTGAGTTCTACTCAACATGTCTATAGCCTCGGTAACTTTTCCAGCATTGCATAAGCTCTCCAACATGGAGAGATACGCATCCCTATCTCCCGTATCATGGAAACTCCACATATTACAAAACAACCTATGTGCTTCACTTGCATGCCCTAATTTGCTTAGCGTTCTCACAAGATACGCGTATATCGACTTGTTCATGTACTTATTCGATACTTCTACCACCTCATCCAATCTACCAAGCTGCCCTTCGGCCGCCAAAACATTGAGAATGAGACTGTATGTGAACTCATTAGGCCTGCAATTGTTTTCAACCATCTTGGAGAAAAGAATCATAGATTTGTCTGCCATTCGGCTCCTAACCAGCGCCTCGATCATGGTATTATAAGTCATTGAATTGGGTTTACAGCCCTTTGATAGCATTTCCTCAAATAAAGCTACTGCCTCATTGGGCTTCCCTAACCTTCCAATCATTCTGATTAGAATCGTATACGTATATTCGTCGGGCTCACAATGCTTCCTTTTCATATCATCAAACACCTGGTAGGCATGATCAATCTGCAAAGATGCTGCAGCATATCAGACCATTAGATTCTACAGAACTCACATTTTTTGCATCCTCTATACACAATGAACATAAACATTCATGGAACAGCATAAAAACCAAACAATCCAACCATATTAAAACATGGAAACTCTAATAATTAAATGGTAATCTAACCTTTTCGTCTTTAGCAAGGGCGTGAAGAAGCATGTTATACCCGAAGCTGTCAAGCTTGTACCCTTTCCTCCGCATTTCTCTGTAAACCTGCAATGCTCGATTCAAATCGTCTGCTCTCAAGTACGCCTGTAGAAGACACTTATAAGTATAACAGGTCAGCTGCAAACCCCATTTCTTCAACAAATCCAAGCATTTCTCCAGCCCATCAATACCATCAAAAGCACCAATCAATATATTAACGGTGGAGATGTTGCCAATGGCCCCTAATTTCTCCATTAAATTGATAATTTCCTTAATTTTATCAATCTTGTCAGGGAGAGATGAATTCGAGAGAATCAATAAAATGCGGTTGTAAGTGAAAGCATCGTGTCGGAAATTCGGGATATGTGTAGGGCAAAAGTGGAAAAACTCAAGGGCTAGGGTTGGGGATTTAAGGGATTTGAGAATTTCGGAGACCTCGGAGGGAGTTGGGGTCACGTTTAGGGTTTGCAGGAACTCGGAGAGGTCGAGGAAGGGGTCCGGCGATGACGCGGAGGATTTCGATTGGAGGATTTTGGTTGCTTTGCAAATGAGTTCACGGCGGGGGAGAGGGTAGCCGCGGACGTCGGAGATTAGGGTGGGTGCTGTGACGGAGACTTCAATGGCGGATAATCGGCCTTTGTTGATTGTTGTAATTACTTTTCCGGTGTACTTGGTGGCGTAGCCGCGGCGGAGTAAGGGGATGAGGTGGCGGAGACGATGGTGGTGCATGGTGGTGGTTTTGAGTCAACCGTTTAGTGTTGACTGTGGGTTAGTATTTATATGACATGAAAGAACATAGATTGCATTAATACTTGGGGAAATTTGCAAAAATGCCACTTTTTTACAAAACTTTTGGAAAAGTACCATCTAACTTAAATTCTTTAAATTATACCCCCATCACCATTGTGAAATGTCCAAAGTACCCCTCTAGAAAAAAAGGACCCAAATCACTCCCTCCCACACATGAAGCTCCGTGGGTCTCTCTCTCTCATTCCCATCTCGACTTTTTTCCGGCGAATCTCGACTATTCGACGGCGGCGACCCTAATTCGATTTTGGCAAGTTGTAATTTGTTTTCTTCAAAAAATATATTGTATTATGCTTCAAGTTGAGTAACATTTTTAATTTTTTTGTGTGTCATTGTCTTTTTTAATTTTTTGGATTTTTGAAGAAGTAATATCGTGGTTGATGGTATGGATTTGAAAGTAGACAAGGTGAGAAACCAAATGATTGTTGTGTTTTACCATTTTCAGAAATGTTTTCGACCAAATCTCGATATTTAAAACTCTAATTTCTTTGTTTCTTTGTTTTTTGTATCTTCAGAAACAAAATCTCGAGAAGAAAAACAACAGCGTTTCAGCTTTTTGGACTTTTATGGATTTAGGGTTAATGGGTTTTGGTAAAAAATTTATGCATTTTGCCGAAAATAATGTTAAGTTATTTAAATTTATTTGGGTCATTTTGATATTCTCTAAAAACATGATAATATTATTTTGAAGTTTATTTGTGACATTTTCAGTTGGATTTTGTTGTTTTTGGATGTTGTTTGCATTTTTCGACCTTTGTTTGTTATGTTCCTTTATTTTCCGATGGCATGTATGTACTTAATGCAATTCCGACCGTGTTCTCGACTGTGTACAACCATGTAGCCGACCCTTATGTAATGTAGTTGTAGTACCGACTATCTTCCAACCCCAATTCGACTGTTATTTTGACCTTACACTTTGTTGTTTTGTTTGAAACATAGATAATATGGCTCTAGTTCCAGATGAAAATGATCATTTTAAAGGCAATCTATCATGTAGGTCTCTTTTCAAGGCAATGGAAGTTATTAGTGATCGGTTGAAGGGAGAAAATATTTAAAAATTCAAGACATCTTGCTTGGGGCAGTTCTTTGTGACAGATAGCATCAAGTTCCAGGGACAACTTGTATTGCACCTACTTTTCCGACAAGATTCTGGGCTTTCGAAGGAGAATGTTTTTGAATTGGCCCTTTTGTATGTTTTTGAATGTGAAACAGAATATAATATATTTTATGGTTTCAAATATTACTTGTAATCTTATTAGTAATATTATCATGTATTCAATATCAAGCAGCTGATAATCTTCAGTTATAAATCATATTTCATTATATAACTATATTGCATCAACAGGAAGATTAGATACATTAGGAATGTGATAATTTGTCACCAATTTCATCACCATTATTGATTATTCAGTCAAATATTAAGGGCCTAATAATTAGTTGCATAGTTCAGATTACAACAAATTATTACAGTAATCTGTGATGAAAGCAAAATCAACTTTTGTGATTTAATTTCCTGCCAAATATTAAATGTTCTTTCATCAATTCCACTTTTCTTCAATCAATAAAACAACAACTGCACATCATCTTCATCTATACGGGACACGGTGCCAATGAATCTTTACATTGGTATGTCAGCCAACTTGTCATCTCAATTTCAAAATCATCTCGACTCACTTTGGTGACTAGATATGCCTTTTCTAATAATTGAGAGAAAGTAACATCGGAAGGAAAAACCACGTGCTTTGTTTTCTTCCCACTGAAACACCAACGACGACTATTTGAATCCAAATCTCATGCACCATCCCAAAGAATTAATATTGAGCATGAACCAGCCCCTGATAGAATACAACAACAAATTTAAATGAGAAACTTGCACAGACTACAAAATGACTGCACACCGACCACACAAACAACCACACTAACGACTGCAACCTAAAAGGTCGTATTATTACCGAAAAAATTTGTAAAAATGTGGCATTTTCCCAAAAAATTTGTAAAAATGTGGCATTTTTGCAAATTTCCCTTAATACTTAGGGAAAAATGCAAAATTAGTCCCGCATCTATCGGGGTATTGCAATAAAATCCTGTAACTTTTGAAATTGCAATTTTAGTCATGTATGTTTTGCCTTTTTTTGTAATTTTAGTCCCACGTTTTAGATTTGTGCAATTCTGGTCCTATAAATTTTAAGTTGATGAAAATTTGGTCCTAAGAGCTATTTTAATATTTGAATTATTCCAAAATGCCATTGCTAGCCAGAAAATCAATATATCTAAGATCAAATTTATAATGGTACCAAAGCATATATGTTATTTACTTGAGTTATTTATTGTCTAATAATGGAAGAATTTTAGATTTATAAACACAGATCAAAATCCGATATACGAGTTCTACATGTATTATTTCCTAATTATGAAAATACAAAAAAAAAATGGTCATTTTGAATAATACAAGCAAAATTACCACAACTAAAAGATAAAAAACTAAAATTGCCAAATTCTAAAAATTACATATTAAAATTGTTATTTTTACTAAGGTGGAAAATTATTACAGGACTAAAATTGCAACTTTAAAAGTTACAAGACTAATTTTGCAATACCCCTATACATATAAGACCAATTTTGCAATTTTCCGTAATACTTATTTCTTTTTTTTTTTATAATTAAACTCCAGTATTGTGTAAATGACCATAAACTCGAGCAACATTAGTTCACACCGGAGAGAAATGTAGGAAAAGAACAGCAGAGGCGGAGCTGGTAAGTTTCTTCATGCCTGTAATATTCTTGTAGCTTCCAGCACCGAGTCATGGCTTTCATAAGTTTCAAAACTATGGAAAATAAACCAAAAACAAGAAATAAAAACAAACCCACAAAAGAATTGCAAAAGCTCCATTAGTTGTAAAGAGGAGAGCTTTACAGAAGTAGAAATGGAGAATACTGAGAATAACAAGACGAAGAGTGTAGCAGGAGAAGGAGGCTACATGCTTGAAGATGTGCCTCACCTCTCTGAATATATTTCTCACCTCCCTGTAAGCATTACTTCACACACACACACATGTGTGCGTGTGTGTTTTGGTGGGTTCTGGTTTATTTACTGTGAGAATGTGGGATCATAATTTCTTTATGTTTAGTCTTTTTCTTGATCTGCAAATTGAAATTTGTAGTGTTATTTATGCAAGCTGGATGTTTTGTTACATGATACTTAAAGGGAGTGTTTCCAATCACTTAAAAAAAGTGCTTCTCAGGCGGAAAAAAATGTATTTCTTGTGTTTTGCAAATGTCAGCTTTTGGTTCTGTTTGATTTAATCAGAATCTAAATCACCTCCCCTACTTTCAGATTCTTTAATTCCGCTTCTGGTTCGGCTTTTACAAACAAAGAAATACTTTTACGACTTATTTACTCTGTTAGAATTATATTAGTTTATATTAGTGAGGGTAGTTTTGTATTTTCACTTTCTTGTGTTTAACCTAGGGTTTGTCTATTTAATGGTAGCCTCCATTTTGTATTTGTCATTCTTGTATCTCAAGACTCAAGTTCTATAGAATCCTTCTTCCCATTTTCTCTTGCAATAATGTATGTTAATTATTCTAACATGGTATCAAGAGCAAGGTTTTAATAGCATTCTCGACTTCGCGGATCCGGTGGGTGTACCAGTGTCAGTTCGCGGATCCGGTGGGTGTATCGATATCACACAGTGAGTATGTTGCAGCTTTCTGTTATTTTCATTGGATTTTCGATCTGTTAGAACTTGTTGGGTTTGCTATCTTATTTTGGCCTCAAGAATCATATTATTTGCAATAGTTTTGTTGGAGAGTTGGCTTGATTTGTTGGATATTTGCATCAATCTATCTAGTTATTTGGTTGGTATTTCTGTTTGATTTTTTCTGTCATTATTCATTATGGCTGGTGAAAGAGATGATTCGTTGCAGTCGATTAGTGTACGCTTGAATGGAAAGAATTATTCATATTGGAGTTATGTCATGAGAAATTTTTGAGAGGAAAAAATTGTGGAGCTATATTTCGGAACACAAAAGCATCCTGTTGAGAAAGATAATACTAAATATGTTGAGGAATTAGAGGTTTGGGAAGTGAACAATTCAAAATTATCACTTGGGTTAACAATTCTGGGAGAACTCTATTGGTATGCAATTAGCTAAATATGATAATCTTGCTAAAGAAGTTTGGGAACATTTGGAACGGTTGTATACTCAATCGAATTTTGCTAAACATACCCGTTGGAAATAGATATTCGATCTCTTCAAAGAAAAAGATATGACATCGAAGAATTTTATTCTCACTATGATGATCTTTGGGATCAATTAGCCCTTACTGAATCTAGTTGAACTTCGCGCATTTGCCCCCTATATTGCTCGTAGAGAGGAGCAACGATTGGTTCAGTTTTTGATGGCTCTTCGGGATGATTTTGAGTCCCTTCGTGGGAATATATTGCACCGTCTTCCTCTACCATCGGTTGATTCTGTTGTAAGTGAATTGTTAGCAGAGGAATTACGCCTCAAGTCTCAGGCGGGGAAAGGAGTTCTTCATGTTCCTCCTTCATCCGTTCTTGCTGTGCCCCATCGTCCGCCTTCTGTTCCTTTCCGACCTCACCCAAAGGTTGCTGATAATGAATGTAGCTACTGTAAACAACCTGGACATTGGAAGGCTCAATGTCCCGAGTTGAATAAAGGTGGTCAACAACGCGTTTTCAACGAAAAAATCCACGACCTCCCCAACATCGCTTTATCCATCCAAATCAACGTGGTTTTAGGCCGCCCCCACCGACTCGTATTCACTTTGCTGTACCTCATCGATTACGTGACGTGCGGAACTCTTACCTCCATCGGCCTTTCTATGGATACAATTCTTTGAACAATTTCGAAATTTCTTGCCTCATCTCACGCTTTATCACCTCGGGTTTGTCAACTCCGAGCTCGTCCAGGTATATCTTCCTCTATTTGGGTATTAGATTCTGGAGCTTTTCATCATATGTCACCTGATATATCATGTTTTAATTCCATTTCACCCACCCATGCTAGACCTGTTGTTACTGCTGATGGTACTTTGTTACCCCTAGCAGGAATTGGATCTGTAGCCACACCTCATCTGTCTCTTCCACATGTTTACCACATTCCCAAACTTACATTAAATCTTGTTTTTCATTGCCATTGTGTGATTCAGTTACTTAGTATCATTCTCTTCTACTTCTTTGTTGTGTGCGGGATCCACATTCCCGAAAGTGATTGGGACGGGCCGTAGGCACGGAGAGTTATACATTTTGGATGAGCTCGAGTACCTCTATCGCAGCTTCTACTTTGTTGATTTGTCTTCTTTTCGTTTGAGTCCTTCATCGTCTAGCTTTTATTTGTGGCATTCTCGTTTGGGTCATGTTTCGTCTTCACGTTTAAGATTTTTGGCTTCTACAGGTTCATTAGGAAAATTGTCTTCTCATGATATCTCGATTGTAGTGGTTGTAAAGCGCAAAATTTTCCGCTTTACCTTTTAATCGGAGTGTTTCTTCTTCTGCTGCGCCATTTGATTTGGTTCATTCGATGTGTGGGGACTGCTCCCATTTCCACAAAGGGGGTTCTCGATATTATGTCTCTTTTATTGATGATTATTCTCGTTATTGTTGGGTTTATTTTATGAATCATCGTTCGATTTTACGAGCATATATACCTCATTTCGAGCTTTTGTAAAAACTCAATTTTCTCGCTATCATAAAATGCTTTAGATGTGACTTGGGTGGGGAGTACACCTCTAATAATTTTCGTGAATTGCTTGCTTTGGATGGGACTTTACATCAAACTTCTTGCACGATACTCCCAAACAAAATGGTATTCTTTGAAAGAAAACATAGGCATATCATTGAAACTGCCGATCACTTTTACTATCTAGTTCGGTTCAGTGAATTAAGGGGAAAGCCGTTCTTACCCGTCTATCCGTTGTATAAATAGGATTCCATCATCCATTACATCTAATTTATCACCATTTCGAGACTTTATGGTTCCACCCCTAGTTATTCGTCTTTACGAGTCTTTGGTTGTGCATGTTTTGTCCTTCGTCCTCATGTTGAACGCAGCAAATTATCTTCTCGTTCATTATTTGTGTTTTCTTAGGATATGGAGAAGGTCGGAAGGGATATCGTTGCTTTGATCCTATTGCTCAAAAATTATATGTGTCTCTCATGTTTTTTCTTGAGCATATTCCATTTTTCTCTATTCCCTCTAGTCTCATAAAGATCTCCAAAACGATCTTGTTCATATTGATCCATTCTCGGATAATACGGATAGAGACTCATCGAGATCTTGTTGCCTCGTCTACGCTACGGCACCCCAATCGCTTCCCGAAATTGTGGATCGTTTGCCTCCTCGATATCCCCAACGTACACGTAAGTCCACTCGATTACGACTTTGTTTATTCCTCTTATTCTCCCGCCTTTGCTTCATTTTTGTCCTCTATTCACCAAATTTCTGAACCACACTCCTATAAAGAGCGATTCTTCGATCCTTTATGGCGAAAGATGCTATCGAGGAACTTTACGCTTTGCATAAAACAAACAATTGGGATTTGGTATCTTTACCACCTGGTAAGCGGCAATTGGTTCGCGTTGGGTTTATAAAATTAAAACCAAATCGATGGTTCATTGAGCGATATAAAGCACGATTGGTTGCTAAAGGTTATTCACAATAGTATGGTATGGATTATGAGGAAACATTTGCCCCTGTTGCAAAAATGACTACCGTTCGTACTCTTATTGTTGTTTCTTCTGTCCGAAAATGGCACATATCTCAATTGGATGTCAAAAATGCCTTCTTGAATGGTGATCTTCAAGAAGAAGTTTACATGATTCCACCACCTGGAGTTCCTCATAATCAGGGCGAAGTTTGCAAGCTTAAGAAAGCATTGTATGGTCTCAAACAAGCTCCACGGGCTTGGTTTGAAAAATTCTCTGTTGTCTTACTTCACTTGGTTTTAGTTCCAAGAACCATGATTACGCCGCTTTTCTTCAAGCGTACATGTGATGGTATTATTCTTCTTTCCTTATATGTTGATGATATGATTATCACCGGTGATGATGTTGATGGGATTGCATTGTTGAAATCGAGTTAGCTTAAGCTTTGAAATGAAAGATTTGGGACCTTTGAGATATTTCTTGGGTATTGAGGTAGCCCGCTCCCCTCGAGGTTATCTTCTTTCACATCCAAGTACATTCTCGACATACTTGATCGAGCTCGTCTTGCGATACTCGGACGGTTGATACGCCTCTTGAACTTAATGTTCGATATTCTCCTTCGATGGCACACCATTATCCGATCCTACCTTATATCGCACTATTGTTGGAAGTTTGGTTTATCTAACCATTACGCGCGTCCCGATATTGCATATCTTTGTTCATATTGTGAGTCGATTTGTTACTAGCCCCACTCTGATTCATTGGGCTGCAATTACTCGTATCTTGCGATACCTCCGTACTCTACTCTTTTCGAGAGTCTTTTGTTTCCATCTACATCTTCATTAGAGTTGAGGGCATATTCTCATACGGATTGGGCTAGTGATCCTCTGCGATCGAAAATCCACCACCGGTTTTTGTATTTTTCTTGGAGACTCACTTATTTCTTGGAAGAGTAAGAAACAAAATGTTGTGTCTCGATCCTCCACAGAGAGAGCGAGTATCGGCAACGGGCTTCTACTACAACCGAAATAGTTTGGTTACGTTGGCTTCTTTGCAGATATGGGTGTTCATTTATCCTCACCTACTCCCATGCATTGTGATAACCAAAGTGCTATTCAGATTGCTCACAACTCAGTTTTCCATGAAAGAACAAAGCATATTGAGATCGATTGTCATGTCACTCGTCATCACCTGCAACATGGGACTCTCGACTTACCATTCATCTCATCATCTTTCTGATTGGATCTTTTCACCAAGTCGCATCCGCTTCCGCGCTTTCGTTTCTTGGTTGGCAAACTCTCGATGATTTCTACTACATCATCATGAGTTTGTGGGGGGATGTTAGAATTATATTAGTTTATATTAGTGAGGGTAGTTTTGTATTTTCACTTTCTTGTGTTTAACCTAGGGTTTGTCTATTTAATGGTAGCCTCCATTTTGTATTTGTCATTCTTGTATCTCAAGACTCAAGTTCTATAGAATCCTTCTTCCCATTTTCTCTTGCAATAATGTATGTTAATTATTCTAACATACTCAACACTCTCAATTAATTAATTCAACTTTTAGATTCTATTTCCAAATGCTGTTCGCAACTACTTTTACTTTTTGCCGTAATACATCGTTTCTTGTAAAAGCGGAAGTTTCCCTAAATTCTTTATCAATGTAACATAAAGAAGAAGCTGAGTAAAGCCAACTGTCAAGTGTCATCTCCTATATTTTGTGCAGGCATATGTCAATCCATTACAGGACAATCCTTCATACTCAGTTGTTAAGTAAGAAATCAGTTCCACATTCTATTATCCTCTGCTCTATTATATGTTTTTCTGTCTGTGCTACATTTTATTCACTCCAGATTGTCATCTTTACCAGGCAAAATTTTGTTAATGAAGATGACAGTGTTACACAAAAGGTATTTTTACTATTCTCTTTCAAGTTAACTATAGATGTTACTCTTTTCGGGTCATTTTTCTCATTTCATATTTCTAAATTTCTTGTTAAGTTTCATTTGTATTGCTGCTATTATAATCTTGTATTTGCAGTGACATTCATATTCTCATGTAGATTGTTGTTCACAAAAGTAGTCCAAGGGGCACTCATTTTCGCCGTGCTGGACCTCGTCAAACGGTCTTCCCTTCTCTCAACTGGCTCCTGTTTCATTTGTTTTTACATCTACACTATGTTGAAACTTAGATTAAATGATAATATACAATGATGATAGTTATTTGTTAATTTCAAAGTTGTAACATTGTTTTTCTTCGTGATATTCGCTTACATTCACGATATTGGATATTTTGCAGGTGTACTTTGAGTCTGATGAAGTCCTTGCATGTATAGTGACTTGTGGTGGTCTATGTCCTGGTACAAACACAGTTATAAGGGAATTAGTATGTGGTCTACATTACCTTTATGGAGTGAGCAGTGTTCTTGGAATAGAGGTAAAAATATGTCGTGCAATTTCGGAAAATAATGTTCAATTCTTTCAGATAAATCTTATCTTCCTTCCCTTGTGAGTTTTGAGACGGCCGTTTGATCATACCTTCACTTTCTGTTCTTGTTTTTGTTTTCTGGTCTATTATATTATTGGGTAAATTACAAAAACTATCCCTGAGGTTTAGCCTAATTACAAAAACTCCAGCTATCTTTCAAATTATAAATACCCCTTAAGGTATTACAAACGCTCCCGTCAAGTTTGTATTTACTTAACAAATATATCTCTATTGAGGGTGCACTTTGTAAAATAGAATCAATTGTCAAGGGTTGTTTGTAATTTTGAAAGATAGCTGAGCTATTTTGTAATTAGACTAAACCTCAAGTGCATGTTTCACAATTATCTCTGTATTGTTTGATGTCTGATTCAAGTATGGTTGCTGATTAATAAGAGGGTTCTCCTTGTGTACACAGGGTGGTTACAGGGGTTTCTACTCGAAAAATACCATAACTTTAACACCAAGATTTGTAGATGACATTCATAAACGTGGTGGTAGTATTATCGGCACTTCACAAGGGGGTTGTGATATATTAAAAATAGTTGACAGCATTCAGGATCGTGGCATCAATCAGGTCAATTTTGCCATTTATGCTCTGATAGTTTGCCCGATTCAAAGTTTCAAACGTTACACATGTAACTAAACTCAGTAGATATTTTCTAGAGGTTTGAGATTTGTGATAGTTTGCAATTTAGGTATACATAATTGGAGGAGACGGCACTCAAAAAGGAGCATCGTTGATTTTTGAGGTAATGCTATAGTTAGCTCTTGCAATCATCTTTTGTGCGTAGGCTTACATTGAGACCTTACCTTGAAGTAACTCAACTAAACTGCCACAACCATATAATTGAAGATAGGGATAATTACAACAGACCCCCTGAGGTTTGGGCTAATTACAAAAAAAACCCAGAGATGTTTCAAATTTACAAAAAAAACCCCTCAAGTGTGATTATGCCTCAAATTTAAGGAGATAATTGTAATATTTCTAGAATATCAGGGGGGTGTTTGGAAATATTTTTTGCTTATGGAGGGGAAAATGTAAAACGGAATCAAACCTCAAGGTTTCTTTTTTGTAATTTTCAAAAATCTCTGGGTTTTTTGGTAATTAGCCCGAACCTGAATGGGTTTTTTGTAATTATACCTTAAAGATATTGCGAGTGTTTGCAAACACTTAAAAAAAGTAATTGTCATCTTTTGCCTACGAAAAAGAAAAATAGTTTTTAGTGTTTTTAAATGTTAACTTCTACTTTTGATTCTATCTAAAAGTAGCGGGAATGTTGTGGTTAATGATTCGTTTTGGTTTCATTTTGAAATATGTAAAGATACTTTTACAACTTATTCACCAAATACTCTCTATTAATTTAATAAATTTTCAGCTTCTACTTGCGAACACCACATCTTTTCACTTATACTAAGATAAATCACTTCTTTTAGAAGCAGAAGATTTCGCAAACACTCCGAACTTATCATATACGTGTAAGTGCAGGAGATCAGAAAGCGGGGTCTGAAAGTTGCTGTGGTAGGAATACCTAAAACCATCGATAATGACATCCCGGTACCACTCAAGCCCTGAGTAATGTTCTATAAATAGATGCATGTTTCTTTAGGGGTAATTCGTATTGATTTCTTGGACAATTGACTCTTTCGTAGGTTATAGACAAGTCGTTTGGTTTCGATACTTCCGTTGAGGAAGCTCAGCGAGCAATCAACGCTGCTCATGTGGAAGCTGAAAGCTTTGAAAATGGTGTTGGAGTCGTCAAATTAATGGGACGTTACAGTGGTAAGATTCTTGTTGGATTACTATAGTCTATATAAGCATTTCTTGGCTAGAAATCCCAAACGTTATAAAAATTAACCCTGAAGTTTAGCCTAATTACAAAAAACTCCACTTTCCTTTCAATATTATGACTACCTCCTTAAGGTATTATAAACGACCCCTTGAGGTTTGTATTTGCTCGACAAATACCCCCTCTTGAGGGTGTAATTTGTAAAATAGAAACAAATGTCGAGGTGTTATTTATAATTTTGAAAGATAGCCGATTTTTTCTTTATTAGACTGATTGACTGAACCTCATGGGTACTTTTTGTAATCACCTTTTTAAAATAATATAGGGATAATTACAAAAACACCCCTGAGGTTTGGGGTAGTTACAAAAAAACCCAGAGATGTTTCGAAATTACAAAAACATCCCTCAAGTTTTATTTTGTCTTAAATTTAAGGGGTTAAATGTAATATTTTTATTGATGTCAAGGGGATTTTTGAAATGTTTTTTGCTTCTGAAGGGTTTATGTAAGACGAAATTAAACCTCAATGGGGTTTTTTGTAATTTTAAAAAATTATTGCGTTTTTTTTGTAATTAGCCTGAACCTCAAGGGTTTTTTTGTAATTATCCCAATAATATATTCTAACCGTATTCAGGTATTTACGTCGTGATCCACACTTTTTCATAATAATGAAGTATTGAAAATTTATGAATCCATCTGAGATATATGGCCATGCACCACCTAACTGATGCAGGATTCATAGCAATGTACGCCACCCTAGCCAGCCGAGACGTGGACTGCTGTTTGATTCCAGAATCTCCGTTTTATCTGGAAGGACCCGGTGGACTCTTCGAGTATATAAGAAAACGGCTCAAGGAAAACGGTCACATGGTTCTTGTAATTGCTGATGGTGCAGGGCAAGAGCTTATTACTGAAAACATGCATACCATAGACCTTCAGCAGGATGCTTCCGTGAACAAGTCGCTCGAAGATATTGGTCTCTGGATAACTCAGAAAATTAAGGTATCCTCTGTCTTAGTCTTAGCATTCGATGTTGCAAAATCGGGTACGAGAACAATTTCTTTTTTGGGATTTTACAGGATCATTTCACAAAGCAACTGAAAATGGTCATAAATCTCAAATACATAGGTGATTTTTCTTCTCGTTTTATCGTTTCACCGCAAAACTATGAATTATATCAGTTACTAACAAATACTGGATTGTATCTGGCAGATCCCACGTACATGATTCGAGCAATTCCAAGTAATGCATCGGATAATATCTACTGCACGCTTTTAGCTCACAGTGCGATTCATGGCGCAATGGCGGGATATACAGGCTTCGTAGTAGGCCCTGTAAACGGCAGGCATGCTTATATACCATTTCATGTAAGTGGATGATTTTCAGGGATAATTACAAAAACTACCCTGAGGTATGAGCTAATAACAAAAAAAAAAATAAAAAAAATCAGAGGTTTTAGACCCCTTCATAAGCAAAAACATTTCAAACACCCTCTTTACATTTATAAAAATATTGCAGTTACCCCCTTAAATTTTGGGTTTTTTTGTAATTACCCCAAAACTCAGGGGTAGTTTTTGTAATTATCCCTAATTTTTATGATTTCATCATCCTTCTTTTCACGTGCTAAATATGTTCATTTGTTTCTGTTCTTTGTAATTTACTTGACCTGATCCCCCCTCCCCCCGGGCGACATGCAGCGAATTAACGAGAGAAGGAACAGGGTGGTAATAACAGACAGGATGTGGGCACGGCTTCTGTCTTCGACCAATCAACCGAGTTTCTTGGATCCGAAAGACGTCGTGGAAGCTAAGAAAGAGCGTGCACAGCCGAACCAGTTGCTAAGTGGTGATAATCCTTGAGGAATGTTCTTGTGAAAAGTTCATGTTTTGTTCATATAGTTCTTTTTTTTAATTTCCATTCTTCCTGTTTTTGTTTCCTTTCATTTTCTTGTGTTTCTGTACTTTCTTCTTTATGCATTTGTTTGTTCTCTATTTTGAAATATATATGTTTTGAGTATATAAGTTTACTTTACCAACACACGCTAAATTCCGTCTCTGGAGCAAGATAATTTTGCCACATTGTTCTTGACCTTTGGCATAGTTTGTCATAGCACGACACACACTGCTTAAAATTGTTCGAATCTATCTTTCTTTTCCACCGAAAAGTTAAGGCGGTGTCGGGATACACTCTCATTCTGGAATTTTTTTCCGCTGGAGAATAGTGATAAAAGAACTTTTAAAAGAAAAATAATGGATTATGGAACTGTGATTGGATATGAGATGGGAATGTAATTATGGAAATTGATTTCATGTATAGAAATAATATAATAATAATTGAATTGTGAAAGAATGTGTGATAATTGGTGATGTGAATGATTTTTTCAAATAGAGAAAAACATAAATAATTAGTAGATGTGACTTGATAGGATCCTATCACATCTGAAAGACCGAAAGTAAGTGAATAGATGTATTTGTGAAATTTTCGGATAAACAAAAATCTCGAGCAGAATAAAATTGAATTTGTTTGGTACCTATGCTTAGATATAAGAATTTTTAGGAATTTTTTTGCTTGTGGAAATTTTTGATAAATAAATATAAATGGAAATGAAAATTTTTTGAAAAAAATACCATATTCACTCCTTAACACTTTTTCTCACTTTTTTTCTTTGTTGTAAAAATTTCGTCTAGTCCCGATTAATTCTCGCCTAGGCGCTAGGTAGAGCTGTCAAAAATGGCCCAGCCCGATCGGCCGGGTAATAGGGCTAGGCTGGGCTACGATTTTGTAGGCCCAGAAAAATCTGGGCCTATTTGGCCTGGGCCCGCTAGACTTGAAACACCGGGTCGGCCCAACCCGGTTGGCCCGAAGTAAATTCAGTGTATTTTTAATACATGGGCTGGATTGGGCTCCCCAAAATAGCGGCCCGAAGAAATTCCTAGTCGGCTCGGTCCGGTCCGATTTTCCCCCTTGGCTCGATGGACTGGCACCGGGCCGGCCCGAGCCACACTTTCACAGCTCTAGTGCTAGGCCCTCCTTGTCCGTCTACGATTTTCTTCCGATTAGTACTCAATCCCGCTCAAGTCTCGTCTAACCCAGCCAAAACTCTACCTAGACGCTAGGGTCCAGCCCGCCGCCTAACACTTTTTACATTGCTTTTTTTATCTCAATTACATCTTCCCACTTTCCGAAAAAACCAAATTATTATTACACATTTTCTCATTAATTTCACTGTTTACTCATACATTTTTAACAATCAATCATGTTTAATTATTATTTTACTTTTTTCGTATCGCATCATTTTTCATCATTACATTTTCCTTTTTTATATCCATTCACATTTCCGAAAAAAACCTTTACTCTCTCTAACAATTTTTTCGCTCAGTTGATTACTGAAGAAGGCTCTTGTCTCGGTAAGTCTGTTCTAGGCACTCTGCCTTTCCCCCAATATACCATCTTATTAGTTAAGGGTATCAGACTCTCGATCGAATGTGATTGCACCTATCGTATCCCTGCTTTCTTCGATGCTAGAGCTTGAAGAATTCCCAAAGGCGCTATTCGGGTCCAATACTATTCTCCAGCAAAAAGAAAATTTCTAAAATGAAAACATATCCATTGTGATCTTTTTACAGTGATAGATTGGCAAAATTGGCTAGTAATTAGCTATAGGAACATACAACGAACAATATCTGCATTTTGCTTCACAAGGGATTTACAATCCAGAAAAAATTGAAGCTTGCTTCAATGCCAAGGAACAAAACAATTACTTACCTGAGAGAAATTTCAACATTGTAGTGGACAATGTTATTGTTACAGCTACAATAATATACATGTACATAATTTTTCGGGACTAAGACGTAGCCAACGACAATGCAGCTCTCCGGATACCATTGTCAGCTTCTTCTGAAAACAGTGTTAATCATCTCTTTCAAATTAACGCATCCCAAAATCTCCATACCTTGAAGCTGCGCGTCTGGGAAGGACTTCTCTGCAGGCTTTGGGACAATACACTTCTTGTATCCCAGCTTTGCCAGGGTGTTGACTCTTTTTTCCAATTGAGGCACCTATGATTAGTGGGAGAAAAATAATGAAAAGATTATTATTGTACAAACTTGTTTGGTTTCTAGTTTCTACTAATAACCAGAAGGGAAAAACAAGTCTAAATGAAAAGAGGATAGTTACAAAACTAATCTAAGGTATAGATAAATTATGAAAAATAAAATTCAGTGATCTTTTAAAATTACCAATACCCCCTTAAGGTTTGTATTTGTTTTACAAACTACCCACTCAATAGGGTGCAATTTATAAATAAAAACACGTGAAAAGGGTTTTGTAATTAGAAATATAACTGGGTTTTATTTTTAATTAGGCTAAGCTAAATCAACCTCAAGAGTAGTATTTGTAGTAATCTCTAAAAAGGAAATAGAGTTTGCACAAGAAAGTGTCACACAATCACCGACCTTAGTGAGAGTCAAAAGGGAAACTCCAATCCATCCATATAAAAACTATAATGGTTCATAGAGCTTACTGTAACACTTGGTCAACTTCTTCATATTTTCGCTTAATTAGCAGAGTATGATACAACACGCTGATGGGCTACTCATACACAGGTACACAGCTAATTATTGTTAGAAACCCAGAGATGCAAAATTATAAGAGGAAAAACACAATGCAATTTTCTCAAAGGGAAAGCAAAATGTCTTTCCCAAAAATTCTGGCAATTAGACAGCACCGGTTCCGCTTCACGTGAAACTTAAAAGAAGGAAAATTGATAATGATTGTGTAATTTATTTCACTAGTCACATGGTTACCTATTCATTTATGGCAAATTACACAATCCAAATTCCAACAGTTAATAGTCCAAAACCACAAATGGAATATTTCATCCTATATTTGTCTTTTGACAATGTATTGCTAAGAGTTTAAAATGGAGTTGAGAAATTTACATACCATACGAAGTTCACCACTGAGATCTATTTCTGCAATGAATGCTACGCCATTGGGTATGGGGAATTCCAAGAAGCTGAAAAGAAATCAATAAATCTACTTAGTAAACAAGAAATGGAGGCAACTATGCAGGTAAAGTTGATGAAATTGATCGCCCTGTTGACCAGGCCATAGGCTACTTTGGTATAATTTTGCAAGTTAAGCATCCAGACTAAGATAGTAAACTTTCTTCATCATAAATAAGGTATCCAAGTCCAAAGAAGTTTTCCAAGTCCCAAGCTAGAAAATGACTAGCTTTTACTTTGTTTAGCTGCTTCAAGCAATCTAAGCGAGAACTTGCATGATGATTCTAAAACCAAAAAAGATGCCTACAATTCGTAACAACTATGGGACACGTACAATTTGTCATGTTCAAGATCTGCTAAGCATAGATATGGCAGTTCTTTTTTATGCTAATTTCAGCAAATAAATAGCAATTATGTCCAGTTAAATAAAATATTGCAGTTATCAGTGCCATACCTGCTGCAAATTGCGGCTGCTATTGCTAGATCCCCAGATGTCTCTGTCAGACTAATCCCACTAACAACATTAAGAAAGATGCCCTACCAAACAAGAAAACAGGAAATTAGACAATACAATATCACTGTTATGAGAATGCTGATATCATCAACAAACAAAATTAAAAATAAAAAATATTTTAACAATGATATATAGCATGTGTAATTTGCAAAAATGAGACAAATATCAACACGATATGTATAATTTATAAACTTAATGTCAAAACAAGATTCAAGCTTTCAAGGTATTGCAGAACATAATACAAGATTTACATAAACTTAAAAAAAATTATTGGTGTATCATTAGTATCCGTGTTGCTGTTATTCTAATTTTACCATTAATTAAAGATATAAGTTGGTATCCTGCTATCCATTCTATTTGTATCAATAATAAAGGTAAATTCAACAGTTGCATGAGGCACTAGGTAACCAATACAAGTAGAAATTAGTTTCTATTGGCTGTCACCTAAAGGGAAAAGAAAAAAAAAAGACGAAAAAGAATAGAACAGACAGCAAGAAAGATTAGAATGCAAATTATGAACAGGATTTCTACATCAGAGCTGGAAATGCAAACACACACACACACACAAAAGCTGAAACTGAAATAAGTGTAAAGATTATTACATTCTCTTGTAGCTTAAGACCGGCTTGCTTTGTAATAACCTGTAGAAAGAACACGTGGTGAGATCATTTACATACTGTTCAAAATTAATTCCGTTTTGAACTATTAAAGAAATTTAAAATGTGTAGCAAAACTAGAGCAATCAAACCCAAAACAAAACAGTATGCATCTTCTAAAAAACTTTACATTTTGTTTTGAAAAAACAATACTAAAAAAAAAAAGTGAATTACAGTCTACAGCTTCACTGAACAGCATTTAGTGAATTAAAGAATGAGAAAAATCACTCACTGAAATAATCATGTCAGCTCTGCTACCTTGAACACCATTCAAATGCCTCACAGCAGATGAGCCAGCCACACATAGAGCCTATAGTAAAATTAAACAATGAATATAAAATAAAGAGAGCACAGGGGTAAGTTTCATAACCATCAATATTCCATTCTACAAAATTTGGAGATTGCCAGAGTATCACAAAGAAAAGCAGTAAGCACTTCAATTTTACAAAGCTGACACGCGCATTGTGAATGATCCTATAAAAGAGGAGCAGGATGCAGGAAACAAGCTTCTATAATTAGTTATCAGCATATGTACTAAATAGGTTAGTTCTAAATAACTCAATTTATGGTACACGGCAGTTTAATGCATGAAGGTCCTAAAGGAGCAGATCTAGTAGAAGATCAGGAAATGATTATGAACTCGTGACAATCCTAAATTAACTTAAAGACAACAATTAAATAAATACATGAAAAACAGTACCTGAATTTCAATGAGAAATGCTCGAGATCCATCCATAATGACAGCGACAGCCAACCCAGCTAGGTAGTCTGAATTAGAGTGCTGCTCACCTAAGAACATCTCGCTGGGATTGGAAACCCCTTGCAATCCTGACTCTGACATTTTGAAAACTCCAAGCTGACACAAAAATACCATTCCCTTGTCAAGATAAAGAATTTACATGCAACTGAGTGCTCATGAAAGCTGTACCCAAAATCATAAGGTCAAAGATGCTTCTTGTAAAGATTTAAATTCAGGAGATCTTTAATCCCTATTATCCTATTTGTCATGCTTGTCATTGCTTTGCAAGTCATACTTTTTTTATTTATGTTGTTTGGTTAATGGGAAATTCTTACCAATATAACATTAATACACTTGACAATACGGTCTTACAAAAACTCCCATGGGAATTCACCATTAAGAACCCAAGACAAATTCATGGTCTTCTTCAACAATAGTATGTTACTATGGAAAGTTTGAGATAAGATATTCGAAAATTGCAATTGATATTTGAATAAATACTTAAAAAGTAATACAGTTTAATGATGGGCCCCAAAGTTGAGGTGTGAATGAAACCATTGAATACCTCATCTGTGGAGCCAAATCGATTCTTCACTGATCGAAGCAATCGATGCGATGAAAGTTTCTCCCCCTGAAAACATCCATCATCAGTGTAATTACTATGATACAGATAAATTCACTATTACACACACACATATCCAATCAAAATGTGCATAGGATTCTGCATGGTGGACGGAAAGGAAAGAGCTATAAAGTGAATTGATACCATCCAACAACAATTTCCTCTAAATACTTAATATCCCCATCATAAATTGATTGAAATTAACCAATTATTCATCAGCAAGAAATCATATGCTACTTTGAAGTCCATAAATAAAAAGCTCTGTTAGCTCATTTCAACAAAAGAATATCCAAACTAATGGGCCAACAGAAATTGTTTTTGTTCTTAACATTTTTCCATCACTACACCAGGTATTTTAGTTATTGAATATGGGTGTAGTTTCTAGTGTCCAACCCAGAAAGTGTCATCCACCGAGCTTAAAGTTGTAAACAATATGCACGCCATCTCAAACACAAACAATAATCACTGGCAAATCAATAAAATGTTGCATATGCGATAACATGAATCCGGAACTATTTTAAGAACTATCAGTAACCAATAGGAGATAACATGTATATGGAACTGTTTTAAGAACTGCTAGTAACCAATATACCAGTCATTGTACATTAAAAAACAAAAACAGTGATTGCTCGAGAAACAAGATTCAATTAGATACCAACTTCCATATACAAAACAACATCTACGATGTGCTCTAAAAGACGAGGTCCAGCTATTTCTCCCGATTTCGTCACATGTCCAATCTGCAATGAGAGAAAAAAACTAGATTATCATCAGCAGTGGCTAACACTATGAACATACAATGTTGATTACAATAGAGTTTGAAATTGTTTTTCAAATTAAACCCACCAAAAGTACAGGGATATTTGTCTTCTTAGCAAATCGTAGTAACGCTGAAGTGCATTCTTTCACCTGTCACATGTCAACATACAATTAAAAAAATGATAACACTCCAGTTAGCACTAGGTATGTGAAAAGCTTCTACAGAATAATGACCAAGATCTAGATATCTGGGTTCTTAAACTAGACAAAGTTCAAATACTGGAGGATAGACTGCCCAGTTTGATGCAAGAATACATATAACCACATAAAAAGGAAAAAAAAAACATTATGCACCAGTTAAATCATTTATGATCAACACAGAGGAAAACAGTGTTTCTCCGAATAGCATTATAAGAGAATTAAAATCAGTTACACCTTTATGAACCTATTAAAGTCTTTCTAGGAGGTTAAAGAGAGAATAAGAAAATTCAAAACCTGCGCAAGACCTCCAGCGCTTCCAGTCACTCCCCTTAAATAGACAGTCTGAATAGAATCAATGACTAAAGCCCTTGGGAAGAGAGGCTGGGCCTGTTCTAGAATATCCTGTCAAGAAAGGCAGCAACTTGATGTATAAAAATGTACAATGAGACATTATGAACCAAAAAATTACAATATTTAAAACACATTTTGTTCCTGACAAAAATATTTGAAACTCCTTAAGAACCTTGCTTATAAGTTTCCTTAATTATGATTACGCCACATTAAAAAATCCTTAGATTAGCCTAGCCACAGAAGGGGGAGTGGGACTTCTCTGTCAAGTTGTTTGGATGACCCAGAGGGAAGTTAAACCCCTAATACTTGCACTCATTTACTTAACATCACATAGACAAGGAGAGAAGGAATTAGTTACTTTTCCTAATCTATTTTCAACGTTTCCTTTGTACCACAATGACTCGAAATAAAAAGGATCTAGAGGATTGTTATGCTTTTGAGTCTCATACTTCCTCATTTCCACAACTTTGGACGAATGCAGAATTGGACTTGAGAGAGTTTCTTATCCCTTTTGCTTTACTTAGCTCATATCCTGTCTAACCAACCGAGTGAGTTTTTGTTATACATTAAATTCATACCTCTATTCCTAAAGAGTTGATAGTACCACTGTTGTTCTGCATCCCTTGCATAGATTCTATAATATCATATCATTCCAGTTTTGTATTACCACAGACTGAAAAAGCTTATGCATTACAACAATTTTTCTCCATGTAAGAGCTCATTCTGGTCCTCTGATCAACATCCTCTTCCTTTATAGTAGTAATTCATGTTACCTAAGGATAACATACCAGACATCAATTTCAAATGAAATTGTTTACCAAACATTTTGGTTATAATGATCGATATGAAGACTTAAAATTCTTAGTCTTTAGATGAAAGGTCAGTTGACATCACTCTAGAAGTATTCTCAGGACAATATATGGTTGCTATTACTTTAACACACGCTGTAAGAAAAAAGCCATTACTAAATGCAAGTGTGGCATAACAAAGTCAGACCACAAACAATTATTTGTTTGGGCATGGTTAGAAAGTTCACCTCAATATCTGTATTTGAATGCAGAAAAAGTTCTTCTGTCCTAATACACAGACGGTCAGCTCGGTTTGCAATTTGCTCAACACTCTGCCATAAAAAAGAGTTAGTACCTCCCCTCAAAAAAAAAAAAAAGAGTTAGTACCAAACATGAAAAGGCCAAAAGATCCAATATTTTATATCCTGAATGTAGTCAGGGGTGGTATCATGTAAGTCAATGAGAGAAATTATAAAGCACAGGATAAAACATGCAAGATGATCAGCCAAAAAGAAAGAAAAAAAAGAAGAATATCTCCACATCAGAAAAAAAAAGTTGGGCAGTTATGTGTCCAGACCTCTAGAAACAAGATATTCCATTTTCCAAGTCATCCAAAGCAACATTTGCAATCTGAAAACACATACCTCTTCCCCAGATACATATATAACTCGTGCTGGAACATCTGCATCATTCCCTTCTGCTATTAATGCAGCAATCTAAATCAGAAAGTAAACTGTGATGTTAAAAATATGCCAAAGAATATTACTAAATATCATAGCAATAGTATAATATGAGTAAAAGAAGCAACACCACCCATGAACAGTATTGATACCTGCAACAATAGTGTGCTTTTACCAACACCAGGATCTCCACCCACTAACACTAGAGAACCTGTAAGACAAATAACCCTCAAATTCTCAAAATGCACCAAAATAGTGTAAGAATCTTAGGAAGATACAGGGGGAAGTAGAGGAAATCCAAAAACGAAAATATAGTAACATGTGAAAGATCACTCTTGAGTAAGGATGGACATTCCACTTGGAATTGATTGGAAATATGTTGACTTGTTAACATGTAAACAAGAACCAAATGGTTATATAAGCTTTGATGACAACACTTTGAATGTCCTACGAAGAATGCCTTATGTGGAAAGGAAAAGGAATACCTGGGACCAAACCGCCACCAAGAACCCTCTCTACTTCAGCTCCAAATACTCCAGGCCTATTTACAAATAGGAGAGGAAGCCTAGTAAATTCCTACACAACTATATCAAAACATAAAGACAAAAATGGATATCATGAATTAGAAAATATATCCAACAATCAATTATACAACACAAATAGAGACTTTTACGGTTTACACCACTGCTTCTGTAAAAGCTTTATCCCACAAGATATATAGCACTAGAGTGTGGCCATTTGAAGGAAGATGCACTACAATAAGACACACAACTTTACAATAACTAAGGCCGCGACTGGATATAAAACAATAATCATTTCCGCTCCGCTAGAGAATTTTTTTTACACAAACATACGATTGTTTTAGCCGACCCCACTTAGTGGGATTAAGGCTTATCTTGTTGTTGTTGTTGTAAACATACGATTGTTTATGAAAATTTTCAGAAAATACACTATTCACTTACTTTCACTCTTTATCCCACCAATCACATTTCCTCATTTTTTTCGAAAAATTTATAAGATAACCAATCATATTACACATTTTCACAGAAGTTCAACCATTCACTCACTCCCACATTTCCAATCACCAGTGAAATTCAATCATTATTTTACTATTTATATATCATATCAACTTTCATAATTATATTTTCATCTCACATTCAATCAAACTAACAAAACTAATCAGTCTTCTTTGGAAAAAAAATTATCACTATACTCTAGCAGGAAAAAAAATTGGAACGATATGATATCCAATCGCTCCCAAACATTAGTAATTCAGGCAACAAAAATAAAAAATTATCTCTACTTACAAAGATATTCGCCAATTTGACTCGTCAATCCGACTAGACACCTCAGACAACCTAACAGGCGTCGCCTCCTTTGGCAGCCATGATCTCACCACATTTTCCGACACCTGAGTCCCGTTTACTTTCTCGTCCACACTCTCAGTCGTGCACCGTTTCATCGTGCCGATTTCCCCACACTCCCTACACGTGCCCCACCACTGCCCATCAGAGTACCCACAGCTCTCACAAACAAAAACACTCCTACTTTTCCCCTTCCTCCTAATGCTGCTGCTAACACTACTGCTCCCTTTGACATCTCGGTAAACTCTGCTCGTCACTTCAACACTCGAGATATCTTCACCTTTTTCAACACCACGATCGAGTTCCTTCCCGCCGTTAGATTCTCGCTTGGTGACGACACGGCCGGAGGTCGGGTCGTAAACAGTTTCAACGGTAGGGGTTTGTCGAGACGGGGATTCAACGGGCGGCGGCGAAGGGAAGGCGGACCAGCTGGAGGCGGTGGACTCATTGGCGGCGGAGGAGGGATATCGAATGTGGGGAGTGGAGTGAATTTTTTTTGGTAATCGAGGGTAATCACGGGATTTGCAGAAGGTGATGGTAGGGTTAGGGTTCTGGTTGGAGAGAGTGTGTAGGGTTTTGCGGAGGTGGAGCGATCGAAATGCACGCATGTCTTGAGCTTGCATCAGACGGAGAAATTTTGGGTGATTCAAATTGGGGATTAGGGTTTTCGATTGGGGGTTTGGTTTCGGTAATACCCGGGAAATTCGAAAACAGTGGTGATTATATCTGAAATATTTAATTTAACTACAAAAATGATAAATGGTAAAAAGTAAAAACATACAAAAATAATCCACGTTTTGTTTATAAAAATAATAAAATACCAGCAATATAATAAAATTTAATTGGCAGTGGTCCATTTTGAGTGGAGCCGATTTTAAATATTCAAGATCTTCTATTTCAAATTATAGTTATATATAGACTTTAAAATCATATAATTTAGTATTGAATATAATTTTAAAATATTGTTTATAAAAGTATATAGGTGATATTTTCTGTTTAGGTATATTTAAGGGATAATTTCATTTTTTGTCCCAAACTATACCTCTTTTTCTTTTGGTACCCATTGTTCTAACATCATCAGAATTAGTACCCGATGTTTTCATTTTTAATCATTTTGAGTCCAAGTATACAAATCCACTGAACTAAATATACAATAAAACATGACTAAGTATACAAGTCGACTAAACTAAGTATATAATAAAACGACTGTTCACAAATATGGTTGAAAGAATTATCAATTTTGAAAGAAACGTTTGAAGTTGATGATTTTTCCTCCCTAAAAATCGGGTAACTGAAAAGGTAAGATTATGTTTCCTTAAAAATATATAATAACCGTCCAATTACCATAACTAATTAAATATAAAACTACAATTATACTCTTATATGCCTAAATTAACTAAAATGATTTACACCATCCAAAATTTTAAATCAAAAGTCCATAAGTGTTCTTATGGACTAACGTAAAGGGATTGGTCTCATTTGAACCAATCCCTATATATATATATGCTAATCACGACATTCCATCCGCAGGGTATGAAACAAGTTTGAGATTTTCTCTCCAAAAAAAGTAGACTCTTTTATTTAATTGAGATAAAAGTAATATTTAGATTTTTTATCTGTCATAAATAATTTTCAAGATGAATAAATTAAATTTCAATTTATAAAGTATGATCATATTAATAAACTACAAAAAAAGTATGATCATATTAATTAAAGTTAATAGTCAAATGTCAAATGCACTTTGTTAATTAGAAATACAAAAAACATTATAGATTGTTTAAGTTAAATATATTAAGATAAATCAATTTAAAATGAAAAAGGATATTTTTATTATTTTTTAAATAATTAATTTTGAAATTTCTCGCTATTTGATGCTTTTTTGAGATAATCAAAGGTATTTATCAATTAATTATTAATTAGATTATTAATTAAAATTTAAATTATTATTGAATTATATTAATTAAAACTGTTCATTAAGTGCTAAAAAGATAATTATATCAATTATGAATTCAAAATATAATTTATATTATTCTTAATGGTTCTATAAGATAACTAAACTTTAATTTAATAGTCAACCTTCTAAATCTGGAAAATAAAAGTTGATTAACTCCCTTTTCACCTCTTCACCTGCTACAACGAGTCATCCGCTAGTTTTTAACGGAAATTTAACGGATTGGACTGGAAGTGATTAAAATGAAAACATTGGGTACTAGTTCTGATGATATCGGAACAATGGGTACTAAAAGCAAAAAGTATGTATAGTTTGGGTACCAAAAATGAAATTATCCCTATATTTAATTAATTCTCGATTTAAATATTTCTTTTTTTTAGTACAATGGGGAAAATTGGGAAGGGGATACACTCTCGTATGGGATCGAACCCGGGTCATTTATCGTTACAACACACGTCTCAACCACTGGAGCACAAGGTTGATCCCCGATTTAAATATTTCTTGTCAAAGCTGTAAATATTAAATTTACATTAAAAAGAAAAGGAAAGAAAACCAACTTTGTCTTCTCCTTTTTTTAAAAGGGGCATGTACTTTTACTGGAATTGGCCCAATTACAACACAATTCGTCTGTTTGCTTTTATTTTATTGACGTCAGAAACTAATATTTTCAAACTCTTATGATACGTGACTCGTGCGACAACATATATGTGACAATTATCTTAATTGGATTCTTTATAGGAGAACTAATGATAACTTAATATTTGTTAAGTTTTGCAACATTATTAGATGATTTTACTTTTTAATATTTGTTTTGGGGTATTTTTATTTTTTGAATAATTCGGTATTGAATGGTGTAGTAATCTTATATTTTTATATAATTTTTTACTTTTAATTAGGGTTTTCATTATTCATCTTTTATGGTAATTCAATTCGTTTCTTAAGAATATAATATATTATTATTCAATTAAATAAAGCATAACATGCATATGAAATTTGCCTTATTTGTTGCAACGTAACTGCCGATGGTTGTACACGATTTATACCCTTGGTGTCTATTATCTCGCATGAAACGTCTAATCAACCCTATATACTAAAAGAAAAAACATGATGCCACATGTCATCACCTCTACAATTTGGCACACATGTCAACACCTTAGTCTTCTAAGTCCACGTGTCACATTCATATTTAGCCACGTGGCAAACTATGTCACCATCTTATTCTTCCAATTATAAATTGATTTGCTATCAATTTATCATCAACGTATTAATTAAATTTATGTATTTCCATATATAAATATTGACTCAATTGATTTCTCTTATAACGTATTAATTAATTTTCCGTATATAACTCTATTGACTCAATTGATTTTATCAAAATCTAATCCAATCAAATATCGATGTATTAATTAAATTTTTGTATTGCCATAATATAACAATTGACTCGATTGATTTTCCGTATAACGAATTAATTAATTTTTCATATATAACTATTGACTCAATTAATTTTTCGTATATTTGGATAAATAGATTTACTATCAATTTGGATAAATTATTTTTTTGGTTTCTAATTATAAGTTGATTTTCTTTCCTAAAAGACCATAAAAGTCAGCCAAAAAATTGAATTAATTTTGACCATATGCAAATTGATTGGAAAAATTAATTTTTAATCCAATCATATATATAATATATGTATGTATATCCGACAAGTTTAATCCAATCAATATTTAATGCAATGAATATTTAATCGCCAAATCATATATTTTATATACGAGTTTTGAAAAAATATATTTAGTATATTTATATAATATGTATGTATATCCGGCAAATTTTTTTCTAAGTATAAGATGATATTCGTTCCTAAAAGACTATAAAAGACAACCAAAAAATTGAATTAATTTTGACAGCATGCAAATTAAGCGGCAAAATTAGTATTTAATCCAATCAATTATATGCATGGCAATTTTAATCCAATCAATATTTAATCGGTAAATCGTATATTTTATATATGAGATTTTTTGAAAAAAGATATTTAATATATTCATATAATATGTATGTAACTTTCAAATTTATTTTTTTTATAATCACTATTTTCGGTCTCTTCTAACTATTACAAATAAATTTGAGACAATAAAATTTTATCTTTTGGACAAATTCCGTGTAATACACGGGTGTTTTTCTAGTATCTCTACTATTCAAGATGCAACTTAATCAATTAGGATCCCTATATATTTCCTAACATAAAAAATATTGGTACAATCTCCAATATTTTACATAGAAGATCAAGGTGATACTTCCTTTTTATCATTATTATTGTTATTGTTATTATTATTGAGTTGGGTGAAGTGCAATTGGGCTCATTCATGTGTATGTTTGGAAACAGATTCGCTTTTGGTGATTAAAGCATTATGAGGAAAAGCTGATGTGGAGAACTCTTACTTTGATGATATTATTCGTGAATGTAGAACTTTTATTAGATCTTCCTAAAGTGTCGTGTGTTTTTATTAAGAGATCAACGAATAGCTCACGTGTTAGCACGAGCAACTTATTATGTGTCTGGTGTCCAAGAGTGGAGATCCTTTCCTCCTCTTTTTATCTGTAATGATTTGTAATTCGATCTACTCTAGTAATGAAAGTTTCCGTTTGAATTTAAAAAAAAAAATGTTAAAGGTCATACAAGCTTCTAGACTTAGATTTTGGAGTTGGCATACATGTGAATGCCTTTTTGCATTTATCATGTACTTAATTGGGATGTGACCTATGTTTTTTAGGTTCTAATCTTGTTGTATATGCTTAATGCACGTGGCCACTTATTCTTCTCTATTTTTATTTTGCAAATTTTATTGATCTAATGTATATAAAAATTTAAAAAATTCTTCAATTGACAATAAACTATCAAAGTGAATAGCTATATCATATGGAGCTGTTAATTGTAATAATTTGTATCCTAGAGATACCAATATTTCTTTTCCTTTTTCTAGTAATTTATATTTTTTTAATAGTATACAAATCAATAATTTTAATTAAAAATAATAATTAATCCGCAACACCAATAGAACGTTAAATTGGAACAAGATACTATTATTATGGCGTCAAACTTGATAATTGTCTCCCTGTCAACTATTCCAAATTTCTAATGCACCATGAAAGAGTTATTTATTAAAATGTTACTAGTGCGAAACTGACAGGCCTCTCTAATAATGCCATTCAATTTCCAAATTAATTAAACTGACAACTGACAAGTAAAGAAAGGGAATTGCAAAATAAAAGAAAAGTAAGGCAATCTTTATTTAAAAGTATTTGTTGTAAAATTTTGATAAAAAAATATTGATTTTCTTAATTGATATTTAACAAATGAGTAAATGTGTGCAGTGTGTGTAAGTGTGTTTAATGTGTATAGCGTGTGTGTAAATGCGTATAGTGTCTGTAAGTATATGTGCAGTGTGTGTAAGTGTGTGTGTGAATATGCAAGTGTATAAAAGGGGGAAAAAAGAATGGATTTCAAATGACCAGGTTTTGGGAGGGATTTAAAATCTTTTGAAAATTAACTAAAACTTAAAAATGGATTTGAAATCCATTGATTTGGATTTATATGCAGTGTTCTAAAAAGCGCTAGACGCTAGTCGGGCAGGGGCCTAGTTCATAGGAAAAAAAAACATATAGCCTGCCTAGACCCCGCCTAGGCCTCGCCTAATCCTAGGATCGCCTAGGCTGACCGATTAGGCAAAAATCCGGTCGCCTGGTGTCCGCTTAGCGCCTAGGCCTAGGGGGATTTTCAGAACACTGTTTATATGTCAAACATAAGTGTGAATTTAGCTAAATATTTCAAATCTCTAATCTCAAATCCCCTTCCAAATCTCTCCATCCAAATGCACCCTTAAAGTATTTTCCCATTATAAAACCTTTTCAATTACGAAGCAAATAAAACAACCACGAACTTGTAGCTCAAGTGATATCTCTCACCCTTTGTAAAGGTAATTGACCTGAGTTTGAACCATGTATTTTACACTTTCTTTGAAATTTATCTTCACTACTCCCAACTTATTAAAAAAAAACGAAGCAAGTGAAACAATAATGTGGTCATTCTTTTTTTTTTTAGTACAATGGGGAGGGGGATAAATGCATTTGTATGAGATCGAACCCGAGTCAATTATCATGACTACACAAGTAGTCTTAGCCATTGGAGCACAAAATTGATCCCATTTAAAAATTGATTCTTATTTTCTTAAAATAAGTTTTTGTCTTTATTTCATAAAAAGTTTTGAAATGAAAAGCAAATAATCACTACGTTTAAAAATTTAAATATTTTATTCACAAAAGATATTACTTTAATGTGACATAAGACAAATATTTGATGGCCATTGTCTTTGGCAATGGGCCAACTCAATTTGAAAAAAATAGTAGGTCTGCATGTTAAAGCCACCTAAAACCGAATAATTAAATAAAGGTTGCTCATACGCAACAGTTTCAACTTTTTAATGTTTTCAACTAATGAAGCCAAAAAGTAACATAAACAAAACCAAAAATTGATACTCCATTTGAGACACAACAAAAATTCAAATCAGATAGCCGCTTAGCAGATTTCTTGCTCCATCTGTAAGTCCATTCGTTTTTCTTTTTAGCAATTCTTTTTGGGATTCTTGAGTGTTTGGGTTAAGATTCACTGTTTTTTTTTTTAAAATGGGTTTTGTGATCATACCTAATTTTTGATGTTTCAGATGGAAGAGGATGAAGAAGGAGAAGAGTTTAGGTCATAAAAGTATATGATCTTGTAAATGATTGAAAAATTGAAGTCCGAGTTACTGTTGTTTGAAAATGGCGGTGAAAGAGAAAAGGGATAATCCCATAGCCCCTGTGCTTTTCAAATTTGGGGTTGTTTTGGCTTTTTCACTTGGTGGGATTGTCTATACCTTTTTCAGAAACAAAAAAATTAAACCCCCTAAACCTCCAGGTTAGATTTGTTTCGCTTATTAATTTTATCCTTTTTTGTCTACAGCTGCTAAATTCTTTTTTTGGAAATTGATTATATATTATTTATTATTATTTTTTGGTATGTTTTGATTTACAGGTAAGGACAATCAGGTTGATTCAAGAGGGGAAAGTGGTGAGCTCGGGGAAGATGCTCGTGATTTGCAGGTATATATCACCGAAGAATTATACGTTATAATTATATTGTTGTTTAATCGTAGTTGATACTATATGAATAAGTTCTTTTCTGGATTAGTAAACAAGTAATCTTACTGATACTGTGTGTTGATTCTTATTTTGCTGATTGGAGATATTGTTTCTGGATTATGGGGTGATGGATGAGACTTGAGAGTGATCCGATATGGTAGCTTTGTTCTTCTTGTTAAGATTTCATTGAAGTCGGTCTTTAATTAATTAAGGGATAATTACAAAAACTACCCCTGAGGTTTGGGGTAATTACAAAGAAAACCCAAAGAAGTTTCAAAATTACAAAAAAAACCCCTTGAGGTTTGATTTTGTCTTAAATGTAAGGGGGTAGTTGTAATAATTTTACAAATGTAAATGGGGTGTTTGAAATGTTTTTACTTATGATGGGGGTAAAGTATAATATAGAATCAAACCTCATGAGATTTTTTGTAATTAGAAAACCTCTGGTTTTTTTTATATTAGCTCTAATCTCGGGGGTAGTTTTTCTAAACATCCCTTAATTTTATATGTTTGTGATAATAATTGTGAACCAATTGACAAGAACTAGCTTACACTGCCAAATTAATTTTCTAAAATTAGTAAAACCAAGCTGATTGAATTGCTCTCAATCTTCATTCATCATCATGCTGTTTCCCTTTCAGTTGATTAATACAACAACAAAACTTTCCCTTTCATGAAATAAATATTGTTTTTGTTTTTCTTGCAGGATTTATCTGTCATAAGAGTTTCGCCGCAGAATTCCATGAGTAATATTTCATCAAGTGATAGATGCAGTCGAGACACAGATAATTTTCTCTTCTTAGAGGTTGATCACCTCATAAACGAACGTGCTGAACACGAGGAACGTGACTTAGAGATAAAGAGCCTAAGGAATAAGGTTAGAATTCTCGAAGAAAGAGAGAGGCTTCTCGAAAATCAATTGCTCGAGTATTATGGCCTTAAAGAGCAAGAAACGGCCGTGATGGAGCTCCAAAACCGGCTAAGAATACACAACATGGAGGCGAAACTTTATAACTTAAAAATTGAGTCCTTGCAGTCGGATAACAGAAGATTAGAGGCACAAGTGGTTGATTATGAAAAAGTTGTGACGGAGCTCGAAGCTGCAAAAGCTAAGATAAAATTGCTAAGAAAGAAACTTATGTCTGAAGCCGAACAGAATAGGGAGCAACTTTTATACCTTCAAGAAAGAGTGATGAAGCTGCAGGACGAGGAAAAAAAAGGTGTTGAAATCGATCGAGACGTGAAAATGCAGCTATGGAAAATGAAGGAATTGGAAGAGGAGTTAGAGGAGATGAAGAAATCTAATGAGAGTCTAAAGCTTGAAAATTCTGAGTTGGCTCAGAAATTGGAGTGTGTACAAATGCTTGCTTCAACTGATTTAGACAATAAAGAGGTAATACTTTGTTCATGATGTTTTGATTTCCTTTTACGGATAATACAGGAACTATCTTTGAGGTTTTACCTAATTACAAAAAAACCCAATTTTCTTTCAAAATTACAAATACCCCCTTAAGGTATTACGAACATCACCTTGCGGTTGGTATTTTGATATTTTCTTAACAAATGCTCCCTTATTGAGGGTAAAATTGCATAATAGAAACAAATATCAGGGGAGTATTTGTAATTATGAAGTAACTAATTTTTTTTGTAATTATACTGAATCTCAAGGGTATTTTTTGTAATTAAATTAAGGGATAATTACAAAAAAACCCTAGAGGTTTCGGCTAGTTACAAAAAACTCCAGAAGTTTTTGAAAAATACAAAAATCCCAATCCATTTGATTTTGTCTTACATTTTCCCTCTTCATAAGCACAAATATTTCAAAAACCCCACTAATATTTATATAATATTAAGGGGACTTTTTGTAATTTTGAGACATCTCTGGATTTTTTTGTAATTAGCCCAAACTCAGGGTTTTTTGTAATTATTCCTTAAATTAACCCCTTTCTTATATTGATCAAGTGTTCTATGTGAATTTACTTGTTATTTCAATCAGACACAAGCCCTTAAAGAAGAGACTTATCGCTTAAGACAGCAAAACGAAGATTTAAGAAAGGAAATCGAGCAACTTCAAGCTGATCGGTGCACAGATGTCGAAGAGCTGGTCTACCTGCGATGGATAAATGCTTGCTTGCGCTACGAGATGAGAAATTACCAGCCTGGCCCTGGAGAAACCATCGCTAGGGACCTGAGCAAAACGTTAAGCCCCAAATCGGAAAAGAAAGCCAAACAGCTCATACTCGAATACGCGAATAAAGAAGGCTCTGGGGAGAAAGTGATGAATATAAGCGATTTCGATTGTGACGAGTGGTCTACTTCCCAGACTTCTTTTTTTACAGACCCTTATGAGCATGATGATTTGCTGATGGATAATTTGTCAGCTAACAAAACGAACCATTCGAACAAAAAGAAAGTGTTCGCCAAGTTAATGAAGCTATTGCGAGGGAAAGACAATAATCACCACCATATTCAGACACCGCCGTTTTCAGACAATGACATTGTAATAAGTAGACATTTTAGTAATTCTCATTCAGGTATCTCAGCAGATGGGGTCATAAAGACAACAAGAACTTCGTCTGGTGGCTCGTCTGCAAATTCTATCGATATCCAGAGATCTTGTTCGCACGGTCAAAAGAGTAGCAATTGTTCTCGACGAGCCAGTGATGATGGATCTGTTAGTCTGAGTATATTCAGGAAAATTGATTCGATAACGGGGTACGCTGATAATTCATCCCCAGGCATTCAGCATCATCAAGATGGTGAAAATGCAGCGAAAACAGAATTGGTGAAATATGCCGAGGCCCTTAAGAACTCTCATCCGAAATCATCGTTTCGAAGTAGATCGGCCTCATATAGCTCTTTTTGAGTTGATTTACAATCCCAATTAGAACAGTGGAAAATGGCATTGGTGCAAAGATCATTATGGGCAAGAGAGGTGATCTGGATAGTTAGGGTTGGGGTCTTTGTATAGCTGAGTGATTGATACAGTCTTACAGATAAGTCCACATATGTAAAATTTGACTGGTGTTTGGAAATCAATATAGAAGAAGAAAGATATTGTAAAGAAAACAATGTCCAAATAGTATTTGAGGATAATTTTACAATTTTTAGCCTAATTATAAAAAAATTCAGTTATCTTTCAAATTTACAAGATTTTCATGTTTGGCCCACTAACATATACCGGTTTACCCTTTCGTCTACTAATTTAAAGGCGTGGCAAAATAGGACAGTAACTTCTAATTTTTTGCACATTGAGTCCAATTGTTATCGGCAATTGTGAAATCGATCAGAATTGCTTCCACATTTTTGGGGATTTCAGAAAGAACCACAAAATTAAAAGGAAAAGAAAAAGGGCAAAAAAAGTTAGCAGCACTTAGAATAATCAATAATGTCAAACCACCCCCATACGACGCCGTACCGATCTCTGAGAAAATGTGACAGTTAAAACGAACTCTCACGCAGAGAAACTAGTTTAAATGGAATGAAATTAGCTTCAAACTCCCATAGTCTCTCTCCCTCCCTCCTCTCTCTCTCTCTCTCTCTCTCTCTCTCTCTCTCAGAAAGTGAAGAAAATGGCGGCGAATGATTCTATGCCAAGAACCTCATTGTACGTGGGTGATCTCCACCCTGAAGTTACAGAGACGGACCTCGTTGAGACTTTCGGGCGGGTGGGCCCCCTGCTTTCAGTCCATCTCTGCCGTGACAATCAGTCCGCCAAGTCCCTCTGCTATGCTTACGTCAACTTCTGGTTTCATTGTCATGGTACGTTTGCTTAGCCCGTTAATAATACATTTGCCAACTTCTGTTTTTCTGGGTTTGGTTTGTGGTATACTGTTTTGATGAACTTCAATTTTGATTTTGATTTGTGGGATTTTTGGTTTTTTCAAGAACCTTGTTTCTTGGTAATGAGAAATGTGAAGTGTTAAGGAAAGGGTTAACTCTGTTCCTCATCCCTTGTTTCTCTATTTGTGTTTTTTAGGTTTTGAGTTCTTGATTATGGGGTTGGCCTTTGGGGGTTTAAATGCTTGTTAATTTTATTTATGTTCTAGCATGATTTCTAATGCTTTGCATTTTGAATGCCTAAATTTTGCTTCGGTGGTGCTATATTTGGAGGGGTTAGAGAATAGGGTTTTGAATTTTGTCTTTGTTATACTTTTCCAATCCAAGAACCATTGCTCCTTTCATGGTGCTATATATTATTGCTGAAAAAAATTCAAGAAGTGTCATTTTCCTCTAATGTGTTTCATTTTTATTTGGTTTTGAATCCACTACAATATAAGTCAAGTTTCTCATGAATACTCTTGGTTTTTTTTTTTTCCAGCTTCTGCTGCTTTAAAAAGCCTGAACCACACTATATTGAAGGGTAAATCTATGAGGATAATGTGGTGTCAGAGAGACCCTATTACAAGAAAGAATAGCATTGGGAATCTCTTTGTCAAAAATCTTCATGACTCGATCACAAGTTCTCGGTTGCAAGAGATTTTTTCCAAATACGGAACAATACTTTCTTGCAAAGTTGTTGAGGAAAAAGGGATCAGTAAGGGTTTTGGGTTTGTTCAATTTGATTCGGAGGATTCAGCCATGGCTGCTGTTAATGCTCTTCATGATACTGTGCTGGAAGGCAAGAAGTTGTGAGTCTACTCTTTTCTATCTTTTATTTTTCTTGTTTATTAACTTTTATGACCATGCTATAAATTATTTTCTGCACTTCATCAGTTGCACGGTTTACACTTTCCACTTTCTTCTTTTTTCCGTTAATGTACGTTGTGCATATCTTCTGAGGACTAAATTTTGACTTCTAAATCATCTATGAATTGCATATCACATCAAAATGAAAAGATGGAATAATTACAAATTTAGTCCTTTTAGAAATTTTCTGCTGCTCGTGTGTATTGCACTGTAATTCAGATATTCTAAATATTAATTTGATGCGATATGTATTGAGCTATCGATCATAGAAATGAGTGTTGAAGCTTTTTATAATGTGACTCCTCTACATTATCCTCAATAAATTGTCCTATTTAACCCAATCATTGATTCATGGAATTTCAGAAAAGTCGGATTTGTTTGAAATCTACAATTTGAGTAAACAATGAGTTCAAACTTGAGATATTTGAAATCTATAATTTTAAACATAACGAATAGTTCAGAATTTAAAGAGACGTGCATTGCAACAGTTCTTTCTGATTGCGTAACACTCTCTTATCGACTTAATTGATTATTCTGAGGAAGATATATGGCAATTCCACATTATGACTAAGAATGATTGAGTTTCATTATTTGCAAAAGTAAAGATAACCTATAATCGGCTATTGACAAAAAAAATAGAAGATTGAGCTGTTGTATCATCTAAAAGGGGTCTAGAGATCAGAATAAAGAAACTGCACAGTCGAGAGATAATATATGTATTTTTGTAGTCTTCTCTAAAATGTTTTAATATTTATAGTCCATCTATATTATAGCTTTCCTTTGCTATGTTTGGTCTCATTATTCTCGGTAGTATGTTTTTTCAGCTTCATGTTTGACATAATTATTAAATTTGTTTCATTATATTTTGTTTCATTATCTCCTTTAGCTCTGTATATGTTTGGATGCAAGAATGTATGTACACGTACAAATAATATGTATTGTCTCTATCAGATATGTCTGCAAATTTCGCAAAAAGATTGAGAGAAATCACTCAAAACCATTCAGAAGCCTGTTTGTTAAACATCTAGACGAAACCATCACAGAGGACATCCTCAAAGATAAGTTTTCAGAACACGGGAAGGTCATTAGTGCTGTCATAGTAAAAGATGACAAGGGGAAATCAAAAGGGTTTGGCTTTGTTAACTTTGATTCACATGAAGCGGCTAGAAACGCCATGGAGGTCATGAATCGACAACTTATTGGTAAATATTCTGTTTTTTTTCCCAGCTAGTTTTGAAAACAGTGATTGTTTTTTCATTTGCCCTTTACTTCCAAAGCTTGGATTGCTTGAACAAGTAATATCTTCTGTGATTTAGGATCAAAGAATGTCTTCGTGGGTAGAGCTTGGAAGAAAGCTAAAAAGCAATTTAGACGAAATACTTCAAATTTGTATGTAAAGAATCTTGATGCATCGGTTGATGAAAAAAAGTTGGTAGAACTCTTCAGTTGTTATGGAAAAGTAACTTCAGCTGAAGTGGTCCGCAATGGGGACGGAGTTAGCAGAGGGTTTGGCTTTGTACACTTTTCATGCCCAGAGGAGGCAATGAATGCTTTGTATTCATTAGTTGGTACGAAAAATCTCCTCTCTATTCTTGTTTTGAAGTATTTTTCAGATCACTTGATTTTCCGAATTAGAGTTTCATTTTTTCAACTTCTTTTGCCGCATAGGAGCTGAATTTGAAGGAAAGACTCTGTATTTGGCATTGGCACGGCCTAAAGCACAACAAACTCGCAAGCTGGAGAAGTCTTATGCACAAATCCCAGTTCAGCCGATTTATACTTCTACACGTCAGCCACGTCAGTGCAACTATCCTAACTTCAGTTATCCAATTCCTACCAAATATCCTAGTCCATGGTATCCTATTTCACATCAAAATTATGTTAGACCGTTCAGTTCATATGATCCATTTCAAGCTCAGAACTTCGGGGGCGTCGTCTATGCATTTGTAAGAAAATTATAACTGATAAATCTGGTTTCCTCATAATTTAGTTTTTAAGCCCTTATATGATTTTGGATTTCACAACTGTAGATCCCTCTGAAACAAACACTGCTTTGGAATACAAAGGACCGTATGAAACAATACTCGGTATGTATCTTTTATTCTCTTATTTTTGTTTTTCTAAACATCCACTCTTATAATTTTCAATAAAGATACCACGGTTAGAATATTGTAATTCGGGTTAGAAATTTCCTGATTTTATTGTCGTTAAAATCATCTATTTTATCTACAGCCTATGCAACATGATTCTTGGGATGTGTATGGACAAGATAGGTGTGTTGAAATTGGGAAGGGTCAAATACAATCTAACAGATCACAAAACAAGATTACTAATGGGGATGTGAAAGAGTTCTGTAAAGGTACTATGAGAACTTCTTTAAAGAGATCATCTCCACAGATTTACAAGATAATGCCTTGTCATATGCGTCAACCTCTCGTTCAGAATTATCAGGTCTGTGATTACTACCTCAAAGAATGAACAATTTTCTGTTATATTTAGAAATACAATGTGAAATTAGTAAAAAAAGATCAGCTACTAATTCCAATTCACTGAATACTGCCTTGTTTCTTAGTTTTGGCAGCCCGTGTATGCATCAAGTGGAAATGGGGTGCAGTTGGATATGACAAAGTATGAACCTCAGAGGTTGCTGAGCTCCACCGAGATTCTTGGTGGTGTACATTGAGGAAAGAAGTTCAAGTTTAGAGGAGGAAATCATTTCAGATAATTTCGATGCTTTCAAAATTCACTCTTTCTGCTGCTAGCATTACTAATCTCTGAAACCACATGGTCTATGCTAGTTTCTAACTTGTAGATAGTTTTTCATATGCCAATGAATAGAAGACCTTGGATAGAACATTTGTATATCATTGTTGATGCTTTCTGATGTATCATTGATACAATTTTGTAGGACTCTAAACTGATGCTAACGGCACTGGATTTTGTTTGGTAAAGTCATATTTTTCTTAGTTGATGTGTCAGCTTTCTTTTCCCCATTAAATCTTTATGGGTGTTTGGCTAAGCTTATTTAAAAGGTCTTATAGGCTCCTACATCTTATAATATGTTAGATTTTATTTTGAAATTAAGTTGTGTTTGGATAAAATAAAATGGTGGAGCTTATAAGATGTTAGTAACGATAATTTGGTAATTAAACTGGTCAAAATCAAAGCAAGTTGTTAAAATAAGATCTTATTTTGAAAATAAGTTGGGATGCCCACCTTTTTTAGAAATAACTTACAAGCTCCTAAATCCTAATATCTTATTCTGGTAGCTTATAAAATCCTTTTTTTTTACCGAACAATTTTAGAGAACTAATAAGCTCTCAAACATGTTGTAAGATATTTTGAAGAACTTATAAGCTCAACTAAACAGTGTCAAAACTAAAGATACACGTAGTTTTGAAAATGTATGACTTGGTTAGTTTCCTGAAAGAAAATGATTAATATCAAAGTTTCAACTTAAAATTCAGGTCCCAGTTACAAAACCGAGTCGTTCTTTATATTTTTGGATTCGTTACCAATGTGTATCCATTTGCATAAGATATACATTGCACAAGGTTGTTTGTGGAGTAGGGAATAAATTTTGTATCTGTTAAAGACCAGATGCACTTAGGAAGTGTTTGCAAACTCTAAAAAAAAGTGATTCCGAACTTCTAGGTGGAAAAAAATAATTAAGTCTAAGATTGATGTGCTTCTTGGTTTTGTATTTGGGACATGAAAGTAGAAGAGATTAGCAAACTATAAGCTTTTCACTATATCAATATAAGGTTGCCTTTTATTAGGACAACAAATAACCAACTGCTCACAAGCTTACCCATTTTCACACTGTAAAAAGACAAATTCAAGAAAATATGAAAACAAACAAACAAAGGAAGCAAAGTCTTAAAGGATGTAACTTCCTATAGACCTTGTACATAATAGAAATTATAGAAATATGGTGGATCATGAAATAAGGGCAATCCCTTGGATAATCAAACTATCAGCAAGGATTTGGTTAGCAGCCTGAGATGGATGCACACTGTCCCAAAACACATACTGAGTTGCATTAGGACAAGTCCCTATTGACTTTGGATTGCACAACAATGAAGTTGTCTCTATTGTTCCTGTCCCACAACAACCTTTTGTTGCTTCTGTAAAGCCTATGATAACAGAAACAAACACAGGCAGTTATTATTAGTACATGTTATTATTACTCTGAAGTTTAGTCTAATTACTTAAAAACCCAGTTATCTTTCAAAATTGGAGCTTTTTGTGATTAGACTAAACTTCAGAGGTGGTTTTTGTAGTTATTCCTATTATTTGTACATGGTATAAGTTTGTAAAATTGTAAAATTAGTCATGTAACTATAGAGTGGTAGAAAAACAGTCCTGTAACTATAAAGAAATCTCAATTTTTATGTTGCAAAATGCACGGTTTGCAAAATAGTCCTGTAACTGTATGGAAATTTCAATTCTGGTCCTAATTTTACCGGACATTTGGAACTACATGTGCCGCTCAATTGATTGAAATATGGTGAAATTAGTACCAAAATTGAGATTTTCATACAGTTACAGACTGTTTTACAAATTGTGTATTTTACAGGACCAAAATCACGAACTTTCTATAGTTAGAGGATTTTTTTGCAAAATGTGATTTTACGCGACCTTTTTGTGATTGCCACAGAGTTACAGGACGAATTTTGCATTTTCGCCTATAAGTTTATGGGGAGACGTTAATTTGAATCTTACCATTTTTCTTAGGATCTGCAACAATGTCGTAGAGGGGCTTGAAAACGTCGAAAACGACCATCTTGAGGCCTGGAAGCTGTTTCTGCAGCTGTGTTGTGGCAGCGTTGATCTTCTTGTTGAACTGTTGAGCATCGGTGTTGAGCCTTGCGACACAGCCGCTTTCGTGATAGCCGAATAGTGTTCTTGCAGCAGGAAGACAACCTAGTGGTGGAAGTGAAGTCACTCCAATTCTCCTAGCTCCCAAGCCATACAAGTTCTGTTCAAAATCAAGACAAGCAACATGTAAGAACTTCTTGTCTTTCAATGATGTGCAAAAGTTGGTTTACTAATAATTACAAAATTACCCCTGAGGTTTGGGGTAATTACAAAAAAGCCCTGATGTTTGATTCTGTCTTAAATATAAAAGAGTAACTGTAATAATTTTACTAACGTAAATAGGACGTTTGAAATGTTTTTGCTGGGGGTTAAAGTGTAATATATAATCAAACATAAAGGAGATTTTTGTAATTTTAAAAAATCTATGGATTTTTCTGTTATTAGCTCAAACCTCGATTTTTGAAATAGTTTTGCTTATCAAGGGGGTAAAGTCAAAAGTGTAATACATAATCAAACCTCAACGAGATTTTTTTTGTAATTTTCTTGAATATATATAAAAAAATTACAAAACTACCCTTGATGTTTGGTCTAATTACAAAAAAACCAATTATATTTCAAAATTGCGAACACCCCATAGAGATTTATATTTTTTTTGGGATAATTACAAAAACACCCCTGAGGTTTGGGCTAATTACAAAAAAAACCCATAGTTCTTTGAAAATTACAAAAAAACCCTTGAGGTTTGATTCCGTCTTATATTTTTCCCCGTGATTTTCAAAAGTATTTCAAAAAAACCCCTCACATTTAGAAAAATATTACAATTACCCCCCTTAATTTTAAACAAAATGAAACCTTAAGGGGTTTTTTGTAATTTTGAAACATCTCTGGTTTTTTTTGTAATTAACCCAAACTTCAGGGGTGTTTTTCTAATTATCCCTTTTTTTTAAACAAAACCCTACTGCTGAGGATGTAATTTGTATAACAGAACAAATGTAAAGGGGTATTTGCAAATTTGAAAGATAGTTGAATATCATTGTAATTAGACTAAATTCAAGGGTATTTTTGGTAATTAACCCTATGAAACAGATGATATTCCTATATATTACCTTGATAAAACTTGTGTAACTGCTGACAAGGTAGGAGGAATACTGATCAGGAGTATAGGCTTTGTTGAGGAAAGGGTTGACATAGTAATTCTGGACATAGTCACTGCTACCAGCAGAAACTAGGTACAATGCATCTTTTATGATTGATGCTGCCTGTTTTGCACCTGCTACCTTTGTTAGCTTACCTTGGTACTCTTTATAATACTGTAATTGTTGTGACAGTGGAATTACATGCTGCAAAAAACACAAACATCACAAATTATTAAAAAAAAATCATGCATATCAGAAATAAGAGCAAGTCTCTTGTGAGACGGTCTCACGGATCTAAATCCGTGAGACGGACCTCCTAAGGGCTCCGTCTTGAGAACATGAACCATGAAAATAAATTTAAAAATAATAATGAAACATGAAGAAACAAAAATAAACCCTAAAAACATGAACCATGAAGAATAAACCCGAAAAACAAAAATAAGCCCAAAAAATAAAAAATAAACCCTAAAAAAAACAAAAAATCCTAAAAACCAAATCAATTAAAAATAAACCAAAGAAACAAAATAAACCCTAAAAAAACAAATATAAACCCTAAGAAAAATAAAATCTGAAAAAAAAACCTTTGAAACTTTGTGCAAGGGCTCCGTCTCACGGATCTAAATCCGTGAGACCGTCTCACGCAAGTTTTTGCCCATAAATAATTGATTTTAGGGATAATTGCAAAAACACCTCTGAGGTTCGGGCTTATTACAAAAAAAAATCAGATTTTTTTTTTCAAATTCCCCCAACTTTTATAGAAATATTACAGTTACCCCTTAAATTTAAGACAAAAATCAAACCTCAAGGGGTATTTTGTAATTTTCAAAAACTTATGGGTTTTTTTATAATTAGCTCAAATCTTAGGGTTCTTTTTGTAGTTATTTATTCTTACACTTAGAAGGGATGTGTGTTCATCATATCCAGCACCAGCAGAAGCAAAGTTAGCTCCTAGAAGAAGATTTTTTCCGGATGCTTGTGGGCTAAGGTAAGCCGGTGGGTAACTCGTAAATCCCAGAGTCTCAGCTGCAAAAATGACCCGAATTATTTAGCTTATAATGGGATGAATCTACCAGAGTGTTTGGTGAATAAGTTGTAAAAGTGCTTTATTTGTGTATAAAAGTCCAACTAGAAGCAAAATCAGAAATTTAAAACACATTTCCCTTGCTTTTCGATTCTCATTAAAATTATGCAGAATCCGAAGCAAGCATAAGTTGACATTCGAAAAATTGAAAAGCTGATATTCACTTTTTTTAAGTGTTTGCAAACATTCACTAATAACGAACTCAAATTATCAGAAATTTAAAACACATTTCCCACTGATTTTGGGTTCTGATTAAACTATGCAGAATCCGAAGCAAGCAGAAGATAATCATTTTTTTTAAGTGTTTGCAAGCATTCCTTAATAATGGACTCAACTTATGCAGAATCAGAAATTTAAAATACATTTCCCCCTTCTTTCGGATTCTAATTAAACTATGCAGAATCAGAAGCACAAGTTAACATTCGAAAACATTAAAAAGCTAATAAATCACTTTTTTTTTTAAGAATTTGCAAACATTCCCTAATAACTAACTCAAATTCTTGAACCTTAAAGACAAAACAATTCAATTTTACCTGTAATGTCGGTAGCCAATTTTCCATTACAAAACCTCCCAGTGGCTTCTTTATTCTTGAAATCCCTACCATAAGGTGGATAATTTGCCTTGAAAATAGTACCTATATAATCATTATTCCCCACATCCACAATAGAGTCTCCAAAAGTGATTATTGCAGGGACTAATGTCACTCCTTGAGAGTTAACTGAACTGAAGAAAATGGCTATTGCCAATGTACACACTAAAGCAACTCTCATGTTTTTTTTTTCTTCTTAAAAACTTGATTTTTCTCAAGCACTTTTGACTTACAAGAGCTTTTCAAGAACTTATATATATATATAAGTACTATGAGTTTAGTGTTAAGTCCACCTTGTGTTGAATAAAGGAGGATGAGCGTTGGGATTGACATTAATGATTTTGCTCAAAAGGTAGTTCAGCTGCATTAAAAGCTTTTTTTTTTGCACCTTAATAAATACACCTTCTATTGTTCTACATCTGCAAAACTTTCTCTAAGCTTATATTTATATTTGGGATAATTGCAAAAAGTACCCCTGAGGTTTGGGTTAATTACAAGAAAAAACTTTGAGGTTTGATTCTATGTTAAATGTGAGGAATAATTGTAATATTTTTACAAATATGTAGGCATGTAGGGGAAGTTGTTTGAAATGTTCTTGCTTATGAATGTGTAGGCTGTAAACGAACCGAGCTCGAACGAACGAAGGTTGTTGGTGTTAGTTCGTTTATCTTTTATTTTTTCAAATGGTTGTTCATGTTCATTTGTTTAATTATCTAGCATGTTCACGAACGGTTTACGAACATGCTCCTTAATTGTTCATGAACAATTACATGAACATGTATATGAAAAAGTTAAATACATTTGTTAATGAACACACAACTCAACATAAATGAATATAATGATAATTGTAAATGTAAATAATTGTAATATTAAACTAAAATAAGCTTATTTTTCATAATAAGTAGTGAATATTAAGAATTAAATATATGATTAATAATTAAAAATCGATAATAAACAAACAACAAACGAACACTAAAATGAACATGTTCGCGAACATAAACGAACACATTTTCTTGTTAGTTTATGTTTGTTAAGCTTAATAAACAAACATAAATGAATGCTAACCGAGCTCGTTCACGAGCTGTCGAAAGTTCTGTTCGTTTATAACCCTATGAATGGGATAAAGTGTAATATAGAATCAAACTTCAAGTTTTTTTGTAATTTTCAAAAGTTTCTGTTTTTGTTGATTGTAATTAACCCAAACCTAGGGGATAATTTTTGTAAAGGATAATTACAAAAGACCCTCCTTGAGGTTTAGGCTAATTACAAAAAACCCAGAGATGTTTCAAAATAACAAAAAGCCCCCTCAGGTTTGATTATGTTTTAAATTTAAGGGGATAATTGTAATATTTCCAAAAATATTAGGGTTTTTTCTTAAATGTGTTTTGCTTATGAAGGGATAAACGTAAGCGGAATCAAACTTCAAGTTTTTTTTTTCTTTTTTTTTTTCGCAATTTTAAAAAATATCTGGGTTGTTTTGTAATTAGCCCGAACCTCAGTTTTTTTTTTTTTAAATTTATAATGATCCCTTTATATTTTAGAGAAGAAAACAAGGAAAAAACACTTAGGCCCTTTAGATTAAATTTGTTAGTTGTCACTTGTCACTTACAAAAAAAATTATTTATCATACAACAAATATCAGCAACAAAGTAGTTGGAGTGATATATACAGAGATAATGCATTGGATTGTGGCCATGAGTGTGTAATATTAATGCTTGCATGTGATGTGAATTAATTTGTTGACACAAATAACTCAGCCAACTGGTGTACAGTTGATGAGAGAAATATCCATAAACATATAGTATTTTTTTTCCTTTCTAAATTTTTTTGGAGCTAAAAATATTCTAACACAAGTAATGGTCCAGGAATGAAGTGCATTGCCAAACTAGGAATCTAGGATTGTGGTATTAAGAACCTATTATTTAGTTATGTATAGCATTTGGTCCATTCTTTTTGGACCTTGAGCTTGAGCAAAGTCAATCTTGGGCTGAAATTTGTGTAGAGGCTATTTGGTAAAGGAAAAAAAAAAAGGATGATCCTCAATGCCTCATCCCTGAGGGCCCTTATTGTGCCGCCTTGAGAGTTTCGTGGAAGATGTGAAATTAAGGGAAATACCTGAATAAGTCAAGGTCCTGAGCTGCTTTAGACTGAGTCACCACAAAAGAAATCATGTTACCAATGAAATTCGAACCTCCACGCTGCGGGTGCCAACGAAGCAGACATCACATCACCCATGTCCTTTACTAGTTGAGCTAAGCCGCTGGGGGACTAATGTGTAGAGGCTATTTGGCACTTGGTATATTAGGGGTTTTAGGCAGTATTCTAAAAATTGCCTAATCGGGCGGCAGATTGGGGCCTAGCGCCTAGGCGGAGCCTGGACAGGGTTAGGCGAGACCTAAGCGGGGTTAGGCGGAACCTAATCGGAAAAAGAACGTAGGCGGACAAAAAAGACCTAGCAACTAGGTGGGGACTAATCGGAGCTAGGCGGGTTGTGGTTTTAGGTTCTACATTCGTAGGATTTATATGCAATAAATGTATGTGGCAAATGCATTGATTTGCACAAACTTGTAATAGATGCTTTTGTGGGAAAACTTCAGCTGGAAAACCCCACTTTATGCATAATTGATTCTAGGTGATGTAATTGAATTAATATATACTGCGTTGAAGGGCTGCAAATAGACTTTTGGGTGACTTTAAATTCTTGGCTGATAATGTATCACTATGAGGAAATATAAGTTTTAGGTTAATCACAATAACTACTTTAGTCTGATTAATAAAAAAATACAGTTATCTTTTAAAATTGCAAATACCACCATAACATATATTTCTATTTTATAAATTGCACCCCCAAGTAGAGGTTAGAGCTGTTAAAACGGATCAGGCCCGTCGGGCCGTCCCGCCCCGCCCCACCTAAGGTAGGGGGTGGGTTAAGTCTTGGCGGGCCTAAATAGGCTAGCCCGCCGAAATAAAAAAAAGAAAAAAATAGATAAAATAGACAAAAAAATAGTATAATTGATATTTTATATTTTTATCTCTTATAAAAGTGTATATAATATTTTTATAAAATATGTACTTGTTATCTATGAGTATATTTAATTCATTAAAATTAATAATATGAATAATTTTTTTTTAATTATTGGCGGGCCGACCTGCCAAACCCGCAGCCCAAGGCGAGTTGGGTTGGGTTGGGCTGAGGTTTTCTTGGCCCACCATCTCAGCGGGCCAGCCCGTCCCGCTGGCCCATTTCGACAGCTCTAGTAGAAATGTCAAATGGTTGGACCAAAAAGAAAAAATGGGTCGGGTCGGGCCTGGCCAAATTTCATTGGACCATCATTTTTGGAGTCGGGGTCTGACCCATGTTTTGAAAATATATGTAAAATGCATCAGGGTCGTTCGGGCCAATCGGTCCGTCCCGATATTTTGGGCCTAATTTAGCCCGACTCTTTTCGGGCTTATGAAATCACAGCCCAGTCTGGCCCCAACACTGGGCCGGGCTGATTTTGACAGCTCTACGGCCTCAAGAGGGGTATTTGATAAAAAAATCAAACTTCAAAGGTTAGCACAAAATGCACGACTGATAGGTGAAAATGAGGTACAAATGGAATGGACGTTTCTTATTTCATTCTCATTCACATGATCAATATCGTTTAATAATGAATATCTATTACCATGGAAATCCCCATTACCATAAGTGAGTAATATTCTTTCTTCTCCAACCCCATCATGGGTTTACTTCAGTTTAGCTATTCCTAATCGTCAAGATTGACTCTAATTTTATTTTTGATGAAGTTATCCTTCTAAAAATAACAAAAATATTGCATATAATCTAGGTTTTTTGTAACAAAATGTTATAAATAAAAAACTAATTAATTATAATTTAATTATTTATAAATTAAATATAAATTATATTTAATATTTAAAAACTTGTAGCCAATTTCTATCAAGATAAAAGTTAAAATATAAAAAGTTGATATAAGACTCTTTTTGTTGATTCTTTTAATTTTTAATAAAAATATATTGTATAAAATGTTGTTTTATATTAACATACATGATAATATTTTTAAATCAATTTGTGCATAATATATTTGACATAATTTTATCTAATTTTTTTTTATTTAAGAATAATTTGATATTTAAAACTATTTTCCTTCATTACTATTATTCATTTATAATTATCAATCAAGTAGAAAAATGGTAATATCATTCATTTTTGCATTCCTTATACATATCAAACATACAAATATTCGTACCGTTATTTCATTCCTAAAATTCATTCTACTCCACCTAAATCCATTCACACTTAAGGAAGTATTTGTGGTTTTGAAAGATAACGAAAGTCTTTTTTTTTTTGTAATTAAGCTAAACCTTAGGGTTAATTTTTATAATTATTCCTAAGTTTCAAGTTTCGGCCTTCCTAACAAAAACAGAAGATTTGTAATGTAATGTCATTAGAAAAAAAAATATACAAAATTTTGTAGAAGTCAAAATATGTTGAATATTTTAGTTTATTGGAACTTTCGTTGATGTTTCTTTGGACATTCTGGATACGGCAATATGCCTATCGTGTGGCTATGTCGGGTTACGGCCGATGGGAGTCAATTTTGGATGAAGGGATTGTTGATCCATTCGACTTTATGATGACTCATCGATTACTAACATGAAAAAAATGAGAATCCTTGTCTAAAAAAAAAAATTGAGAATCGAAAGTTAAAAGTGTTTGGTGAAAAAATTGTAAAAATACTTATTTATTTGGAAAAGTTAAATCAGAAGCAGAAGCATAAATCTAAAACATACTGTCTCCTACTTTTAGATTATGATAAAATGGAGCAGAATCAGAATCAGAGCTTGACACTTGTAAACTCTAAAAAAATGCCTTTTTTAAGCCAAATATTAAGTAATTGCAAACACTCCTACATTCTATTGGAAATTGGTGATTTTTATATTTTATTTCACACTATAGAACCTCAAGTGAAATATTACCTTAAAATAAATACTTAATGGAGATTAGGGGTATAAATGAGTCCAGTCGACCCGATCATAGTATTGTTCAAGTTTATTTGAATTTTAATCGAACTTCAACAATTGTGATCGAGTTTGGTTTGATTATTAATCGAATCAAGCTCGAACGGGCTTTATTCGAGCCGAAATAAATCGAGCTCGAGTAGCTTGATATTTCTACACATACTTTATTCTTTTTTTACTAATCGAGCTGAGCTAGAGCCGAGCTTTACATATTATTGAACGAAAAAATTGATTCAAATTTGGTTGGTTATGTTAATGAATCGAGTTCAAACGAATTTTTAAAGATCAATCTCGAATCGAGTATCGAATAACTTGGTTCGTTTTTCAGCTCTAATGGGATTGCATACACTTAAAGTGCAGTACGTACTGAAATACAAGCTCAGATTCATATATTTGCATAAGATATTAATGTAGCTTTTTTGATCTAGCTAACCTTAGTCTAATTATAGAGTTTGAAGCAAAAGGCACTTTTCACCTTGTTTAATACAATTTAATGCACTTTAAATCCATCGTTTGATTATAGACTTTTCCCTAGCCACCGTGGTGGCTTCAAGTGCCAAATTAAGGGAGTGTTTGCCAAAAGAAAAAAAAATGATTTTCATATCTTAACTTAAAAAATTACATTTTAGTATTTGCAAACGCCAAGTTTTTGCATATACATCGTTTAATCAAAGTTTAAAAGCTAGGGGTGAAATATTTCCGATTTCGGGAAAATGCTTTTGGTATTTTTGTAAATACAAATATTATTTTCACATTATTATCCTTAATTTTTTTCATAATCCAAAAAATTCTCTTTTTTCTCCCTAAATACCCATATAATATTGGCCTACTAAAATAATAATAAGAAGAATTCTTTTCTTTCTATCCAAAAGCTCATTTTGAAACAACTTTTTTTTTCCCAAATACTTCAACTTGATTTTTTAAACTTTTAGAATCCATTTGCAAACAATACCAATTTCTGATTCTATTCTAGAAATACCGATTTCTGCTTCATCTTTCCCCAAAACAAAAATCTCTTTATAAAATCAAAAGTGCTTGCAAAGACACTCCTAGGTTAACCAACTTATAAGTGATTTTTATTGTAAAAAGAATTTTGATTAAATAAAATAAGGGAAGAAACTTAACCATATAATAAGATGAAATTCCTAATTCAAGCCCATATTCATTCCATGGTTCAAAAGATCCATAAATATTATTTCAATTTTTTTGGAACCATAACTAGAAAGCAAATCAAAAGTCATAAAACAAGTACATTTTATTATATATTCAACAAATATGTGAATTCATTCGTACATAATTCCACTATGAAATAGTGAACTTATCGAAAAAAGTCATTTAATTTATTTTGAGTCTTTTCTGGAAATGAGACAATTGCTTAATTAGGTTCAAAGAAAACAAGTAGCTAGGGTTTCATGGCGAGCCATTATGAGATTCAACCGCGATTGGGGAAGAAGAAGAGCAACAACGACAACACGACCCTGCTGGTGGTGGCGCACAACACACACAAGCTGGGCATATAGGCCTCCTTGCAAGTACATCTGCACAAAGAAAAAATTAAAAGAAGACAAAAACTTATATGAGACAGCCTCATGGATATTGTCATAACACATATCCTGTTAGATAAATGTTTTTATCATGATTTTGATGATTTTGTTCAAATGAGTTTTTATACCAAAACAATGTCCCTAAATGTTGTCCCAACACTTCCGATCGATCTAAAATGTTTTTACTATTTTTCGGAGTATTTCTTGTAGTTTATATTCGATTTAAAATTGGACAACACTTTTGTTTCGAGCTCGACCAGTCGCCCCTATAGGGCAATCCGTACTGAGTTGAGTTTTGAAACAGAAAAATGGGACGTAAGAGAAAATGGGGAGGCGACCGGTCGACCAGGTGGGCGGCGGTGAGGCGGCCGGCGACCACCGGCGGCCGGTACACAGGGAGTGCCCTCTCAAATGCGACTTCTCTGTTTTGATTTTCTATCAACCCCAACCGGTCAAGACCAAGGGCGACCGGTCGAACCCCCTTCGACCGGTCCCCCGTGTAAAAATTCGCACTTCTATTTCAATCTTATCTCTGTGCGACCCGAAACCCCTGTTTTGACAAAGAAACTATCCGTTGCATTTTCGACATGACTTTTCCCTATTTTGTGGGATTGATTTCTACAGCTATATTAATGATTTTAAATGGTTTCTTTTGCGAAAAATCACTCCCCAAGGAGGAGCCAATGTCCTGGAAATCAAAGCCAAGACCTCTCCTATAAATAGAGGCTTCATTCAAGCAACAAAATACAACACTCCATACAAGCAAAGAGCAAACAAAGCAAACACTTTCATATATCTTGTTGTATTAGCCTTAGCACTTTCACTTGCACAAATTTGAGGTCTAGGCTTTCAATTCTTGATTACACTTGTACTCATATTGTATCAATTATTATTGAGTTGTAATCTTGATTTTGGTCATCATTCAACACAAGACATCCTTGTGAGTATTCTTGTGGTAAGAATACACTTGGGTGATCTAGGTAATAGGTGTTTGAAGGTTGTGGTAATCTTCAAAGGTGTTGTAAGAGGATTGTGGTAATCCTCAAGGTGGTGTAAGAGGGTTGTGGTAATCCTCAAGGTGTTGTATTAATTTTTGGTAAATTAATAATATCTTTTTTTCTTTTTGAAATCCATCCCGGATATACTGGGGTGGTAGAGGATTAGGCCCTAGGTGGGTTGAACCTCTTTAAATCGACGAGTGTTGTTTAATTTCCGCATTTACATTCTCGTCTTTGTTTGATTATTCGAAAAAGAGGGCAAAATCTGAAAAACCGAGATAATCTATTCACCACCCCTCTAGATTATCGTAGCCACTTGGACTAACAAGTGGTATCAAAGCCAAACTCTTTGGCTAGCTCGTTCCGAGTAAAGAGGAAAGATCCATGGCTACGAATGACGCTTATCTCACCACCGGCGCCTCCACCAACAAGCCACCATTGTTCGACGCCAACAACTACGCATTTTGGAAAGACCGTATGGAGTGCTTTCTACAAGGGTGCGGGTTTGACATATGGAATTTGGTTATTGAAGGAGTTGATCAACCAACAAAAAAAATGGAGGATGGCACCTCGGCTCCTAAACCTTTCAAGGAGTTCGATGAAAATGATAAGAAGGCTTTCTCTCTAAACGGTAAGGCCTTAAATATTTTGCATTGCTCACTTACCGCCACCGAGTACAATCGCATACGAGGCATAAGGTCGGCACATGAGGTTTGGGAAAAATTGGAGACTATATATGAAGGGACAAAGAAGGTCAAGCAAGCTAGAAAGACCATGCTTGTTAAAGACTTTGAAAACTTTAACATGTATGATGGTGAAAGCATCTCCAAGATGGTGGAAAGGCTTGACAACATTGTCAATCCTCTTGTGGCCCTCGGTAAAGTCATCTCCGAAGAAGACAAAGTGACTAAGGTATTGAATGCTCTTCCCGGCTCATGGTCCGAAAAAGTGACGGCAATCACGGAAGCACAAAATCTTGAGACACTCAAGTTTGACGAGCTCATCGGGAACCTCCTCATCTATGAAGTCTATCTCAAGGAAAGGAAAACTACCAAACCAACCATCAATCAATCGGGTATGCAAAATATTCCTAAAGGTCTTGCTTCCTCTTCTAATAATGCATACTATGATAATGATGATGATGATGAGAGAGACGGCCGCACTTGTTCGAAAATTTGCAAAATTTGTAAATAAAAATAAAGCAAGAAAACCAAGAGATAATGCTTGCTTTAAGTCACGGAAAACCCGGCACTTCATAGCCGATTGCCCAAAACTCAATGAGGAGGAACAAAAGAAAAAGAAGCCTTTTTCGAAAAAGAAGGCTCTAAATGCGGATGTCAAAACTTGGGATGAGCTACTCGAGACATCCGACGAGGAAGGTGAAACCGAACATGGTCTTATGGCTATAGACGATGAAAATAATGAGGTGCGCTCTAACTCCTCTACCTCCTCCTTAGTTGATGAATTGCAATGTGATTTTGATGAGTTGCAAAATGAATTTCAAAAATTGATTGTTAAATACAAGAGTTTAAAGAAGGAGCATAAAGAGCTTAAAATAGAAAAGGATAAATTATTTACATCTTATGAGACTCTTGATCATGTTCATGCTATTACCCTTACTCAAATTCAAACTCTTGAAACCGAGAAACAAATGCTCACTAATGATATTGATAATTTGAAAAAGGATGTGCATCGTTTTAATTTAAGCACGGATAAGGTTACTAAAATTTTAGATGCACAAAGAGGTGAGCATTCAAAACAAGGACTTGGTTACAAACCATTTCAAAAAGTCTTTAAGAAAAATGACCAAGGTCCGAATTTTGTACGTGCTAAAAGTGCCCATAATATTATTTGCTTTTATTGTGGTAAAGTTGGTCACTATGTTAGCAATTGTAAATTGAAGAACAATTTTAACTTTGTTTGGAGACCCAAAGGTCTCAAGGCTAACCCCCATGGACCCCAAAACTATAGGGTACCTAAAAATGGTTCGTTTGTAGGTAATAGGCGCTACAACAACCATGGAGGATTCGAAATGGCTCGTGGACAGCGGATGTTCACGCCATATGACCGGAAAGAGAGAACTTTTTACCAACATCAAGTTCCAAGAAGAGGGTATGGTCATGTTCGGCAATGGTAAAGGAAGAATTCTTGGAAATGGAGAAATTGGTAACTCTTCTTTCTCTCTTAATAATGTTCTTTTAGTAGAAGGGCTTAAATTTAATTTGATAAGTGTTAGCCAACTTTGTGATTCAAATTATAATGTTGTTTTTAATAAAGAAAAATGCCTTATTCGTAAAAATGATGAAATTATTTGTGAAGCAAATAGAAAAGGCAATCTTTACAAAATTTCTACTAGTGATTTGGTTAGTCAAAATGTTTCTTGTCTTGTCGCCAACAATGATTTAACGAGTTTATGGCATAGGCGACTTGGACATGTTGGATATAAAAGTTTGAAAAATATTTACAAAAACCAACATGTAAAAGGACTACCCAAATTGAATTTTGAAAATCTTGGCTTATGTGACACTTGTCAAAAGAACAAATTAGTTAAGAGTAGTTTTAAGCCCAAAATGAAATTTCCACAACCAAGCCTCTACAACTTCTTCACCTAGATTTGTATGGGAATATTGGTACGGCTAGTCTAAGTGGAAAACATTACACTTTTGTAATTGTTGATGATTTTTCTAGATACACTTGGGCTCTTTTTCTTGCAAATAAAAGCGATGCCGTTAATGAGTTTGTTAAGTTGTGTAGACGCATTGAGAATGAAAAAGGAAGATACTATTAAAACTATTCGAAGTGATCGAGGCGGAGAATTTGACGGTGAGTTTAGAGTCTTTTGTGAAACCAAGGGATATACACACAATTTTTCGGCTCCAAGGACACCTCAACAAAATGGTGTAGCCGAAAGGAAGAATCGGACACTTCAAGAAATGAGTCGGTCCATGCTAAATGAATTTTCACTTCCAAAATATTTTTGGGCCGAAGCCGTAAGTACCGCTTGCTATGTCATTAATCGAGTTTATATTCATCCTAAAATGAATAAAACTCCATATGAGCTTTGGAAAGGAAGAACTCCAAATATTAGTTATTTCAAAATATTTGGATGTAAGTGCTTTATTTTGAATACTAAGGATCAATTAGACAAACTTGATCCTAAGGCCGATGAAGGAATATTTATGGGGTATTCAACCAAGAGCAAAGCATATTGGGTTTACAATAAGACTAGCATGGTTGTTGAAGAATCTATTCATGTCAAATTTAATGAAGCCTCGGGTGTTGAAAGAATACCCAATGACGATAGTGATGAAGAGGATATTGTTGAACCTATTGTTCAAAGTGATGCTCATAATGATAAACCTTCTATTTCAAATGATCAACCTTCAAGTTCAAATATTACCTTAAAATAAATACTTAATGGAGATTAGGGGTGTAAATGAATCAAGTCGAACCGATCATAATATTTTTGAAGTTTATTTGTATTTTAATCGAGTTTCAAAAATTGTGATTGAGTTTGGTTTGATTATTAATCGAATCGAGATCGAACGAGCTTTAGTCGAGCCGAAATGAATCGAGCTCGAGTAGTTTGATATTTTACACATATTTTATTCTTTCTTTACTAATCGAACTGAGATGAAGTCGAACTTTACATCTTAAGAACGAAAAAATGGGTTCAAGTTTGGTCGGTTATGTTAATGAATCGAGCTCAAACGAGCTTTTAACGATCAATCTCGAATCGAGTATCGAGTAACTTGGTTCGTTTTTCAGCTCTAATGGGATTGCATACACTTAAAGTGCAGTACGTACTGAAATACAAGCTCAGATTCATATATTTGCATAAGATATTAATGTAGCTTTTTTGATCTAGCTAACCTTAGTCTAATTATAGAGTTTGAAGCAAAAGGCACTTTTTACCTTGTTTAATACAATTTAATGCACTTTAAATCCATCGTTTGAGTTTTCAAAAAAAAAAAAAAATCCATCGTTTGATTATAGACTTTTCCCTAGCCACCGTGGTGGCTTCAAGTGTCAAATTAAGGGAGTGTTTGCCAAAAGAAAAAAAAAATGATTTTCATCTCTTAACTTAAAAAAATTACTTTTTAGTATTTGCAAACGCCAATATTTGTTTTTGCATATACATCGTTTAATCAAAGTTTAAAAGCTAGGGGTGAAATATTTCCGATTTCGGGAAAATGCTTTTGGTATTTTTGTAAATACAAATATTATTTTCACATTATTATCCTTAATTTTTTTCATAATCCAAAAAATTCATTTTTTTTCTCCCTAAATACCCATATAATATTGGCCTACTAAAATAATAATAAGAAGATTTCTTTTCTTTCTATCCAAAAGCTCATTTTGAAACAACTTTTTTTTCCCAAATACTTCAACTTGATTTTTTAAACTTTTAGAATCCATTTGCAAACAATACCAATTTCTGATTCTATTCTAGAAATACCGATTTCTGCTTTATCTTTCCCCAAAACAAAAATCTCTTTATAAAATCAGAAGTGCTTGCAAAGACACTCCTAGGTTAACCAACTTATAAGTGATTTTTATTGTAAAAAGAATTTTGATTAAATAAAATAAGGGAAGAAACTTAACCATATAATAAGATGAAATTCCTAATTCAAGCCCATATTCATTCCATGGTTCAAAAGATCCATAAATATTATTTCAATTTTTTTGGAACCATAACTAGAAAGCAAATCAAAAGTCATAAAACAAGTACATTTTATTATATATTCAACAAATATGTGAATTCATTCGTACATAATTCCACTATGAAATAGTGAACTTATCGAAAAAAGTCATTTAATTTATTTTGAGTCTTTTCTGGAAATGAGACAATTGCTTAATTAGGTTCAAAGAAAACAAGTAGCTAGGGTTTCATGGCGAGCCATTATGAGATTCAACCGCGATTGGGGAAGAAGAAGAGCAACAACGACAACACGACCCTGCTGGTGGTGGCGCACAACACACACAAGCTGGGCATATAGGCCTCCTTGCAAGTACATCTGCACAAAGAAAAAATTAAAAGAAGACAAAAACTTATATGAGACAGCCTCATGGATATTGTCATAACACAGATCCTACATGTAACTTGAATTTCAACCAAAACCCATAAAAAAAACCCATGTATTTTTTGTTTTGTAGCATCCGTCATCCGTCAAATCCATAAGATTGTCTCACATAAGACCACCGCTAAAAAAACCATGACATAAACAAGAAATAAACTAAATAGTCGACATGAAAAGTAATTTTACTATTTTAGGGGGCAAATTTTTAAATTTTAGTAGTAAAATCCTATGCCACACGATGAGTTGATATATGAGTCACATCCAATTGGTTTAGGGATAATTACGAAACCCCCTGAGGTTCGGGCTAATTACAAGAAAACACAAATATTTTTGAAAATTACAAAAAACCCAACAAATTTGATTCCATATGATATTTTCCCTTTCATAAGCAAATTTTTTTCCAAACCTCCCTGATATTCTAGAAATATTACAATTACCCCCTTAAATTTTTGTCAGAATCAAACTTGAGGAAACTTTTTGTAATTTTGAAATATGGCTGAGTTTTTTAGTAATTAGTCCAAATCTCGGGTCTTTAATTTCTAATTATCCATTGATTTATCATAGAAAATACAAAATACACATTAAGATTTGATACCCTATTAAGCCCAAAAAAATATTAAAATTTTTAAGTTAACAAGAAATTAATTACCTTGGACAACAGTGACTCGAGCAGCATCACCAGTTGGCAAAATCGGAGATAAAACGAAGGCCAAAAGGAATAGTGTCACCATGATGGACCTTAAATTCTTGCTTGCCATGGCAAATACTGTAAAATTAGAAGATAACTGAATTTAATTATTTCAAAAGATACTATGTTAATTCTTGTTATTGAAGTTTTGGGTTGTATTTATATAGATGTTTGTATATGTAAAAATTGTGTTTCACGGAAATAGATGCGCAGTTATGTTTGAATTTTGCAAAGTCTTGGATCTACACCTTGCATGAATTTCTATATATGCTTAAATTAATTGGCACCTTGTTTATTTATTTCAGTACTATATTTATTGCAAGTGGTTTTTCCTTCAAAGTTTGTATTTTTTTTTTGAGTCAACATTTTCCTTCTCCAAAAATAAATAAATAAATTTGACTGTTTTTATGAATGTAACATTGAATACATTAATTAATGTTTTTAAGAAATATTTTGGTAATCGAATATTTGGCAAATACTATTATCTGGAAATTTTGCAATATGAAAATTGTCACTAAGCAGCGGATTTAAGGCTAAGATAAACATTGCAAAACATTTGGCTAGAGTTGGATAAATTTATATGACGATTACATTTCTTGATTTTAACAAAATATAAAGATAATTAATTTTTTGGCCATTAATTATAGTTTAGTTTTCAAACTTCCACATCCAAGTTCCAACGTAGAACATAAAAAAAATACAGTTGGGATGGGATGGCCTGTGTGGCAACCTTTTTGAAAGCATATAGTCAAATTCATACAAATACATCTTATAGAAAAAGAAAGAATCGAGTCAACATTTGAGTAGTATTCTTAAATTTCACCGTTAATCTTTTTGATCCAGAAAGCTAATAAAATATATATAGCAAGACAAGACAAGATAAGAATGGTTTGACTTAAAGCCCTGCCGACTGCCGTATGACTTGCATTGCCTATCCCATATCGAAAACATACGAAATGAAGAGTTGATTTTTATATGCCAACAACAGCAATTAAGGACACGACCTTACTTGAACAAGATCTGTTCTACAAGCTCGTATCTCTGTATCTCTAGGCCAGTTGGGATGGTCTGACAGACTATCAAATAAATTTTTTGGCCCTTTTAATTTGGGTGAATTTGTAAAATAAAGTAATTTCATGATCGTCATATCAAATTGAATTAAAAGGGATTGAGTTTTTTCTTTTTTCTTTTCTTCTTAAAAATAATTATTACATACATCATTACATTAAAAAAAAACCAATCATCAATTATATGAATCAACAATCAACCTTTGAATTAAATTTTATAATCAACCAATAAAAAATTTAGGCGGGGTGGGGTGGGACATGTATCACCGGGATGGACAGGGGATCAGGGTGGGTCGGATCAAACTTGTCATCCCTAATTGAACCTGTTCACTTATTTTGAAGGCAATTAAAGAGGGGATTCCATTAGAGTGGAGAGAAACTTGAAATAACAAAACAAGAACACTTATACAAACAGATAAGAGAAAATTGTTATACTTTATTGCACACTATTGACAAATAATGTTGTCATTACAAAAATTTATTCAGTACAAGGATGGTTTTAATTTAATTCTACATATTATTTATTGAATAAATTGAAGCCAATATAATGAGCCAGGCAGGCAGGCAGGCATCAAGGGAGTTTTGTTTCTGACTGAGTGACATAACAAGCACAATAGCAACATGGTGGAGGAATTGCAGTTTGGCAACACAAACATGGAGGGCAATTTGGCTTCTGAAGTAGCTCTGCAACATTTAAACAAGCCAACAGCAGAATATTATTAATTGTATGAATAACACCTAATTATTGAGGATTTCTATCAGCTGCAGCAAACTCGGGGGTTCGGGCAAAAAAATTGAGAGATGTTTCAAACTTACCAAAGCCTCTTCAGGTTTTGATTATTTCTTAAATTTAAGGGTGGAGCTGTAATATTTCTATAATATTATTGTGTTTTTGAAATGTTTTTTTTGCTTATGAAGTGAAAAAATGTAAGACGGAATCAAAACTCAAGGAGTCTCTTGCAAATTTTGAAAACCTCTAGAGTTTTTTGTATTAGCCCGAACCTGGGTTTTTTTTTTGGGAAAAAAATAAGCGTTAATTAGCCCAAGTATATACAAAAAGCCCAATTATTTTTCAAAATTACAAATACCCCTTAATATTTACCTCTCTTTTACAAATTGCACCTTAAGGGCCAGGGTGTTTGTAACGCTTTAAGAGGGTACTATTTTATAATTTCAAAGGATAAATGAGTTTTTTGGTAATTAGGCTAGACCTCAGGGTAGTTTTTGTAATTAATCCTTGAACAAAATGATCTAATTGGTAAAGAAAGCACTGTAAATATCAATTAATGGAGGTATATATGAGGCCAATTGCAGTAACATAAGTGGTAATAATAATAATAACAATATCATGTAATAAATTTTTGAATCATACCTCGATGAGTAAGTCCTGTTGCATTACATGGTATGGCTGGTGATAGCATGATGGTGAATAAAAGAATCACAACAAATAATGAATTACGATTACCTATTGCCATTCTGATTGAATAATTACTAAACAATCTAAGATAATTTCTTAGAGATAAGCAATTAATTGTGTACATATATATACTCTCTTTTTTCAGATTTTTTACAGAATATAATTAAAGTCGTTTAGGTCAATTTGTCCCCAGTGTGTACAATCTACAAATGAGTCATGGCTGCGCGTTTGACTTGGAATGTTAATTTTCTTTGCTTGACTTAGAATTGCAATTTCTAGGAAACAAATACCCCGATTATTATTCTAAACTTAAACAATATTTAATGAAGATAAGTAAATAACAAATTCTTGATTCTTAGTGTCACAAAGTTTTGTCGGGAACATAAATAAATAAAACATGAAAAAGAAGACAATTTTTTTTTTTTTTTTGAGTGGAAAAAAGAAGATAAGTTAAAGGGTGGTTGGTTGGCATAAAGCCCCGCGGTCGAAATAGCATTGGCTATCCCACATCGAAAACACAGGAAACGAAGAGTCAGTTTTTATATGCCAATGGCAGCTAGTTAGTTCACGACCTTACTTGAACAGGATCTGTTCTATAGGCTCGTACCTCTGTATTCTTGAGTTCTAAGGAGACCAGAAACCAAGTCTGGTGGATGAACCATGGCTGCTCGACCAGAGCGTGATTAACAGCACCGCAGTTCAGGTCCTTGAGCCGTTGGTGCAGTAGAGGATCGTTCTTGGTTGGCTCAGGCTAATCGGGATGGTCTTGCAGCTGTCTTGACAGACTCAAATCTTTTTTTTTTTTTGTTTTTTACCAATTTGGTCTATATGGTCCTTAATTATGTTCATAACTATATACTAGAATTGAAGAGTAAGTACTACAGAAACATAAATGTGAACAAAATATATATGATAAGAAATCTTTCATAATTTTATTACAATGGAAAAAAAAGCAGATGAAATAAGCAAAAATTGCATCAATTAATTCATAGGTTTGTACTTTATTAACAAGATCCAAAAGCTTTATAACTGGAAGTAGTGTTTGATTTCAGGGTAGAGGAGGCAGACATGGGCCACAACCACAGCAAGGGGGTGTAAGAGTCTGGCAACAAACACAAGGCCCACATTTTTCTGCTGCTTTAACATCAAATTCTGCAAAAAAACACCCAAATAGAAACTATTAAATCAGGAATATTACGAGTCGAGCATAACATAGTATACTTCGAGCTTGTTTGAAATTTTAATGAGTTTCAAATTTTGCGTTTGAGCTTGGTTTGATTATTAATCAAATCGAGCTTGAACGAGCTTTACCGGAGCCAAATACGAATTGAGCTCGAGCAGTTGATAATTTTACATATATTTCACTCTTTTTTACTAATCGAGTCGAGCTAGAGCCGAGCTTTACATATTATCAAACGAAAGAATGTGTTCAAGCTTGGTTCGTTATGTTAACGAACCGAGCTCAAACGATATTTTAACGATCGATCTTGAGTCGAACATCGAGTAGTTTGGTATAATTGAGGTTATGAAACAAGTTAATTATTACCAAAAAATAGTGTAATTAAATGCATTGGGATAAACTTACCTTGGTTAGTTAATTGAGCTGAATTGCATGGCATCAATGGAGAAAATACAAACATGATGATCAGAAATGTCACCATGAGAGTCTTTCCAGTGTTCACTGCCATTTGTTTTAGAACAATAAATTTAATAGAGTACTATTTTCAGATAATTACATTTTTAGGGAATGCTTAGTTTACCCCTATAAATAGGAGCCTTGGTGTTGTCAAATTAACATAATTTTCATTTTTTAATATCTAGTTTCGAAGATCTCAGAAACAAAAGAAGTTTGAAATTTTCTACAAGTTTGACAAAGTGATTAATTTCGAATATTTAACAGATATGTAGACTGTTGAATATAATCTTTGATTTCATACTTAATTAGAAAAACCATGAAGTATATATTTGTTAGGTGTGTCAATTTGGGTCATCGGGTCGAGCTCATGTTTGGTTCCGGGTTTATTTCAGGTTATGTTCAAAATACATCAGATATTAAGTAAAATATAAAACAACTACATTTTAAACAAATTGTTAACTTCGTGTCGGGTTCGTGTTTCACTAAGTAACTTCAGGTCGAACTTGTGTCGGGTTAGGCTTTGACACCCCTAATATTAGTTAGGCCTTTCTGCCTCTTCAATATGCCTCAAGTTTATCTCTTCAAGCGAAATTTCATTTATTTATTTACAATTGGTAAGACTTCAAACGAAGTTAATTAAATGTACCAGCCGTACTCAACAATAAAAATATCTAAAAATAAACATATTCGTAAGCATAGTTGAATATTTTGTTTTTTGTAATAAATTAGTCTTTCGCCATTATTTTTTGTACAAAATTTTTGTCATGTTTCGTTCCAAAATCTCTTCTAGCACATCAGCTCAAATGGCCGGAGCAAGCACCATGGAAGTCCTTTAATTGCTTGATTTTTTTCCACCTTTTGTCCCTAAATTACCTACATCTGTTTTTACGGGACCAATTTTGCCACATCCCTACAGTTAGGTGACCAAAATTGCAATGTAGCCTAAATTTTTTTAAGAATCTTGCTATCAGAATTCAAAAATATTGGTGTAGCAACCTCCATATTTTACAAGACAATATGACAAACATTTTAACACTAACTGATCACTTCTTATTAACCTTTCAACAGTCCTTCTTTTGTACTGATTCTTTTATAGGATGTCTGTGTGATTGTTTCAGTTCATGTTTTTTAAATTGTACACATGTGTTCGTTTCGTATGAATATATTCTAGATACTTGCTTGTAGCTCAAGTGGAATGGCTTAAGGGTGTCGACCAGTTCGAACCCTGTATCTTTCAGTTTCTTTGAAATTTATCCCTCCCCTCCAACCACTACTCCCAACTTATTAAAAGAAACGGGAAGAGACCGACAATGGAAATATAAAGGTCTACATCTGTCTTCGACCAAATTTGAGCTACTGAAAATATAATTATCCGAGCCACAGGTCACGTAAAATGTTGGTGATGCTTAGTTTTCAGTGATACATTGTTGTTCTTCTAGTAGCATGTAAGAATTGTTCGAGGATCATAATATCCGAATGGATAGCATAATATCATAGGATATGATCATGACTTTTATTTAACACACATGAATTTCAAAAAAGTGAACAATTTTTTTGTACCAAGCACAGAATGAGAGAACATTCAGTTTCCACTTGATCATAACAAGAAATCTGTTCAAAATTTACGACAACCGGTAACAAAATTTATTCATCAACATAACACTGAATTACATGACACCACAACAAATTTATTACATCTTCATCTTATTGAACAAGTACTTATAGGACCAGTGTTGCATTTCATGGCGGAACAGGGCAGGCGCAGAGGCAGCAAACGGGCGTATTCGGTTTGCAACAATTGCAAGGACCACATTTCTCTAACTTAACACCAAATCCTGCAATAGATCAGAAAAACACAGATGAAAATGATGAAACATACATTAGAGTATTTTTACTATAGACAAAAAATAATATCATCATTAATGAGATTAATAATTATACCTTCGTAAGTGAGTCGAGCTGCTTCACATGGTGTCGATATTGGAGAAAATACAAACATGATGATCATAAATGTCACCATGAGACTCTTCATACTGTTTGTAGCCATTCTTGAAAATATTTTGTTGGGGGATAAATATGTTTAAGTGAAGCCCTTTATTTGTAGGTGCCTTAAAGTCTTCTTGTGAGCATGATCAACTCTTTTGTGGTTCTTAAATATTAAAGAAAAATAAGTTTGAATTCAAATAGTTTGACTCAGGGATTAATTTTGTTATCTTAAATATCATAATATAATGGGATAATTACAAAAACACCCCAAGGTTTGGGCTAATTACAAAAAAATCCAGAGATGTTTCAAAATTACAAAAAGTCCCATCACGTTTGATTTTATCTTAAATTTAAGGGGTTAACTGTAATTTTTTTACAAATATCAGGGTGTTTTTTTGAAATTTTTTTTGCTCATGAAGGAGGAAGATGTAAGCAGAATCAAATCTTAAGGGGTTTTTTGTAATTTAGGATTTTTTTGTAATTAGCCCAAACCTCAGGGGGTTTTATGTAATTTATCCCTAATATAATAATGAAAAGGTGTTGGCTTCTGACTTCTCAGGCTATTCTTTCTATATAGTTAAACAGTTGGGTATTGACTATTGTAAGGATTTTCTATTCCACAAGTAATCTACTAGTTATGTCATAAGTTTATCTTTTCAACCCCAAAATTTTATCATATTTGCTTCTTTTTTGCCTTGTGGTAAGACTTCAAACAAAGTTGAAATGGCCCAAATAAAAAAAATATAGCAATATGATTCAATGATTGCAGCTTGTATGTGACATTCATTGAAGCTAGAAATGCTAACAAAATTCAAAATTGGGATAATTACAAAAACATCCCTGATGTTTGGGCTAATTACAGAAAAAACACAGAGGTGTTTCAACATTACAAAAAAACCCTTCAAGTTTGATTATGTGTTAAATTTAAGGGGTTATGTGTTAAATTTAAGGGGGTAACTGTAGTATTTCTATAACTGTCAGAGTTTTTTTTTGATATGTTATTTACTTATCAAGGGGGGGAGTGTAAGATGTAATCATACCTCAAGGGTATTTTTTTGTAATTTTCGTAAACCTTTTGGGGTTTTTTTTGTAATTATCCCTCTAAAATAACTGAAACCAGCTTCCATTAATTGGTTATTCAATGCCCTTCATTCTGACTTTCAAGCTTCTGGTTCTGAGTACCAAATAAAATTATCTTGCTATCAGAAATAATGGTCTAGAAAATATCCACATACCAGCAAACAAAAAATGCAACAATTTGCAAGTACTAACTAAAATTAGTCAATTTCTAAAGCATTCATAATCCACTCTATGATTCTTTTATTTTGGGGTATTTTGGGGGATATTTGAAACCAATGTGAACTATTCTTGCATACCCTACAAGTGATCAAAGCCTCAAAGGCTTACAACTTGAACTCAAAAAAACAAAACAAAAAAAAAACAGCAAACTAACTAAAACAACAAAAACCATACCTATTTTTGTCGCCATGTCTCCCCAATGGAGACGACTACCGAGTAAAATCAACTTCTTGAGCGAACGCGGAAATGCGAGATTTTGTAGCAATTTACGTCGACTTAATATATAAAAGAGGCAGGCAAGGGATTCCAATTTACATAACCGGCAAAGATTGTGAAGACAGTTAGATCTTGACAATTGCTCGACGTATTGTATTTTCAATTTCTTGATATTGGGAATTCTCTTAACCACATCTTCACCACACTTGAAATTTCTTACTTGCACGAGCGTTTGTAGGTTCTCCAAAACGAAATCATCTCGACCGTCCGTCGTGTCACCACTAGGAGGATCCGGGAGATGAAGTAGATAGAACTTGACATGCCTAAGTTGAGGCATCTTCCAAATTTCAAATGGTGCACTAACAACATCCCTCCCATTCAAATGATTAACAACTAATGTCTGTAAATTCCAAAGGTGGTAAATTGATGAAGGAATTATGGTATCCCAATAAACTCTGATAGCCAGGTGCCGCGAGTTAACTAGACGACATATATCTTCCAGGGAAAATCCACCTCGTCTTGTCACCTCAAAATTTCCAAATTTGTCAATCACGTTCAATACCCTCAACAATCTAAAAGGAAGCGCTGGTACATCTCCCTTAGTATTGCATATCAATGAACGAGCAAGTGATGGAGATTTCACGACATCAATGACTCGAGGAAAAAAATAATCTATCGATGTGCTTTGATAAATACCAATGCGGCGTTGGGTATGCATGCCTTGCAGAATGTCAAGACTATGTATTTGCGCCACACGATAAAACTTGTCTTTCTCAGCTTCCTTTATGCATAGGTCCCTCAAGAGATCATGGATGGTGCAGAGTTTTATATTTCCAGAAGACCCCAACTCATGAATTAAAATAAGATTTCTGTCGATAAGATCCTCTAAGTACTCTTCCGCAACTACTTCCAAGGTTTTACCAATAATTGGTTTCAGAAATCCTTCAGCGACCCATAGTTTGATGAGGCTAGAGACACGAATCACACTGTCTTCCGGAAACATTCCCATATAAAGAAAGCAAGGTTTTAGATAAACTGGCAATTGATTGTAGCTCAAACACATTATTTTTAAGCAACGTTCATTGTCCTCTAAATTCAGAGTTGAATTTATATTATCTACGATGTATTGCCAGTGTTCTTGTATTTGTTTGGACTTTGCTAGGACTCCTCCAATCACGGTTATTGACAAAGGAAGTCCTTTGCAATTTTTGGCTACCATCTTTCCAATTTCTTCCAATTCAAATGGGCAACTTTCTTCTCCAAACACACTTTTGCAAAGTAGATTCCAACTTTTATCCTCATCTAGAAGATTCATCTTAATGACATCAGAGCCGCTTAACTGAAAAGCCAAGTTTGATACTATTATCTGGGAAGAAGTATTTTACTGTGTCCCATGCCTCACTACTCCATATGTCATCCATTACAATCAAATACCTCCTACCTGATAAGCTTTTGTATAATTTTTCTCCCAATTCATGTTCACTCATTCGACTCAAGCTTTCGTTGTTCTCTTTATGTAGACAGAGAACAACTTCTAAAAGAATTTCTCGAATATTGTACTCTTGTGAAATAGTAGCCCAACCACGAAAGTCAAAATATTGCACAATAAGCGGATTCACGTATATATTTCTAGCAAGAGTGGTCTTACCAATGCCTCCCATGCCAACGATTGGAATGACTTGGCGATTGGAATGTTGTCCGGTGAGCTTATCCATGACTTCAATCAAGACATCATCAAAACCAACCATGATGTTCTGCCCTGTGGGAGTAGATCTTGATGAACCAGCAAGTATTGAATTACTCTGCTGCTGATCCTCGATTCCTGCCTTCTCTTTAATCTCCGTCACCTCTCTTTTGATCAAATCCATATCTTCTATCAACTTATGTAGACGTCGATAGAAGTCAATGGAACTGATGTTTTCCACATGAGTACTTGTAGATTCAGCTTTAATTTGATTGACTATATAGGATTCGATTATATCCTCTGCCGCATAAGCTGCATCAGCAATTCGACTCTCCAAGCCGTCTTCATCTTCACTGCCACCATTAATGGAATAATTTTCAAGAAAATCTTGCAAGAAGATAACCTTTTCAGTGAGATATTCAACTTGTAATTTGTCAAGAGAAATTGGAGGGCGGGGATGATATTGTATCTGTTCAATAATATGCATAAGAGAAACTAGAGTTGCATAAGCCGCCATCTTCAACCTATATATTCTGTCTTTTAAGTTGCAGAAAATGCAGAAATACAGTATGACAGGTAATATTTTGTGATTTCTCAAAAGCTGGCTATGTAAGGAGAGTTTGCAACAAAAATTAGTTATTCCTATGACTTTTACATCTGCTCTTGCAAGAAATTGACTTTTTGCATTTGATGATCAGCTTAACTATTCTATTCTTTCTAACCTCTTTAATTTACTAAAATACGCTGTTTTCCAAATAGACAATTTTTTAATTTTTTAACAAGATGTTGATGGATGACATCCTGATTTTTCCAATTAGTTGAAATAAATTTTCATTTAGATAAGTCAAAATATTATTTAAAAAAGAAAAGAGAGGGAGTTGTTCACAAAGCCAAGAAAACTCGAGAATTAGAAAGAGAAAAAAAATCCAACTGGACATTAGCCCAATTGGTACAATGTAATGCATCATTATTCAGAAATTTTCACTGAGCACCAAGGAATCTGAATAAAAGTTTGAGACAATTGCAAAAACTACCCTAATTAGGTTTAGCCCAATTACAAAAACTTGAGTAATCTTTGTATTTACGTAGTGTGTGGGGGAAGCTGGGGCTTTACCTGTATACCTTTTTGGCTTGTGGATCTTGTAATAAATGAGTGTTTTGGGCTAATTTAAAAAAAAAAACAAAAACAAAGATGTTTTAAAAAATAGGGCAAAATACAATGACACCCCCTCAACCTTGCTACTTCTATGTCTCATTTACCCCGTAACAATTACTCCCCTCAATCCAATTAAATATAATTTATAGACAAAACTACCCTTAAGAAAAATAAACCTACATCATTCTTAGTAAAATTTGAATATTTTGCACCCTATTTGATTTACATTCTTATTAAATTTTAAAAGTGATTGTTTAACTGTACATTAAGTAATTTAAACATTAAAAAACTAAAGCAATGTGCAATAAATACAAAAAAAATTATGAAATATGAATGGAGAAAAATAAAGTATTAACTATTTAATTTGAATTAACTTTCAATGTTAGAAAAAATATTAATAAATATATTTTCTTAACCTAATTTATATATTATACATTTCTTATTTATCCAATATTTTTCGTAATCCAAAATATAATGCTAATAAATTTTCATCTTTAATAAATAATTGATATTATTAATGAAACGGATTTAAAGCACACCAATTGGTTCAATTAAAATATGTTGGACACTAAATCTTGTTTTTGGGCAAAGATTCTTTAAATATTATCAAAGAAAATATGTGTTATTTCTTATTGTTTTACTAAACTATTACATATGTCATTACATTAGGAATATAAATTATTAATCATTAAAAATATATATATGTATATTCAATATACAAAAATATATTTATTCATATTATTTGAAAGAGTTTAAAAATTGAACATTATTTTTATATTAAACTTAATTAAGCAAAATATATACATTCAATATTTTGTATATTTGTTATACACATCTATTATTAAAATATTTTTAATATTTGAACTAGTTAAGTTACTAATTATTTTTTCTAAAAAATAATTTAACTTAAAAAACATAAAATCAAAATTGAGGTGCAATTATGAATACATGTTAAAATCAAGTGTTATTAAGGGCAATTTTGTTAAATTCTATTTTGATTGAGGGGGGTAAGTATTACATTTGCAAGTTCATGGGGTAAATAAGACATAGAAAATTATGAATATAAACTTATTTTTTTAAGGGAATTTTTTCATTAACTGGAGATCAAGTCGGCTCGAACTGCCAGACCCAACCAACTAGGTACACCAAACCTCCCCAAATCATAGACTATGGAAAATGTAGAGTCATTAGAGATAGTGCCCTTAAAGCAATTGTGAATTGTTTTGATTATTAATAAATGCGATATTTATTTTTGAACTCTTGTGCATATTGTATATTTTTTCTTGAACATCATGAAAATCCCTAGTCACAAGAAAATCTCCTTTGAAAACTTCTGTCTCAAATATCTATCTCAAGTTGGGACTTCTCTGTTACATTGAAACTATTTTTGATTTTAATGATTTCACCTTAAATATATTTTCGATTATTCAAAACAAATCTTTTTGGGCGATATAAAATTTTATTTTTCATGTTTTAAAGTGTTTTGAACTATTAATGAATACCATCAAGGTAAAACAGAGCCCAAAAGATGAAGTCAGAATTTATTCAAGGACCGAAACATCCCCTGGAATAGGGCAACCGGTCGACCAAGGGGTCAACCGGTAGGTCGACTGGTCGACCCCCTTGGTCGATCTGTACCCGAGCTTTCAAAGTTACATTTCTCTCCAAAGTTTCTCCAGGGACAGGTTGACCAGATGGTCGACCGGTCGATCCCTTTGGTCGACCTGTGAATAAAGTTTTTTGCCAATATGTACTCCCTTCTGTAATTGCTCTAGGGACAGGTCTGGTCCACCGGTCGACCCCCATGGTCGACCTATGTGTGATTCAAACTCAATGGACTTATTTCAAATATTTTATACTTGATCGACCCGTTGACCCATCGGATCGACCCGCTCGATATCGAGATGATTTTGAGCCCTGGAAGACAACAAGATTTACTTTTATCACTTTATCATTTTTGTACATTATTTGTACATCTTGTGATCTTCTTTTCGTAGACAAAAAGTGAATATGATGGAGCCTGTGTTGGAGATCCAATCTTAAAGACTCTCCCATAAATACATGAAGGCTTTGAAGGATCAAATACAACACACAAGCTATCAAACAACAAGAAATTCTCAGCAAAATTCTCATTATTTCTTAGTTTGTTGTAATTTTATGCCTATTTTTACACTTGCACATCTTGAGTATTGGGTTTACTTCTTGATTACACTTGCACTTTTGAATTGTAATATTTTCAAACAAAGTGTAATCTTGATTGTAATTCTCAATCATCCAAAACAAGACATCATTGTTATTGTTCTTGTGGTAAGAACACGTTTGGGTGATTTTAGGTGTTGAAGAGTGTGATACTCTTCATAGGTGAAAGAAGATTGTGGTAATATTCAAGGCGGTGTTGTAAGAAGAGTGAGGTGCTCTTCAAGGAGAAGGCGTAATAGTTTGGTACTATTAATATTTTTTTTTCTTTCTTGAAATCCACTTCGGATATACCGGAGTGGTAGAAGATTATTCCCTAGTTGGGTTGAACTTCTCTAAATCAACGTGTGTTATTTATATTTTCGCGCTTTTATTTTTGTTGTCATTCTTCATTCGAAAAAGAGGGCAAAAATTCAAAAATCGGCATAATATATTCACCCTCCTCTAAATTATCGTAGCCACTTGGACTAACAAGTGGTATCAGAGCCAAACTATTTGTCAAGCTCGTTCTTCATTGCGAGTAAAGAGGAAAGATCCATGACTACGAACAAAATATACCTCACCACCGGCGCCTCAACCAATAAGTCACCACTATTTGACGGCAACAACTATGCATTTTGGAAAGACTGAATGAAGTGTTTCTTACAAGGATGCGGGCTCGACATTTGGAATGATGTTATTGAAGGGATAGATCAACCAACCAAGAAAATAGAGGATGACACCTCGACCCTCAAGAGCCTCGAGGAATTTGGCGAAAACGACAAGAAGTCATTCTCTCTAAACGGTAAAATATTAAATATTTTGCATTGTTTTCTTACTGCCACCGAATATAATCGCATTAGAGGCATAAGATCGGTATATGAAGTTTGGGAAAATTGGACGTCCCCTATTCTGGACGTCTGTTTCCCAGCATAAGATGAGAAAACCGAATTACCTATTCCGGCGAACTGAAAATTATCACCCAAAAATTGCAAGAGCTTTAGGAGAGAGATGGAAATTCTTGTGAGTTTTGTTGTATCTTTCAAATGGAAAACTAAGCCATATTTATAGAAACAAATATGACCTTTCATCACCAAAAAAAAAAAAAAAAAACTTGACCTTTACTATTACTAAGATCAAATTAAAATTTGCCCTTTACTATTGATAAAGTCAAATTAAAAAAAAAATAATTTTCTTCAAAAACTTCCAATATTTGGTTGTTAATGTTTTTTGTTAATAATTGGAATACATGGTGTTATATGTGATACATATCCGATAATCCAGCTTACAATACCAAATTTGGAGTTTATGAGAGAGAGTGTGGACTAAGGACAATTAATAACCACCCCTTCTCTCTCTAACATTTTTTCTCTCCCCCCCCCCCCCAAAAAAAAAACCTAGCATATTTCCCCCTCCCTCTCCCATTACAGTCGCCCCCTCCCCTCTCCTATTACAGCCGCCCCTCTCCCCCTCCCTCCTCTCCTCCTCCATGTTTTCTATTGGAGGGATACCAAATGGCGGTCCCTTGGGCGTATGAAGATGGCCGAAATTTTTGGTCCAGGGCGAAAGCGGGTCGGAGCTTCACAAAGGTTTCTCGGAGTGGAGAAGACGATTGGTCATGCGAGATTTGGGAGAGGAGAGGCAATTTTTGTTTTTTCTCTAGTTTGTTAGTATAGTCATTGTTTTTTTTCTTATTTTGTTTGTATTTTCTTTTCTCGATTGATTTGCGAAACTCATAAAGGCGGTCGATTTTTTCTCGTTCACGGTATGTAGTGGTTGCTCGTGCCCGATTTTAGTTTTTTTTGGTGTGTTACAGTCTCCTTTAAGGAGTGCTGAAATCTCCCGGCGTGGAGTGGGTAGTTTGGGGTGGGTAGTTTTTTAGTCCATGTGAATCTGTATTGGTTTTACCAATTCCCCGCCTGGCTCTTAGTTAGTCTTGTCGGCTCTTAGCCCGTTGGCTACGATTGTAGTTGTAATTTTAGTTTTTGAGTTGTTATAATAAAATTCTATCGTTCGACAAAAAAAAAGAGAGGTTGTGGACTAGACAATGTGTTCATGTCATGGGGGCATGATGACTACATGTATTTGGTACAATTTTTATTGAATCATTTGTGGGATTTCTTACGTTTTTCACAATCTTGAGGATGAAATTTATTTAGAGAGGACACAAGAAACCATAGTTTTATCAATCTAACTCTCCTCTCTCTTTTCAGGTGGCAAAGGAAACCAAATCGACGTTGCCCTCAGCTGGTCTTTTTATCGTTCGATATCGATACCATTCATTTTATGGTAACCGAAAAGAAATAAACTTAGTTGGAAACTAAATGGATGAATTTTGTATCATCTAAAATAAATTAAAGATTTAAATAGTCGCGTTCATCAACACATTACGGTTACTTCATCTTGCAGCGTTGCATAGAGCGGGAGCGTACAAGCACCCGATGAACGAGGAATTTATGTGGGAATTGCAATATTGTGAAACTTAGATGATTTGCACAGCAAATTCAAAGGTTCTACCTATAGTTATTATGAGCAAAAATTGAATATTTAAAAAAACAAAGTCAAGTCTTTTTGGTTTAAACTGTTATTCTTATCTTGAGAAATATGGATTTAACATATTATCTGGCAACTTCGAATATAGAATGAAATTCCTGAGAAATTACACCCTTTTGACTCAATATGAACATGAAAATCATATCTGTTAGAAAACTGGAATATTAAACCCTTTAGTCAAACAAGTAGAATTCTAATCTTTGTGAAACCAAAAATAGTTAAATTTTTGCTACACAAAAAAGACTTAAAAGGCACCTATAAATATAAAAGGCTTCACTTAAACATATCTCCAAACAATTAATTTCAAGAATGGCAACAAACAGTATGAAGAGTTTCATGGTGACATTTATGATCATCATGTTTGTGTTTTCTCCGATATCGACACCAAGCGAAGCAGCTCGACTCACTTACTTAGGTACATTTTTGTTAATCTCATTGAAATGATATTTATTTTCTCAGAATAATTATTTTTCATCGTTCTGTTTTTCTGGTCTGTCGCAGAATCTAGTTCGAAGGTCCCGGTAGTATGTGGTCCTTGCGCTTGTTGCACGCCAAATATTCCCCCTTGCTGCCGTTGTATTGACCATATCTGCGATGATCAACTCAAGAATTAGTTCCAGTTTTAAAGCAGATTGGTGTGCTTATAAATAAGCTGAAGATGTAATAAAATTGATATGGAGATTAAGTTTGTGGGATCATGTATTATTTCTGTATTTGATTGATGAATAACATCTATATATGTTATCAGAATAAATGTTTTGAGAGATTTATTTTCTTGAGACCGTGTGATTAGTATGTCTCAGTTGTGGTTTTTTTTATAGGGGGCCTAAAATGACTTGCACTGATATCCCACATCGGAAACATATAAAAGGAAGGGTCAGTTTTTATATGCCGATAGCAGCAATTGTGGTCACGACCTTACTTGAACAGGATCTGTTCTATAGGCTCGTACCTCCTTATCCTTGAGTTGTAAGGAGACAGGAAACCAAGTCTAGTGGATGAACTATGGCTGCTCGACCAGAGCGTGATTAACAGCACCATGGTTCACGGTTCAAGTACTTAAGCCCCTGGTGCAGTAGAGGATCGTTCTCGGTTGGTCTAGGCCACCCGGGATGGTCTTGCAGCTGTCTGACAGACCAAAACCTTTTTTTATTTGTGATTTTCCGTGGAATAAACTCACGTCGTTTGGGTCAATTTGTCCCCCGTGCGTACAAATTACATAGGAGCAATGGCTTAAAGCCCTGCGGTCGAAAATGACTTGCAATGCCAATCCCACATCGAGAACACAAGATATGAATAGTTAACTAATCTTGTTATTATTTGTTGCCCAAATTATTAGATTTAATACAGTAAACTGTATAACTAATGTTGGGTATTGATGTTCAATGCTACTTTCGATACCTATTCGCGTTTCGGATTAAATAATCCTATAAATCGAATTAAATAGTCCAAATCCACTAGGAAGGTAATTTCATTATTTGTAAATGTTACAAAGAACAATAATACGACTTAAACAAAACAATTAAAGATATAATTTCAGTAATTGTAATTAGGGGTGGCCAAATGGAATCGAAACTGAGTTCCAAACCGGACCTGTGGTCAACGGTTCCCGTGACCAGAACCCGCGTAGGTTGGTTCCGGTTCCTTGGTCTAAAAACCCGTAGAACTAGCGGTTTTATGATTAACACCAAATATTTTTATTTTTTTGGGTAAAAATATGATAGAAGAAATGTTAAATATTTATTATATATGATGTTCTATATTCGCAACCGAATAAGGCACATATTAAAAAATATTGTAAGCGAGCCACGTGAATTTTGACTCCTCTATATCTTAAGAGGATTACACAAGCAACTTAATATTATTATTTATATGAATTTTAAGTCAAATTCCTGTCAATATTATTATTTATATTAAGTCCAAAATTTTAATATTATTATGAATATTATGTCTAAATCCTTTTCTATTTATTTTTTCTTTTTCCTTTTACTTTATAACTAAATTTGATAAATCTCTACTTTTTCTCTCTAAAAACATGAATGTTGCTGTCAAATTTTGCATTGGCTAAAACACCCCTGCAACCTCTTAGTTACAAGGGTTACAAAGTAATTAATGTAGATTGTATTAATTACAATTCCATTCATTAGTAAATAAGTGAATCACCGAAGGACTCCCTGATTCCCACTCGAAACACATGGAAATCTAGGAATGTCCCTGATTCAAAATCCATAATCTTCTTCGTAAACTTTGTTCGGACTTTGGTTGTTATTCAATTTCAGTAATTAATTGTTTCCTTCTTTTTCATGTTTATGAGTCATTCTTTTAATTGTATGGAATGAATTTTTGTTTTTTGAACATTTTTTAAATATGTGTTGTAAATTGAATTGTATTATTGCTTACTATTTAAGGATATGATGGGAGATATTTTGGTGGTTGTTTTATTTTCTGGTATTTAGAAGGCTGTCCTCACATGTAACTATATATCTCTCTGTTAGTCTCTCTTTCAGATTACCAAGACATGAGAATTATTTAATACTTAATACATAGTTTAATGTGGTTGATACTTGATAGGAAACTGATTGCTATGGTGGTTTGAGGATGATAAAACTGATGTGTACAGGTGGAATTGTTATTCAAGTGGCTTTTCTTTATTAGATTCAGAACAAGAATGTGTTGTGAGTTATCAGGCCGAATTTTTCCCCCCACATTTATATTTTCCATTGTGATTTTATTGGTTGAAACTTAACAGCACTATTTCATTTCATGTATTACAAACTTAACCAGGGATGTTTTGACAGTTTTCAAACATCCCTTGAGTTTGACTCCATCTTATATTCCTCCCTTCATAAACAAAAAATTATTTCAAAAAACCCTGATAGTTATCGAAACATTACAGTTACGCCCTTAAATTTAAGACGAGAAATAAACCTGGGTGGCTTTTTATAATTTTGAAATATCTCCGGATTTTTTTGTAATTAGCCACACCTCAAGGGAGGGTTTTGTAATTATCCCTATTTCTATTTGACTGATGGTGTTCATGGTGCAGATCATTCATTCATCACAGGTCAACATTTGGAACAATATATCTGTGAAAGTGTAGCACTAACTCTGTTTTAATCGAAGAATTATCTCATGTATCCAAAATATTTATAGTGGCAACCTGAACTATATAACATAATAAAATTGTAGAAATTAGAAAACATTTTGTTAAAATTAGGACAAAAATGAAAAAAAATTGTTTTAAATTTAGTTTCATATATATTGCTGAAAAGCTATTTGCTTGAAATTGATTGGTTAAGTACCCAACAAATCAACCATGAATAATGCCAATCTATATATTTAGGAAACATTATTTTGACTCCAGTCAATCTATTAACATCACAGTCACTACTGTCAAACATTTGAAGAAATTAAAAAAAGATGAGAAAGAAGTTATATAAACAGAAAAACTATTGGATATTCTATATATTATCTCCGAATGCTTCTAATTAAACATCATAAATCAACTATAAAATTATGACTAGCCAAGCACTCCACTACTTTATTCTTGTTCCTGAGTCGAACTCGAACATGAAGGCCTATATTCCCGAGATCCTCTTGTTCCTTTAGTATTTCCTTAGCAGAGATTATGGCAGAATCAGCACAATGTTGCAACTCGATTGATTGAAGCGTCGATATTTCTCCAATTTCCGAAGGGATCTCCTTCAATCTATATAGTCTTCGGAGAATGAGGTGCTCAAGGCATGGAAAGTGGGTGCTATCCGTCCTCCAGTGTTCCAGATTTACCCCTTCAATTAGCAAAAATTTAAGGCTGCAAAATTGGCCTTCAACTGTTTCCCACTCGGGTCCTATGAAGGAACCCACCCTAAGTTTGATCACTTGAAGATGTGGTAATGAACCTATCTTTGTCGTCACGTCTTCCCAATGGAGGCGGCTGTGTTGTAAGGTCAACTTCTTGAGTGAATGTGGGAAGCTAAGGTTCCGCGGTATTTCACTGCTTACCGAATAGTTTGAACTCAAGGTAAGGAATTCGAGTTTATGTAGACGACCAAGATTGTTAAGACAATAAGGTAATACTTGGATTTTGCCGAGTACCATATAATGTATTTTCAATTTCTTGATATTCGGGATTCTCTTAACAACCTTTTCAACAATTTCAAAATTCATTACTGTCTGGAGCGTTTGTAGATTTCCCAAAATAAAGTCATCTCGCCGGCAAATGTGAGGATCCGGGAGATGAAGTCGATAGAAATTGATATGCCTAAGATGAGTCATCTTCCAAAATTCAATTGGTGCAGTTATTTCCTGAAAACTCTCCACAATTAATGTTTGTAGATTCCAGAAGCGGTGGATAGAACAGAAATAATCACGGGGAACCTCAACGAAACCAAAATCCGGAACAAGGTACCGCAAGTTAACAAGCTGCAAAATAGCTTTCATGAAAGCCAAATCTTTAACCATTGAACGCCAACCAACCGCTTCCAATACCCTCAACAATCGAACCTTAAGAGACGGCAGTATATCTCCCAAAAAATCACATATTAAAGAACGGGTAAGCGATGCAGGGACTGGCCCCGAGTCAAAGGATTTAAAGAATCGGCCCATTCTGGGTTGATTTTCATGCATACCGAGTCGAGCTCGATCCCATTTCCTTCGAGGAATATAAATGCGGCGTTGCATACTTAGGTCTTTTGAAAATCTATCCATCTTTACGACACTTAGAAACCTCTCTCTCTGTGCTTCACTTAAGCATAAGTCCCTCAAGAGATCATGGATATTGCAGAATTTTATCTTCCCAGTCGACCCTAACTTACTAACTAAAATGAGATTTCTATGAATAAGATCCTCTAAGTATTCTTCTGCAACCATTTCCAAGCTTTTGCCATGAACTGGTTTTAGGAATCCTTCAGCAACCCAAAGTTTGATGAGCCTGGAGACACGAATCCGAGCATCTTCTGGGAAAACTCCCATGTAAAGAAAACATGGCTTTAGGTGAACAGGCAACTGCTTATAACTCATATATAATATTTTTAAACAACGTTTATCGTCTTCTAAATTCACAATTGAATTCAAATTTTCTGCAACATATTCCCAGTATGCTCGCGTCTTTTGGGACTTTGCTAGGAATCCTCCAACCACAACAATTGACAAAGGAAGCCCTTTGCAACTCTTTGCAATCTTCTTTCCAGTTTCCTCCAATTCAAGAGGGAAACTTTCTTCTCCAAACACGTGTTTGCGAAGTAAATCCCAACTTTTTTCCTCATCAAGAAAATTCATCTCATGGCCATGAGAGCCACTTAACTCAGAAGCCAAGTTTGACAACCTAGTGGTTATTAATATTCTACTTCCATTACTATTATTTGGAAAGAAGAACTTCATCTTGTCCCATACCTTAATATTCCATATGTCATCCATTACAATTAAGTACCTCCTACCTAATAAACTTTTGTACAATTTTTCTCCTAATACATCTTCACCAAATTGACTCAAGCTTTCTCTATTCTCTATGGTTTTAAGACAAAGAAGGACTTCCAATAGAGATTCTTTTGCATTATACTCTTGAGAAATTGTAGTCCAAGCAAGAATATCAAAGTGATGGACAATAAGCGGATTTACATAAATGTTTCTTGCAAGTGTAGTCTTACCAATGCCTCCCATGCCAACGATTGGGATGATTTGACGATTGGATTGTTGTCCGGTGAGCTTATCCATGATTTCGATCAAGACATCATCAAAGCCCATCCTGGTCATGTTCTGCACCATTGGAGGAGATATTAATGAACCAGTAGAAATTGAAATTCGATCCTGGATTCCCACATTCTCTTTAATCTCCGTCACCTCTCTCTTGATCAAATCCATATCTTCTATCACTTTTTGTAGATCTTGATACAATTCAGTGGGACCACTGATCTGTTTCCCATGATCAGTACTTGTGGATCCAGCTTGAATTTGATCGACTATATGGGATTCGATTATATCCTCTGCCTCATAAGCTGCATCAGCAATATGGCCCTCCATGGCATCTGCTTCTTTGCTGCCACCATTAATGGAATAACTTTCAAGAAAATCTTGCAAGAAAGTAACGTTTTCGATGAGAGAGTGAACCTGTTCTTTGTCAAGAGAAATTGGAGGTCGAGGATGATGCTGTAACTGTTCGATAATATGCCCAAGTGAAACTAGAGCTGCATAAGCCGCCATCTTCAATCTCTATTCTTTCTTGATAAAGTTACAGAGAAATGAATCAATATGGTATTGATGTAGTTTTTTTTCCCTCATAAACTGGATATATATATATATATATATATATGGAGAATGGCCAGCACATTATTTTGATAAACTACTATTCTGATCATATTATATAATACAGTACTCCTCCAATATGTTGACTTTTTGCAATTAATTAGCTGAAGATCTTGATTCTTTGTGATCTCTTTATTTACTATAAAAAAAAGAGAAAAAAAAAATGAAAGACAGACTGGCAATTCAGAAAAAGACATTGGTTTTTTTTTTTTTTTTTACAGGATGTTGATGGATGACATCCTGATTTTTCCATTTAGCTTAAAGTAATTTTTCATTTACATGTTGAGAAACCTTATGTTAGTTACCCTTCATGTTACTCATATTCTGGCTTATTGATCTTCATCTTTGTTGAGCAGAAGAATTGAAAGCATGAAGGGTTCTTCAAACATGTGAAGTCATGACTCAATATTTTCAAAGTTAAGAAAATTCATAGGGATAATTACAAATTCATATATGAAAGTTAAGTGTGGTTTGATGTCATGACTCAATATTATGCCTTGTCAATGAGCAGAAATTTTATATACAAAACTAGAATTTTGTTATTTTGGAGTTCTTTCTCTTATATTTTCTAGGGATAATTACAAAAACACCCCTGAGGTTTAGGCTAGTTACCAAAAAAAAAATAGATATTTTTTAAAACCTCTGGAATTTTTTGTAATTAGCCAAAACCTCAGAGGGAATTTTGTAATTATCCCTATTTTCTATTGACTGTTGTGTTCATGATGTGAAACAAATTACCAATGGGGAAAAGATTTTGTCCTTGTTACTCATAGTTTTGCAAGTATTTGAGGAAAAAGGTTCAGATACTTCAGAGGTCAACATTGGGAACAATGTGTCTGTTAAAATAAAGCCAGATGACAAAATCACACTCAAATTTAGTAGCTTCAACTCTGTTTTAATCGAAAAATCATCTCATGTAAACAAAATATTTATAGTGGCACCCCGAACTATAACATAATCTATTTTGATAAGTCATAATTATAAAATACCCCCAGATGTTTGGGCTAATTACAAAAAAAATCAGTGATGTTTCGAAATTACATAAAGCCCCTCAGATTTGATTATGACTTAAATTTAAGGAGTTAACTGTATCAAGGGGAGTTTTGGAATGTTTTTTTTGCTTATGAGGGGAAAAAATATATGATGGAATCAATGCTCAAGGTTTTTTTTACAATTTTCGAAAACCTCTGTTTTTTGTTTTTTTTTTTAATTAGGCCAAACCCCCTTTTTTTTTTAAATTATCCCTTATGACAAATTCAACTGCTGTTCATATTATAATACATTACTCCTCCAAGATGTCGACTTTTTGCAATTAATTAGCTGAAGATCTTGATTCTTTATGATCTCCTTAAGTAATTGTCAACTGGATCATTTTTTAGGGATAATTACAAAAGACTCCCTGAGGTTTGGGCTAATTACAAAAAAAACCCAATATGTTTTAAATCCATTTTTCGATCACAGCATTACCATTGGAGGTAAAGGATAGGCTATATATATGATCTTAATTATGAAAATGTTTTCTTTAAGAGAGTCCATAATTCGTTTCTGCCAACATTGGCCACAGATCCTTAGACTTTCATGCTAGAAACATTCTGGCTTCATTGGTTTTTATCTTTGTTGGAACATAAAAATTTGGGATAATTACAAAGGCCCCTAAGGGTTTGGGCTAATTACAAAAATAAAACAAGAGGTTTTTAAAAGTTACAAAAAAAAAAAAAAAACTTTGAGATTTGATTGTCTTAAATTTAAGGAGGTAACTGTAATATTTTGATAAATATAAAGGGACTCATTGAAATAGTTTTTGCATATGAAAAGGGAGAATGTAAGACGGATCAAACCTAAAGGTTTTTTTTTTTTTTTTTTTTTTTTTTGTAATAGCTTGAACTTCAGGGATGTTTTTGTAATTATCCATAAAAATTATGGCGTTAAGGTTCTTCACACATATTGTGGCCTGGTTATCTGAGAGTTTAGTTTGATGTCTTGACTCAACATTGTGCCTTGTCAAAATTGTAACAGGGATTGGTTGTGTGCAGGGGCGAAGCCACTATGTGGCCAAGGGGGCACTGGCCCCCTCAAATTTTGACAAAAAGTAAGGGTATTTTGTTCCTTTCACTTTTTAATCTTAAAATAAATAAAAAAAATAGAAAAATAGAAAAAATATCTTCAATTATCTTGCATTATTCTTTCCTGCTTTCATTTGTGAATCTTGAAAATATGAGTCTTGGTCATTTTACTCATTTTTTTAAAAAATTGTACATTTTTTAAGCCCCGCTATAAACTTTAACTTGAATTTTTGCATTATTTTCTTATGTCTTTATTTGTACCTTTTGGTATATTGATATAATTGTATTTTATTATTTATTTTTTAATATTAAGATGTGATTGAATTAATACAATGACTTAATCAAAATTTCTATTTATTTTAAATTTGATATATTATTTTTAATTTTTACATGTGGTAATGGACAAATTGTCCACGTATGTTTTGTAAAAATGAAAATATTCATATTTTTTGAAAACATATTTTTTAGTCATTTTGACACAGTCATACCTTTTTTTGTATTCTTTGATGAGGTATTTGGTTATATTTCATAAAATTGATGCAGTATATTTTTCGGTATCGGGTCATGGACCGATCCCTAGAAAGGAAAAAAGACAAAGTGAAAATTTGAACTAAAAAATGGCTAAGAAAACATGGTTAAAACTATTTTTATTATGGAGAAGTGGCCAAAAATCCGACGGACTCTTTATATTAACATTAGTTGGGCCCTCATACCCGAGATTCCTAGCTTCATCACTGGTTGTGTGTACAGACAAGGATTGTTTTGGAGTTTTCTCTCTTATATTTCCTATTGGCTAATAGTGATCTTGGTGCAAACAAAAGGCAGATATTTGTCCTTTGTTGCTCATAGGCCATAGTTTTGAAGGGTGGCTGCCTGCTAAAGTCAACTTCTTGACCGAACGCGGGAAAGTTGATGCATCTTCCATATTTCAAATGGTGTAGTAACCACATTGGAATGATTAACAACTAATGTCTGTAAATTCCAAAGGTAGTAGGAAGATAAACACCTTGAAATATATTTCCATTCAGCTCTCACAGCAAGGTACCGCGAGTTAATCAGTTGGAAATCACCTTTTAAGGAGCATTTTCCATCATCAAAATATTCAACCGTGTGTAATGCCCTCAACAACCTGAAATTGAGATCAGATGGTAAAGCTTCCCGAGAATCCCATATCAAAGATCGGGTAACTGACGCGCTACATTGCGAGGCGTTAATGACTTGATTAGGGAGATATCCCTCCTCCAATATTGTGCTGAGATGAATACCAACGCGGTGTTGAGTAGTTATGCGTTGTGGAATTTTAATAAGACCATCCAGCCCTGTGACGCAAAGAAATTTGTCATTCTCACCTTCCCTCATGCATAGGTCCCTCAACAGATCGTGGATTTTGCAGTATCTTATTTTCCCATCACATCCCAACTCATGAACTGAAATGAGATTTCTGTCAATGAGGTCTTTCAAATACTCTTCTGCAACTATTTCCAAGCTTTTGCCGCGGATGGGTTTTAGAAACCCTTCAGCAACCCACAGTTTGATGTGTGAGGAGACACAGATACTTTTATCTTCGGGAAAAAATCCCATGTAGAGAAAACATGGCTTCAGATGGATCGACAACTGGTTATAGCTCATTTGTAATACTTTTAAGCAATGTTCATTTTCCTCTAAATTCACGATTGAATTTAAATTTTCTGCAATATATTCCCAGTATTCTTGTGTCTGTTGGGATTTTGCTAGGAACTCTCCAATCATGGCGATTGACAAAGGAAGTCCTATGCATTTCTTCGCAACTTTCTTTCCGATTTCCTCCAATTCAAGAGGGCAACTTTCTTCTCCAAACACGTTTTTGCAAAATAGATCCCAACTTTTTTCATCATCTATAAACTTCATCTCAAAGCCATGAGAGCCACTTATCTCAAGAGCCACTTTTGATAGCCTAGTATCTTAAAAAAATTAAAAATGGTTTCGGTTAAAACTGGAAACAAAACTGTAGAGGAACCGGGTTCTGGCTTGGAATCGGAACCGTGAGCCTCCGGTTCCGCAACCGTAACCACCCCGAATTGTAATGGTCTCATATTAAACAGCTCCTAATCAAATTCCGATTCCTAATACAACTCTTATATTGGAAAATCAACAGATTACTTTATTCAAATAACATGTGAACTTAACAATCCTCCCAAACATTCAGTTATATGAGAATTCTTTCATCACAAGAAAATCTCGTTTGAAAACTTGTGTCCAAACATCCACCTCAAGTTGGGACTCGTCAATTGTTGGGTAAGGTAAGTAGATCTTCTCAAATCTCCACCACTTGCAAATATTTATTTCCTGCACAACATAAATAAAAATACTAACCAACAACTATTTATTTTGACAGCAACAGCTTATCAGGTCACGGCCTTACTTGAACAGGATCTGTTCTATAGGCTCGTACCTCTGTATCCTTGAGTTCTAAGGAGACAGGAAATCAAGTCTGGTGGATGAACCATGGATGCTCGACCAGAGCGTGATTAACAGCACCACGGTTCAGGTCCTTGAACCGCTGGTGCCATGGGCGTAGCCAGGATTTTCGGCTAGTGCGGTCAGAAACTTTTTCATTTTGGCAGGACGAATGTCGAACCGATATTTGAAAAAAAAATAGAAAAAAGACAAATATGAAGGTCGTATCTTGAACAATTCTTTGCGGGTTTTCATAATCTCCAATTATGGTTTCTCTAGAATGAACTTTTTGGATAAGTAACTTCTCCAAAAATATATTCTTTTTTTTTGAAAAGCCAAAAAAAAAAAACCAAAAATATACTCTAAATTAACCATCAAGCAACTATTATTATTATGGAATAGATTTATATACAAAAATTCATTCGAAAAATACTCAAAAACTGCATTACTAAGTTTGGAACATATATCTCTGTACATAACAAACAAGACAATTATTTATCCAAATACCTTAACTAAACCAGGTAATTCTTAATATTTTGAGCCAAGACAGTAAAGTTTATTGGCTTTTTAAATTTAACTCAATTCTTTTATATGAACTAGACCTTCGGTTGGATTTCCAGTGCGAGTCCAACTCAAATTTAACACGGTCACTCCAAAATTGAGTGCGGTCCGCCGACCGCACTCGTCCTAAGCTAGCTTCGCCTATGGCTGGTGCAGTAGAGGATCGTCCTCGGTTGGCCTAGGCCACTCGGGATGGTCTTGCAGCTGTCTCACAGACTATCAAATACTTTTTTGCCGTTTTAACAAACACTAAAATGCAAACAAAAGAAAATACTTTTTGCAATAGGTTTTGTTTTTATACTCTATTTTGTATATCCTGCAAATGATCAAAGGGTAACAACATGAACTGAACAAAAACTAACTAAAAATCTAAAACAACAAAAACCATATCAATACAACATATCATGACAGCAAAGTCCAAAACAGATCACCAAAAACATTATATTCCCAACCAGAAGAACCGATACGAACTTGAAGAACATCGTTTCCCACATCATGTTGTTCGTCTAGTATCGCTTTTGCTGACTCTGCAGCTAACTCACTATACTTATCAACCTCAATCACCCGAAGAGTCGATATTTCTCCAATCCCACAAGGAATATCCTCCAACAACGAACAATGCCTAATGATCAAACACTCAAGGCTTGGAAAATGGATATCTTCTGCTAGCCAAAACTTGATATCCAACCACTCCATTAACAAGAACTTCAACCGTAAAAATTCCCCTTCTATCGGTCCCCACTCCAATCCAATCACTCAAATTTAGTAGCTTCAACACTTATCTTTTTAAAAAGATAAGAAGGAAAATGCCTCAATTAAGACATCTTATCTTTGTAAACATAACCTTGTCTCCCTTTCCTTCTTTCCATGCTCCTGTCTTGAAAAACCTACAAACACTCTCAAGAGTGAGAAACTTCAAATTTACCAAAAAGGCCATTGAAATGATTCCAAATCTAAAGAAACTTAAACTTATCTACACCGGTGAGTCACTCAGACAAAGAAACGAGTACGACCTTAACAATCTTGTCCATTTTCACCAACTCGAGACGCTAAATATTAAATTTCAACCGTCTTTGGATTGGTGGCAAAATCCTATTCCTGTCAGGTTTGGGGTACCCTTTAAGCTTAAGAAGTTGACTTTGTGTGGTTGTGGGCTTTCTTGGGAAGATATGACGATTATAGGTTCGTTGGCCAATCTTGAAGTGTTAAAGCTACTAAATTTGAGTGTGATTGGCGGAGAGTGGGAACCTATAGAAGGAGAATTTTGTCGGTTGAAGTTCTTGTTAATGGAGTGGTTAGATATCAAGTGTTGGCTAGCAGAAGATATCCATTTTCCGAGCCTTGAGTGTTTGATTATTAGGCATTGTTCGTTGTTGGAGAATATTCCTTGTGGGATTGGAGAGATAACTACTCTTCGAGTGATTGAGGTTGATGATAGTGAGCTAGCTGCAGGGTCGGTAAAAGTGTTACTAAGAGAACAACGTGACATGGGAAACGATGTTCTTCAAGTTCGTATCGGTTCTTCTGGTTGGGAATAGAATGTTTTTGGTGATCTGTTGTATTGGTATGGTTTTTGTTGTTTTAGTTAGTTAGTTTGCAGTTTTTGTTCAGTTCATGTTGTAAGCCTTTGATCATTGGCAAAATTGGCATTAGAAAAAAAAAAGTATTTGATAGTCTGTCAGACAGCTGCAAGACCATCCCGGCTGGCCTAGGCCAACCGAGAACGATCCTCTACTGCACCAGTGGCTCAAGGACCTGAGCCATGGGGCTGTTAATCACGCTCTGGTCGAGCAGCCATGGTTCATCCACCAGACTTGATTTCCTGTCTCCTTAGAACTCAAGGATACAGAGGTACGAGCCTATAGAACAGATCCTGTTCAAGTAAGGTCGTGTCTTATCTATGTGATGTTGGGATTTAAGAACATAACCTTTATTTCATATGTTTCCGATGTGGGATAAACAATGCAAGTCATCTATCAAATAAAGAATTAATGTATGATTCCACAAGTTTAATCTCCATATGAATATATTACATCTGATCAGCTTATTTATAAGCATCAATCTGCTTTAAAACTGGAACTAGTTCTTCAATTGATCATCGCAACGGCAGCAAGGGGGATTATGATTTAGTTTGCAACAAACGCGGGGACATACCGGACTCTTCGAAACAGATTCTACAAAAAAACCAAAAATAAAATAAAATAAAATGACGAAAAATAGTTATTACAAAAAATAAATATCATTTTAATGAGATTAAAAAACTTGTACCTCGGTAACGATAAGTGAGTCGAGCTGCCGATACTGGAGACAACACAAACATGATGATCATAAATGTCACCATGAGACTCTTCATACTGTTTGTTGCCATTCTTGAAAATTAGTTGTTTGGAGATATGTTTAAGTGAAGCCCTTTATATTATAGGTGCCTTTAAAGTCTTTCTTGTGAGCAAAAAAATTAACTAATATTTTCACAGAGAATATTAGAAAGAAGTTTGAATTCTACTTGTTTGATTGAGGGATTAGTTTAACAGATATGATGATGAATATGATTCCCAAGTTCATATTTAGTATAAAGGGTGTTAGTTTCTCAAGCTTTTCGTTCTATGCATTTGAAGTAGAAAGATGTTAATTCCATAGTTATCAATCTACTGATATTTGTCAAGATAAGAGTAACAAGTTATATTGTAGCTTCTTGATCAAACTATGGTAGAACATTTGGTCATGTATTGTTATGTTTTCATGGTCCATTTTCAGTTTCTACTGTTGAAATTTGATTTTTGAGAATTTATTGGTTTTCGTGACCTCTGTTGTTGCCATATAAAAATCTGTTAAAGTCTAATTATTACACTTCACTAAATTGGCAATATTTGTCAAAATAAATAGTTGTTGCTTAGTATGTTTATTTATGTTATGCAGGAAATAAATATTTACAAGTGATGGAGATTTGAGAAGATCTACTTAGTTACTTTACCCAACAATTGAAGAGTCCTAACTTGAGATGAAAGAATTCTCATATACCTGAATGTTTGGGAGGATTGTTATGTTCACATGTTATTTGAATAAAGTAATCTGTTGCTTTTCCAAAATAAGACTTGTACTTTTTTTTGGATAATTACAAAAATACCCCTGAAGTTCAGGCTAATTACAAAAGAACTCAGTGGCTTTTGAAAATTACAAAAAAAAATATTGAGGTTTGATTCCATCTTATATTTTCCCCCTTTCTAAGCAAAAAATGTTTCAAAACCCCCTTTGATTTGATATTTCTAGAAATATTACAGTTATCCCCTTAATTTAACACATAATCAAACCCGAGGGGGCTATTTGTAATTTTGAAACATCTTTGGATTTTTTTGTAAATAGCCCAAACCTCAGGGGGTCTTTTGTAAATATCCCTTTTTTTTAATGGGAAAACAAGAGTTGTATTAGGAATTGGAATTTGGTTAGGGCCAGGACACGTCAGTTCAACAAGGAATTCTTTTCCTATTAGGATATACACACAACACGCCTTCTTTGTTGGAACATCAACATTGAACATCAGTTATACAGTTTACTGCATTAATTATAATAATCTGGGCAACAAATAATAACAAGATTAACTCTTCATTTCTTGTGTTCTCGATGTGGGATAGGCAATCCAAGTCATTTTCGACTGCAGGGCGCTATTTCAAACTTGCCTTCATGAAACAGTTAAGTTCAGAACTAAAAACCCGAGCCGAGTTTCTGTTTCCTAGAAACTGCAATTCTAATTCAAGCAAAGAAAAATCAACATTTAAGGTCAAAAAATGAAGTCATTACTCCTATGTAATTTGTACACACTGGAGACAAATTGACCCAAACGACTTGAGTTTATTCTATGAAAAATCAAATTAAAAAAAAAAAAAAGATTTGAGTCTGTCAGACAGCTGCAAGACCACCCCGGTTAGCTTAGGCCAACCGAGAACGATCCTCTACTGCACCAGTAGCTCAAGGACTTGAACCATGGTGCTGTTAATCACACTCTGGTCGAGCAGCCATGGTTCATCAACCAGACTTGATTTCCTGTCTCCTTAGAACTCAAGGATACAGAGGTACGAGCCTATAGAACAGATCCTGTTCAAGTAAGGTCGTGACCTCAATAGCAGCTGCTGCCATATAAATACTGACCCTTCATTTTATATGTTTCCGATGTGGGATATCAGTGCAAGTCATTTTAGGCGCCTATAAAAAAACCCACAACTCAGACATACTAAATCACACGGTCACAAGAAAAGAAATCTGTCAAACATTTATTCTTATAACACATATTTATTCATCAATCAAATACAGAAATAATACATGACCCCACAAAATCTCAATCTCCATATCAGTTTCATTACATCTGATCATCTTATTTATAAGCACACCAATCTGCTTTAAAACTGGAACTAGTTCTTGAGTTGATCGTCGCAGATACGGTCGATACAACTGCAGCAAGGGGGAATATTTGGCGTGCAACAAGCGCAAGGACCACATACTACCGGGACCTTCGAACTAAATTCTGAAGACAGACCAAAAAAAACATAACGATGAAAAATAATTATTCGAGAAAATACATAACATTTCAATGAGATTGAAAAAAAATGTACCTTGGTAAGTGAGTCGAGCTGCTTCGCCTGGTGTCGATATCGGAGAAAACACAAACATGATGATCATAAATGTCACCATGAGACTATTCATACTGTTTGTTGCCATTCTTGAAATTTAGTTGTTGGGAGATATGTTTAAGTGAAGCCCTTTATATAATTTATAGGTGCCTTTTAATTCTTTCTTGTGTAGCAAAAAATTTAAGTATTTTTGCTTTCACAAAGATTAGAATTCTACTTGTTTGACTAAAGGATTTAAATCTTTAATATTCCAGTTTTCTAACAGAGCGACTAAATATGAACACGAACAAAAAATGAGGGTAGCAGAGATGAGAATGCTAAGATGGATGTGCGGATACACTAGATTAGATAGAATAAGAAATGAACACATTAGAAACAAAGTGGGAGTAGCACCAATAGACGAGAAAATTAGAGAAACACGATTAAGATGGTTTGGACATGTTTATAGGAGACCTTTAGATGCACTGTGCGCGTTTAGAAGGTAGAGAGAATCACTCACACAAATCAAAAGGGGAAGAGGTAGGCCTAAAAAGACTTGGAAAGAAGCTATTAAACATGACATGTTATACCTAGAAATAAACGAAAATATGGCTTATGACCGTAAACGATGGCGCGATATGATCCGTATAGCCGACCCCACGTAGTGGGATTAAGGCTTAGTTTATTGTTGTTGTTGTTGTTGTTCTAACAGATATGATTTTCATGTTCATATTGAGTCAAAAGGGTGTAATTTCTCACGAATTTCGTTCTATATTCTAAGTTGCCAGATAATGTTAAATCCAATATTTCTCAAGATAAGAATAACAGATTATATGTCATTGTAACTTCTTAATCAAACCAAGAAGACTGGACTTCAATTTTCTTTTTAAATATTCAATCTTTGCTCCTAATAAACTATAGTAGAAGCTTTGAATTTGCTGTGCAAATTATATAAGTTTCACAATATTGCAACTAGAGTTGTCAAACGGTCCTGGCCCCTATTTTCGGAGCCCAGCCCGGCCCAACCCATGAAAATACAAATGAAAAATCAGGCCTGGCCAAAACAAATGGCTCATTTCGGGCCTAAGAAAACACAGCCTGGTCTGGCCACTTTAACGGGCCGTGCCAAAATTGGCAGCTCTAATTGCAACCCCACATAAATAACAGTTATGCCAAATCTCGACAAATGATGTAAATAAGTTTTATTTCTAGATTTTTTCCAAGCCAGACTAAAACAAAGGAAACCTGCATTATTCTGTTGAAATCCAACACTATAAGTTACACTGGTAAAAAAGCATCAACATTCATCTTAAACAAAACACTACTGCTGGTTTCTATCACTCATCATAACGTTGGTGATACTACTTCTCCAAGCATCGGCCCTTCCAAGATTTTACGCATTTCACCATCTTAGTTTTGCAGGAAAATACTGCAAAAAAAAAAAGAACAATTAGACACACGAAACTGAGGAATGACAAGAATTTAACAGAAGGGTAAGAAAAACAAGATTTTTACCTTTTCAATGAGAGAAAGGTAATATGGTTTCACTTTCTCCACATCAATCCGAACCTTGCTCTTGCTGTATAAGTCATACTTGCTGCAAATGAATTAGAAATCAATCAACAAAAGTGACGCCAACGAAAAATAAGCATATCCTGATCACTAATTTACACGATAAATCAAGAAAATGGCTTAGCTTACTTAAAGATTTTAAGCCACTTCAGATTCTCCTCATCTTCCTCGTTCATCAAGTGCTTGTACGCTCCCGCTCTGTGCAACGCTGCAAGATGAAATAACCGTAATGTGTTGATGAACGCGACAATTTAAATCTTTAATTTATTTTGGACGCTACAAAATTCATCCATTTAGTTCCCAACTAAGTTTATTTCCTTTTGGTTACCATAAAATGAATGGTATCTGACGATAAAAAGACCAGCTGAGGGCAAAGTCGATTTGTTTTCCTTTGCCACCTGAAAAAAGAGTGAGATGTTGATAAGTTAACAAACTAAAATTTCATCCAAAAGATTGTCAAAAGAAATCCCACAAAGCACAAATGATTCAATAAAAATAGTACCAAATACATGTAGTCATCATGCCCCCATGACATGAAAACATTGTCAAGTCCACAGCCTTTCTCATAAACTCCAAATTTGGTATTGTAAGCTGGATTATTGTAGTCGGGATTTTCTTTAAAATACTGCACAAGCCACCACAATAATAAAATTTTAAACTTCAAAAAAATTAACAATATCTTGAAAGTTAAGTCAAGAAAAATACATAAATATAAGTAGAAACACCTTGTGATGAACAATGGATTCGTCGAAAGCACATCCAACCGGATATGTATCACCTATAACACATATATTCCAATTAATAACAAAAAAACTTTAAAATCCAATTAATCACATTTAATTATTATAGCCATAAATTTTGCTTAATTACCTACAACTGCCCATTGTGGGAGCTCACCAAAGCTAGGAAGAAGAAGTACCTTTCCAAGATCTATAACACAAGACGGTCCAAATTAGTAATAAACCACTAAATGTCAGTAATGAAAGCTAATATTACAGAACTAACAAGAAATTCTATGTATACTAAGTTTTATTTCATTGCACATTTAGTGTAGTAAGGTATGACCACAAAAGTATAATGCATATACCCTGTCACACACAACTATGTCTATAATAGTAATAATAAGGCTAAATTACAATAACTACCCATCAGTATATCCTAATTACAAAAAACTTTCCTGAGGTATTACAAATTACAAAACACTCCCATGAGGTTTATATTGCTTAACAATTATCCATCTTGAGAGTGCAGTTTATAAAATAGAAACAAATGTTGAAGTGTTATTTGGGATTTTAAAAAATTGGTCACATAATAACTATAGTTGGCAGCAAATTTGGTCTTGTAGAAATTTTAGGTAGCAATTTCGATCCCCTAAGATTTTGGTTCTATGCAATTTTGATCCTATATATATCCTAATTTGGGAAATTTTGGTACTAAAAATTCTGATTTTGTGTGGTTTTGGGCCCACTAGGTGTTTCAAAAGATTTCATTTGTTTTGGTCCTTTAACCAAAATACCCAAAATATCTACAACTGTGAAAAATTCTATGCAATTTTGGTTCTATATATATCCTAATTTGGGAAATTTTGGTACTAAAAATTCTGATTTTGTGTGGTTTTGGGCCCACTAGGTGTTTCCTTTAACCAAAATACCAAAATACCCAAAATATCTACAACTGTGAAAAGTTATAGGACTGGAATTGCTATTTTGATTAAAGAGTAAAATCGTTAAGGACTGAAACTACCACATCAGGAAGTTACACGACTAAAATTACCAGTCCCTAAGAGTTACAGGACTAAAATTTCAATTAAGACGATCTTTTATTGTAATTAGGCTAAACCTCAAGGGTATTTTTTGTAATTAACCCTAATAATAACACGCCATGTCCTCTACTAGACCAAGATTGTACTAAAAAATAATCATGTCCTAAATAATATTAGGACAAAAATGAGATTATACCATGGATAAGGGCTGTCAAATGAAGCCAATCCTCATTAGGATAGTCTTTTCTGATAGCCTCAGCAGTTTGCAACAAATGCTCAATTTGAGGCTCATCCAAGTCAGGGTCACTCTCATCAACAACATTGTTGAGGAGTTCACAGCATTCCCATATGCTCATTTCCACCTTGTCCAATTTCCCATATTCTTCTCTCATCTTCTTCACCTGTAATTCATAAAAAAAAAAAAAAAAAAGTTGATTAATTAATGGAAAAAATTGGATTTGGAAAATAGAAATTAGAAAGGAAAGAAAAAAATATTGTTTTTTGAATAAAATTTACTTACAAATTCATAAGTTTGGTTAATGTGATTGGTCTTGTAGAAAATTTCCACCCCTTCTTGCCTTTCACTTTCAGCCTCATAATCCCTATTTCACATTTTAGATATAAAAGTTAATACAGAAATTTAGTTGGAAATAGAAAGAAGAAAGTGAACAAACTAATGATTATTAACAAAAAAATGAAACCACCTATATGAAAAGGAAAAAAAAAAAAAAAGCAAAAGGATGACCACTTATTGGACTTGAACTATATAAGTTATATGAACAAGATATGGGCTGCAAGAGCTTAGTTATCAATAGTTGTAAGCTCACTGGGCTAAGGACTAAATAAGGCCCAAGATCAAATTTTATGGTCTAAGGCCCATAAAAGTCTTGGACTTTAGGGTTCTGTCCTGTACATAGATAGAAAAAAAAGTTGTTGACAAATAAAGTTTTTATCTGATTATTAGAAACCATTTAATCCAATTAATCTTAGAAAACAGATCATAAGGCAATATGTAGCCCTTGTTTAGCCATGTAAATACACAAAATAAAATTGTGTAAAAATCTCAGGTTCCTCCCAAAGCAAAGGTGATCAATTTTTCCTTGGTTTAATTACATTTCTGGCTGAAATCAAATTGTCAGATTTTGTTCCAAATCTCCTAAGTCCAGTAATCAAATTATTTAAGTCCAATACTGGGGCTGGAGATTTTTGTCATCCCCAAATATTTATGGCACAAATCAGTCAATATTCAGTAACAATTAGATTCTTGAAGTAAACAATTATGTAGTTAATTGAATATATTAATCAAGATTTTAGGTGCATAATTAATTGAATCACTAAAAAAGAAAAAGACCTAAAATTATGGCCAAATGCATTGGCATGTGGCTGCACAAATCCTCCATCCAAAACCAAATCCTTTTCAGAGTTAGGGACCTTCTTTTCCTCCACTTCAATTCCTGTTTTTTCCAAACAAAAATGGCAAAGGGACAATAATAATAAATTAAAGGCCAATTAAATTATATTAAAAAGAAAAATCCCAGTTCATGGGGAGTAAATTGAGTAATAAGATCTATATATAAACAAGTACAAAAAAACAAACAAAAAAATAAAACAAAAAAACAAGAAGAAAAGAGAAAAAAAAATTGAAACCCACTGTTAATTGAGGACTACAAAATTTTCAGAAAATTTTAAAAGAAATTACTATGAATATGAAAAATCATCCAAGAAAAGCATGGATCTGGACAGAAATAACCACTAAATCAATAATAAAAAAAAAAACATAAACAGATCGAATAAATAAAGACATAATTTATTTTGAAAGCAAAAATTAAAAAAGAAAAAAAGAAAAAAAATCACAGAAAATTACCAAATTCAGGCTGTTCAATGAGGATAGTCATCCTTACAGAATCCCAAATTTTGTTAAGAAAGGAAAATAAATATGGAGTAATTTAAGTGGAGAAGCAGAGAAAAAAGAAATAAAGAAAATTGGTGGTGACATTTTGATGAAAGAAAAAGGGCAGTATTTATAATTGCCGGAAAGTCCTTCCCTGAGAATTCGGAACCATGAAGTCCTTCCCTGAAAATTCATCACTCTTATATATGTTTCTATATATTTTTGTAAATTATAATATATGTATTGTAAATCTGTAGAGCTATATAATTTTTTCTTTTTTTTTTTTTTTTGAATACACGAGATCTTGTCAGGTGTTCATTCAACAATCCAAATAAAAAATAAAAAAAAACGTTAGGCAGTAATAAGATATTTTTATCGTGGGTGGGTCCCATAATGACTCAGCATTGCGTTGGATACCATAAATAATTACTTCTGAATTACGTTGTTCGAGGGTGGGCTCCACTGACGTGGTGTCCAGCCAAGGATAGAGACTTTTGCGGGGAAGTTAGCGGTGGGTGGTGGTATTTGGGGGGTAGGGGTGTCATTTCGAATCATCATATCCGATTCGTGTTTTGGTTTTAGGTTGATTTCGAGTTATGCTTAAAATATTTATGTGATATTAATTAAAATACGAAATAATTATGTGTTAGACATATTTGTAACGTCGTATTAGATTCATATCAGTAGTGTTCATTGTTCAGGTTCGGCCGTAGGCCTGAAAAATAAATTAAATTACTTGTTATTCGATTCGAGATCGATTGTTGAAAGCTCGTTTGAGCTCGGTTCGTTAATATAATGAACCAAATTTGAACTTTGAACACATTTTTTCATTCGATAAGATGTGAAGTACGGATCGAGCTCGACTCGATTAGTAAAAAAGAATAAAATAAGTGCAAAACTATCAAGTTACTCGAACTTGATTCGTGTTCGCCTCGATTAAAGCTCGTTTGAGCTCGATCTGATTAATAATCAAATCAAGCTCTAACACAATTTTTGAAGCTCGGTTAATATTCGAACAAATTTGAGCAATATTATGTTCGGCTCGACTCGACTCGTTTACATCCCTAGGTTCAAGTTTCTATTGTTCGTGTTCGAGTTTCTCTCTGTAATTTCGGGTCGAGTTCATGTCGTGTCACGGGTTGTCACCCCTAATTCGGGGGCAGTGTGGTATTTTTACCTTTTTGCACAGGAAATTTGTTTTGGGATTTTGATTTCAGAATTTTATTATTAACTTTTTTGGTCAAGATGTTTGTTATCGGATTTTTATTGCTAATTTTATTTAAATTTTGTATAATCTTATATTGATTATCCTATTGTGTATTGCTCTCTGACAGATAAGATATTATGTGTGTTGAATTAATTAATATAATACCATGTCACTGTGGAATATTTTCAAGCATTTTGGGGAAATATGTTGGATTATGTATGGACATAAATAGAATGTCATTTTATTTTATAGAAAAAATATTTCTCTACTATAAATGTTTTTCACATAAATCTTATTTGGTTCATGAGGTCACATCAAATTTAATAGTTTAATATATATCATTGTATTAATTAGATGAGGATTATAACACCTATGTATATACTTATATTAATATTATGAGTGAAGGACAAACATATGTAATTTTTTTCCTTAAAATAAAGATTGAGATATTATAAATATAAATGTATAATAACTGTCATGTTTGTATTATCTAAAATATTTTGGGGAAATAAAAAGATACATTTTCGGCATTTTATATGGAATGCAAAAACAATTTCAGAAAATAATACTAGAGACGGACCAAGATTTTTGCCTCGCAAAATGTTTTTCTTTTTTCTGTGGATCGAGTACAATATAATTACAATTAAGAGTTATTAAGGGAGTGATTACTTAACTGTTTATTCCACACTTTTATATTTTTAGAGAAAATAGTGTGAAAATTTATTTTAAAAATTGAAATAAATTTGAGAGTGTGATTTGATATACGATAAATATGTGATGATCATATTGTGATTGTCATTTTAGAGTAATAATGATCAGATGTAATTGCTAATATGAAAAAAAATAAAATAAGAGAGAATAAATAGGCCAGGTACTTGTGATATGATTGTGATTTCACAAACAATCACATGTTGATATCAAAATGTTTTTTAAGCGGAAATTTCGCTACGTAAAATTTTAGTCAATCAGGATTTTCTATTTCCTTTAGTATTTCATCTTATACTTCTACGAGTTGTGTGAATGACAGGTGTACTAAAATAACATCATCATATACACATGACATGTATTGATACCGTTTTTTTTTTTTTGACAAAGTATTGATACCGTTAAAATAAAAGATGAAACACTAAATAAAGATAAAGACTTGGGTTGGATGGTCTAACGGTTTTTCCGTTAGACGGATTCAATCCGACCCTTATTTTTTTTTTTACGATTTCATGAACTGGTGGCATTTTTGTAATATTATGGAACGGTATCATATGATCTCCGGATCGATGGCATTTTTGTAATATTAGGGACCTTTAAAAGTATTAGTTTTTCCCCTGAAAAGTAATGGTAGTACATCTGAAAAGTATTAGTAATTCCCTTGAACAATATTATGTAGTGAAGTAATATTAGGCAAACCTCAAAAGTATTTTTTCCCTTGAAAATTATTAGCAAATCCTTGGAAAAGTATTAGTAATCCCCTGGAAAAGTATTAGTAACTGCTTGAGCAATTTTTTTAGTAATACTCATGAAAAATATTGGTTTTCCCGGCAAAAGTATTAGTATTCCCTCTAAAACATATTAATAATCTTATTATTAGGTTTCTTGATTAAAGGTATTTTAGTATTTCTCCTGACAAAAGTATTAGTTGTCATCCCAAGAAGTATTAGTATCCTTCATAAAAGTTATTAGCAGCAAGTAGTCGATGTTATTGTTGTGGTATTAGTGATTGTGCGGGTTAATTTGACCACAAATCGGGTATTTGAATCCATCTAATAAATTAAATCCGTTAGACGATCTAATAAGAGACTAACCCCTAATAAAATAGACGATCTCATCTGAATTTAGGGTAGGCAACCATCTCCCTTCATCTCTAATTTACTATTTTAATTAATAAACTCAAACCATAAATTTGACGGTGAAAAATAGTTGTGTTTGTCAATGATGTTAATTTTGGACCATAAACATTACCAAGTTACTAATTTGGATTTATCCTCACCCACCCAACAATTGCAGACAGATTGAACTTTAATTTGATGTGACATCATCATGAAACAAATACTGCCGACTGAAATTATTTTCTAATTGTATTTCTAACTACTTTTGTCTAGGCTATGCATAAATTAATGATCAAATCTTATATGAGTCCGTCTTGTAAATTTAAATTAATGAGAAGAATTCAATTTATTTTATAAATCAAGGAAAATTAGATTTAAATTCAAATATATTAACTAATATATGTTATTTTAAGATTAGCCTCATGAAATTAATCTGTAAGACCATTTCATATGATTTTTTTCTAAATTAATCATTTTGTTGATCAAAGTCTCAAAAAAAAAATTATTGACCTTCGTGTTCAAGTTGAACACTTAATCACTTAATCAAGATTTCCATGTTCAACTTGAGGAGAAATTCTGAGAATCAAGATCATTAGATCGCAACAATATATAAATTAATTAATGATTTATTTGGTTTGATATTATTGGAATAAAACCTTTTATTTTCTAATTTTTTCATAGGTGAATTAATGGCAGAAACTTATTTGTATTTTTCTATTCCTCAAAATTTTCTTTTAATTCAAACTTTAATGTATTGTAATTAATTTCATGAAGATAAATATTGTATTAATATTAAAAATAAAAATCAATGTTGTAGAGATGCAACCATAAGATTTTAAATACTATTCATTCTCCAGCAGGTATAGTGTTCCTCTATTTATGGCGCAAAATTGTTCACATCTTCAAAATTACGCAGATTATAAAGCAGCACTGGAGTAAATTTTTGCTCTAAAATAAAGGTATAGTACCCTCTTAGAGATGCTTTAATACATATATTTTATAATACACTACATCAAAATTTTCTTTTCTTTTTTATACCATCATTATGATTCTTTTTTTTTTTTGAAGAGAGCATCATTATGAATCTTATTCATGAGAAAACCTTTCAACTAATGACATAATCAAGTGAGAATCAATTGTAAATACTGCATACTCTTAAATCTTCACAGATGTAAAATGCAAAAAAAAAAAAAAAAATTAAAGCTATACAGATATAATAGATTAATGGAATCAAAAAATCACAACAAGATGCTGGACAAAAAATCCCCTCATGCATCCTCCATGGGAGGACGAAGAAAGAAAATGTGAAAGAAAATAAAGAAAGGAAAATACGTAGGGAGTGATTATTTGACATTTCGCTTATGTTCTTGATGGAGATATTGATAAAGATACGATATCGTGTTTTATTATCTTTTAGGATTTTACAATATCTTATATTTTAGGAAGTGATTTATTTGTTTAGGATTCTTCTATTTTAGTTTATCTTTAATGTTTCCTAGTCGAGTTAGAAGTTTTATTTTAATCTTATAATACTTGCTAGGTTATTATTTTTAGAGAGATTGATTTTGATTAAGAAATAAAAACGAGGGTTTTCTCTCAATTATTGCCTGCGATACTGTGCCCATCCAGTCCACCCCATTGGAAACATATTCCACGGACATGGATGTTTTATACTCAAGTTACATTGAAGATGGTGAATATGATGGACCACCAATTTTTGATGAGGAAGATGAAGACATTGTTCCAAAGGTTGGCTATGAAAACCCTCTGCAATTTGACGAGGATAATGGTGGCTATGATGGCCCACCAATTTTTGACGAGGAAGATCGTAGTTATGATGACCCATCAATTTTTGATAGAGAGATTGAGCTTGTTGGTGGGAATCTTCAATCTAAAACGATAGAGAAAACAAGTTACGACAAGGCATCATGGATAAGGAATAAAATTCATGATGTATCTATTATTTCTTTTATTGTTGTCCCTAAATTCCAAAATGAATGGCACGTTCTGGATTGGTCCGATGGATGCACTAGAATTAAGTTGTCGATTGGGCAAAGTGGAAATGGTTTTCTGGAGTTCAACCTGGATTTTTTTTGTTTTTGATCCAAATCAAATACCTTTTGATATTCACCTTATTTTTCCATCTCGTCCTCCTCGCGCCCCTCCATGGTTTGACAATTCTTCTATCTCTGGTGGAGAAAGAGAATATCCATTTCCCATCAACGAATCAACATCCTCAATATTTTTATCGAAAATTGGTGGTCCATCATAACCACCATATTCGTCTTCATTGAAAATTGAGCATAAAACATCCATGTCCGTGGAATAGGTTTCCAATGGGGTGGATTGGATGGGCACAATATCGCAGGCAAACTCTCAACCATCAAGAAATCGTTTTTCAACAAGCCTTTTAATTTCTTGAAATTGGATACGCACGATATTGAATTGTTTTGTCAGCAAGTCGATCTGCTGACGGATCTGTGCGGTGTTGTTCATGCGTTGTGGAATCGGTTTGGATAACATGGTTCAGGGAGCGTAGACTGGTCTCTGAATACCGACTGATGCAGCGGAAACCACGAATAAACGAGCAACGAATAAAAACAATATGAATCTTCACAAAGAAACGTAAATTGCAATGAATAAGAAAATAATCTCAAAACTTAATAATATTCAACCTCCTAAAAATAATAAAATAGCAAGTATTTATAGGATTAAAATCCTACCACAATAAAACTCATAAATTGACTAGGAAACTTAAAAGATAAACTCAAATATAATACTAAACAAATCACTATCTAAAATAAAAGATATTCTAAAATCCTAAAATATAATAAATTAGATATTATCTCCACCAGTTCTTTTCTACTTTTTAGAGATATAATTGTGTGAATATTTTTTTTTGAAAAATGAAATAATTATTGAATGTGATTGGATATAAGAAGAAAATGTGATGATGAGAATTGGTGTGATAGTTTTTCAGTATAAGTGATTTGAAAAAAGTGAGTTATTTGAAAAAATTTCAGTATCTATAATCGAATATGATTGATAATTGAAAAAATGAGAATAATTGAAAAGTGAATTATTTGAAAATTTTCATAAATAATTGTACATTTAATGAAAAATTCGTCCGGAGAATGAAATGGAGAAAAACAAATTCACAAGCAAGCTGGTCCTTGGGGCTTTGTTTTCTATTCAAATACTTCTAGAAAGTCCCGATCACTAATCAAACAAACCTTCCGATTGTATGTATTTGACAACTATATTTACCTATATTCTTATCTTTGATGTACAAACCTACATATATTTTGATCACTCAGTCACCTAAACGATTATTAGTTTAGCGCTCTATAGGGGAATCAAACCCACGCACTTGATAGACACAAGTCTATTAAAAAACATGATATATTATCTCAATAAATGGATACTTAAAGTGTTACTTTAACTACATCATATTTATTTTTTATTTTCCTCCTTTTTTTGTTCCTAGTTTGTAAATGTATTAAGATATCTGATACTTTATCTCAACAAACTGATACTTTTACTTATAAACACTTTAACTATATCATTTTTTTTATTTTTCTTTCTTTCTTTCATTTCTAATTTGTGACTATATTTAAAAAAACATGAAAAAACATGATACTTTATCTAAAAAAATAGATACTTTAACATATAAAAGTGTTACTTTAACTCTGTTGTATATATATTTATTGTAATATATTCATAACTTGTGACTATATTAAAAAAATATTACTTTATCTCAAAAAACAAATATTTTTACCTATAAAAGTATTACTTTAACTCTATCATATTTATTATTCATCTTTATTTGTATTTATTATTAAAAAAATATAATACTTTATTTAAAAAACAGATATTTATACTCTTAAAACATGATATTTTATCTCAAAAATATATATTTTTACTCATAAAGATGTTACTTTAGCTCTGATATATTTATTTTTCCTTCAATGTAATGTAATCATAATTTGTGGCTATATTAAAAACTATGATACTTTGTCTAAAATAGCCAATACTTTTTCTCATAAAACCTCTACTTTAACTGAGGAAAAAATACAGGGAAAAAAAAAGGTAGCAGGCGCGGACCTGGTCAACAGAATTCGCGGGTTAATTAGGATCCGCCTTATGATTTGAGATTTGAGACCCATAAAACAGCCCAAACGCTCTGTTCACTTACAGCCCTAATTAAGACCCATAAAACAGCCCTACATGAGTTTTTGCCAATATTTGATCTCAATTGATACATAAATATACTGTTTGATAAATGGTTTTATCATGATTTTGATGATTTTGATTTTACACCAAAACAATGTTTTTAAAGGTTGTCCAAATACTCCTAAATGATTTAAAATGGTTTTAATATTTTTCGGAGTATTTCCTCAAGTTTATTTTCGATATAAAATTGGACAACACATTTAATGTTTTTAAGACAATGAGTTTTTACATTGAAACTATGTTGTCCTAATACTCCCAATTGATCTAAAATGTTTCTACTAATTTTTGGAGTATTTATTGGAATTTATATCGGACAACACTTTTTGTGTAAATGTTTTATTTCTTCAAAACTATATTTCTAATGTTGTCCTAAATACTCCCAATCGGTTTAAAATGTTTTTACGAATTTTTTGGAGTATTTCTTGAGGTTTATTTTTGATAAAAATCGGACAACTTGTCATTGAGGAGGTCGACGACCGGTCGACCGTGAGCGACCCAGACACAGGAACAAGTTTCGTGAAATGCGAAACTTGAGAACTCTCAAAATTTGTTCAAATCAACCGGTTGCACATAGGCTCGACCGGCCGAGGTGCACTTCGACCGTGCCGCCTGTGTTAATTTGGTGCTATATGTTTCAAACTCTATTTACGTGCGACCGTCGCCTTTAGTTTGACAAAGAAAAATATAACCGTTGTGCGTGAGACCATTCTTCCTTAAAATGTGGGATTGTTCTATAATCTGATTTTTGTATCCTTATGAGACAACCATATTTATTTTAATCTCTTTGTCTTATTTGTAGACAAAAGAAAACATGGAGGAGCCCATGAAGGAGCCTATGTTGGAGGAGCCTTTGGAGGAGCCTTTGGAGGAGCCTTTGGAGGAGCCTATGTTGGAATTCAAATTTGAAGGCTCTCCTATAAATAGATGAAAGCTTGAGGGATCAAATATAAGACTTGATACAAACAACAAGAGATATCACAAGCACATAATCTTTGTTATTCATTTCAACATTCTTGTTGTAATAGCCTAAGTACTATCACTTTCACATCTTGAGGTCTAGGCTTTCATTCTTGATTACACTTGCACTTTTGAGTTGTAATATTTTTCAAAGTGTAATCTTGATTGTAATTCATCAACCAAACACAAGATATCCTTGTGAGTGTTCTTGTGGTAAGAACACACTTGGGTGAGCTAGGTGTTAGGTGTAAGAAGATTGTGGTAATCTTCTTGTTGAGGTGTTGAAGAGTGTGGTGCTCTTCAAGGTGAAGATTGTGGTAATCTTCACAAGGTGCCGTTTGAAGATTGTGGTAATCTTCAAGTGAGATTGTGGTAATCTCAAAGGTGTTGTTGAAGAAGAGTGTGGTGCTCTTCAAGGTGTTGTTGTAAGTTGGTGTTGTATTAATTTTTGGTAAATTAATAAAATCTTTTTTCTTTTTGAAATCCATCCCGGATATACTGGGGTGGTAGAGGATTAGGCCCTAGGTGGGTTGAACCTCTTTAAATCGACGTGTGTTGTTTACATTCCGCACCTTTATTATTGTCTTTGAGCATTCGGTTCGAAAAAGAGGGCGAAATCGGAAAAGATGGAGATAATCTATTCACCCCCCCCTCTAGATTATCGTAGCCGCTTGGACTTACAAGTGGTATCAGAGCCAAACTCTTTGGCAAGCTCGTTTCACATCGCGAGTGAAGAGAAACGATCGTCGGCTACGAACGAAGCTCATCTATCCGGCACCTCCACCACCAAGCCACCTCGGTTTGATTCCAAAAATTTTATATTTTGGAAAGAAAGAATGGAATGCTATCTACAAGGTTGCGGGTTCGACATTTGGAACACCGTCATTAATGGAGAATCCATTCCGACGAAAGATACACCATACACCTCAAAAGGCTTCAAAAAGCTCAATGATGAAGAGAAGAGAATCATCTCCTTAAATGGTAAAGCTCTTAATATCTTACATTGTTCACTTACCACTTTGGAATTTGATCATGTTGTAGGTATTCGATCGGCACATGAAGTATGGCAAAAATTAGAAGCCATCTATGAAGTATATGCAAATGAAAGGAGCAACTCAAAAACATCTACTTCACAAATGGATACAACATCAAATTCAACAACATGGGATAAGCCTTCTACAACCTCCCATGATGAACAAGTTGAACAATGCCTCATGGGCATCGAAGAAGAAAACGAGGTAAGTTCTAAACCCTCTACTTCTTATGACAATGAATTGCAAAATGAATATAGTGACTTGCAAAATGATTATGATGAGCTACAAGATGAATTCCAAAACTTACTTGTTAAATACAAAAATTTGAAAAAGGAATTCATTGTTTTAAAGAATGATAAGGATAGTTTATTTACTTCCTATGAATCACTATCATGTGCTCACACCACCACTCTTGACAAGGTTAGAAACCTTGAGAAAGAAAATAGTACTCTTGTTGAGGATATAAATTGCTTGAAAAATGATTTATCTAAATCCAACTTGAGTACCGATAAGATGACCAATATTGTTGATTGTTGTGATAATTGAAACTAGAACTTGATCATAAGCCTAAGGGTGTCAATCACATGAAAAAGAATCAAGTCTCTAAGACGTTGGTCATTATGCTCCTAGAATTATTACATGTTTTTATTGCGGTAAAAAGGGTCATACGGTAAATACTTGTCGGGCTAGAAATAGCTCCAATTATTGTTGGAGACCTAAAAGTCTCAAGACTAATCCCAAAGGACCCAAACACATAAGGGTACCACAAAACAATGTCATATTAGGTACCGTGAAATAATGATCGAAGAAAATTTATACCGCTGAAGAAGACATCAAATGACCGTTTCATTTGATCAAAGAAGGAGAAACTATTTTCGACAAAGCCAATTTCAAGAAGAGGGTATAATCAAAAATGGGAAGAACACAATCCTTGAAATGGCAAAGACATCATCAACAAGATGATTTTCAAAGAAGAAGAGACTTTCAACAATGGGAAAGCAACAAACCTTGAAATGGAGCAATCAAAGAAGTCATCATCAACAAAGTGACTTCTCGGGGAAGATATCATCAACAATGGGAACGACACAACCCATGGAAATGGCGTAATTGGTAACCCGTATCTCCCTATTTAAATATGCATTTTATTTTGTTATTATGCATGCTTTTATTTGTGTCTTAATTGCAAAATGAGTTTTCAAATATTTATTTTTTAATTAAGGTCTTCAATATATACTTGTGCTTTTAAAATATTTTTAAAAGAAGACCTTATATGATGTTTTTAAAACTCTTGTGCATTTTTGTAGACTAGAGTATGTTGTCATCTCCTATGGATTTTTATGGCATGAGCTTACTTGTGATATCTCTTAGCCTACACTTCTATCATTATGATTTGTGCTAGATTTGTTTTAAGAATTGTGTAGGATCTACATATTTTCACAAATGGCCATTTTCATCATTATTTGTCAAGAAAAGACATAAATTATCGAGGTATGTTTACTTGTGTTATTCTTACTCTTATAGACTCGATATATGTATTGCCATGTGCCTATGTGCTTGTTTTTCATAGTATTTCGTACAAATGCCATTAAGAGGATTTTTAAAGGCACTATTTGATATTTGATTGCACATATTTGCCGTATCAACTCTTGTTCAAATACTTCTTTTAAATAAGGTCTCAACTATATGCTTTCGGATTTTCAAATTTCAAAAGAGACCTTTTGTAGCTTTCTTAAGCTTATTTGAACTTGCATGATTTATTAGACTCTTGATGATCTTCTAAATGCATAGTATGTGTTTATTGCTTCATGGTCTATATATATAGTGTCTATTCCTACTATGCTCTTATGCAAGATATTTTTGTGATTGATGATTGAGGCATGTTTTTATACTTGGACTATTTTTTCTTGCTTATATAAGCGATGCCGGTAATGAGTTTGTTAAGGTGTGTAGATGAGAAATGAAGAACTCCAAATATTAGTTACCTCAAAATATTTGGATGTAAATGTTCTATTATGAACACCTTAGATCAATTGGATGGCCTATGATGATAGTGATGAAGAAGACAAAAAGGGTATTCCGGAACAAACTCGATGACCAAGGCAACATTGGTCGAACTAAGGCGAGGTTAGTAGCTCGAAGGTATTTTCAAGAAGAAGGTAATTGATTTTGATGTAACATTTGTACTCATAGCACATTTAGTAGCTACTTACATTTTACTTGCCCATTCTTGTTTTAAGAAAACCTCAAGCTTTACCAAATGGATGTTAAATCCAATTTTCTCAATGGTTTTATTCTAGAAGAAGTCTATGTAAAACAACCTCCGGGGCTTAAAATTTTTCTAGGCCAAATGATTGTTTTTAAGGCCTTGTATTGTTTAAAACAAGTACCCCGTGTATGGTATGATAGACTTAGCTATTTTTTGCTAAATGATTTTACAAAAGGTAAAGTTGATACTACTCTCTTTGTTTGTGAAAAAGGGCAAGATTGTTTAAACTTGTGCATAGTTATGAGAATATTTTTGGTGCTACTAATGAATATTTGTGCAAGATTTTTTTTTAAGTTGATACTAGGTGAACTCGAGATGAGCTTGATGGGAGAGCTCAATTTATTGCTTGGACTTCAAATTACTCAATGTCAAGAAGATGGTTATATTTCAAAAGAACTCTTGAAGGAGTTAGGCATTGAAGAAAGAAGAACTATCTCAACCTCTATGGCTAAAAGATTGACAAAGGTTGAGAAAGGTATATCGGTCGACAATTAAATTCGAGGTATGTTTTCTTGTATTATTTCTATAGACTCGACATTCCATATGCCTTATGTCTATATGCTCGACTTCAAAAATTATCCCAACGAATCTCATTAAAGTGCCATTAAAAGAAATTTTCAAATATTTGAAAGGCACTTCTTTGTATGACTTGTTGTATCCAAAGCTTTAAAACGTTCTTATTTTTTCAGGATAACAAGTTCGGTATCTATTATACGGTTATTCATATTCAAAATTTGGTTCGTCATAATCGAACTAAACATATTGAGATTCGATATATTTTCTAAGGGATTGTGATTTTTTAACAAAAATTTGAGATGTGTTTAATTCCGTCTCAAGGATAACTCGCGGACTTTTTGATCGTTAACCGCCGAGTATTTTACCTCATTTCGAGCTTGATTATGACATAATACATATTGAATGAGGTCTACGTTTGCATTTTGCACATTTTTAAAACTTAGGGGCGAAAAATCGGATTTTTGGTTGAAAATTCGGATTTTGAAAAAAAAAACTGACAGACAGTGGGCTGAAAGGGTTGAGGGCAACCGGTCGCCCTCAACGTCGACCGGTCGCCCTCAACCTCGACCCGCAAGTCTAGGCTATAATTTGGATTAAAATGGTTCTGTCTTCAGCATTCGTCACTTTGACACATTTTGGCCATTTTTCGTCCCCTTTGCAAATTTCACACACATTTCACTTCAAATGAGTTTTGATGCATGAATTATATATTTTGGGGATTATCTAGCTCGATTATCATCATCATTGCTCGTCTTTACCGATTGAATGGTAAGAATTTCACTATCTTTAGCTCAATTGGGTTGAACCCTTGAGTTTGTGGCTTATATGTATTTTTCATGATGTGATTCATATATGTTTGTGATGAGCTTATTGATTGTTGATGAATGATATTTGTTAAATTGTATTTGGTGATGAAAAACTTGGCTTGATTTCATTTACAAGGGCTATATATAACTTTTTCTATTTTTGACGCCCGCCAAGTGTTTGATAAAACGTTTCAATGAAAAATTCATCACATACATGACTCTCTCGATTTCAAAAGTCTCATATATTTATAGAGATCATGTTTTTGCAAATCAAATGGTTTTTCATAAGCTTCTACAAGTCGTATGATTCGACTCTTCTATTCGGTTTAAAAGCTTCAATGTTCAAATGGCTTTATACATCGGTTTACTTGCGCACTTTGATAAGAATATATGATGTATTTATCGTCCTAACATTCTTTTTGATGATTCCAAAGGGGGAGAAACAGGAAATTGGCTCGTTAGCTCAAAGAAGCTAATTAAAGCTTGTCATAAAAGCTATAAGCTATGGCTCATAAAAGCCATAAGTTGTGATTTATTGTTAGTCCATTTGTTGCTTGATGGACCTATATTATTGTTTAATGTTGTTTTGTGACAGGGGGAGCTTATAAGCTCTTGAGCAAATTGTAAAAGCTTAAGTTTTTAGCTTATGGATAATTGCTTTTACATTATTCTTGATATGCTTGTTGATAGGGGGAGCTTGAGCTTATTTTTGAAAATATTTACTCCCTACTTGGTTGCTTTAATATTTTTGGAAATTTTGGTTGCTTCCAAACGGTCAAAAGCTTTTACCGGAAAATCATTTCTAAAATTGCTCTCTTAGTTTGGGATAAAATTGTTTTGGTTTGTAATCATCAAAAAGGGGGAGATTGTTTGATAAATGGTTTTATCATGATTTTGATGATTTTGATTTTACACCAAAACAATGTTTTTAAAGGTTGTCCAAATACTCCTAAATGATTTAAAATGGTTTTAATATTTTTCGGAGTATTTCCTCAAGTTTATTTTCGATATAAAATTGGACAACACATTTAATGTTTTTAAGACAATGAGTTTTTACATTGAAACTATGTTGTCCTAATACTCCCAATTGATCTAAAATGTTTCTACTAATTTTTGGAGTATTTATTGGAATTTATATCGGACAACACTTTTTGTGTAAATGTTTTATTTCTTCAAAACTATATTTCTAATGTTGTCCTAAATACTCCCAATCGGTTTAAAATGTTTTTACGAATTTTTTGGAGTATTTCTTGAGGTTTATTTTTGATAAAAATCGGACAACTTGTCATTGAGGAGGTCGACCGGTCGGCTAGAAATGCGACCGTACACAGGAACAAGTTTCGTGAAACAGAAACTTGAGAACTCTCAAAATTTGTTCAGTGCAACCGGTTGCACATAGGCTCGACCGGTCGAGGTGCACTTCGACCGGTCGCCCTGTGTTAATTTGGTGCTATATGTTTCAAACTCTATTTCTGTGCGACCGGTCGCCCTTTAGTTTGACAGCAAAAATATAACCGTTGTGCAGCAGACCATTCTTCCTTAAAATGTGGGATTGTTCTATAATCTGATTTTTGTATCCTTATGAGACAACCATATTTATTTTAATCTCTTTGTCTTATTTGTAGACAAAAGAAAACATGGAGGAGCCCATGAAGGAGCCTATGTTGGAGGAGCCTTTGGAGGAGCCTTTGGAGGAGCCTTTGGAGGAGCCTATGTTGGAATTCAAATTTGAAGGCTCTCCTATAAATAGATGAAAGCTTGAGGGATCAAATATAAGACTTGATACAAACAACAAGAGATATCACAAGCACATAATCTTTGTTATTCATTTCAACATTCTTGTTGTAATAGCCTAAATCTATCACTTTCACATCTTGAGGTCTAGGCTTTCATTCTTGATTACACTTGCACTTTTGAGTTGTAATATTTTTCAAAGTGTAATCTTGATTGTAATTCATCAACCAAACACAAGATATCCTTGTGAGTGTTCTTGTGGTAAGAACACACTTGGGTGAGCTAGGTGTTAGGTGTAAGAAGATTGTGGTAATCTTCTTGTTGAGGTGTTGAAGAGTGTGGTGCTCTTGAAGTGAAAGATTGTGGTAATCTTCACAAGGTGCCGTTTGAAGATTGTGGTAATCTTCAAGTGAGATTGTGGTAATCTCAAAGGTGTTGTTGAAGAAGAGTGTGGTGCTCTTCAAGGTGTTGTTGTAAGTTGGTGTTGTATTAATTTTTGGTAAATTAATAAAATCTTTTTTCTTTTTGAAATCCATCCCGGATATACTGGGGTGGTAGAGGATTAGGCCCTAGGTGGGTTGAACCTCTTTAAATCGACGTGTGTTGTTTACATTCCGCACCTTTATTATTGTCTTTGAGCATTCGGTTCGAAAAAGAGGGCGAAATCGGAAAAGATGGAGATAATCTATTCACTCCCCCCTCTAGATTATCGTAGCCGCTTGGACTTACATATACAATGATACTTTCAATTTTCTTTTGAAACTTTTGATCTTTAGGTAAACAAAAAATATTTGATTTTCAATTTTTGTGTTAGTTGTTAAAGGCCCATTTACCAAATTCAAATTTGAGCCGATCAAGATCCCAATAACTCATACAAACAATTGCATTAATATTTAAACATCAAGTATGAATAATTATATCATTACTAGAAAAACACACACGTGTTACACGGATTTGTGCTTAATTTATTAAATTTGTGCTAGTTTTCATTTTATTTTTGTATTTTGGCTTATCAAAATAACGTAAATTTCTAATTCTTAATTACATTATTACAGTCGTTTTCACATTAATTTTCCATAAATTAATGGTAAATTACAATGACAAATATTTATATTTTTGGCGTTTAAAAAATCGTTTAGTTAATTGTGCTAATTTTATTAACTAAAAGTATCCAATAAATATATTTTTCATTTTCTAGAGTAGTTTACTTTTTCTAGATTATTTAGATTGTATAGATAAAAACTTTGAGTTTTGGATTATAAAATATTTTTTAAATTATAATAAACTGTATAGATAGAAATTTTGGTTTACGAAAAAAAAAAGATTGTATAGATAAAATCCTTGATATTTGGATTATTTTATCTTTAAGATTATATATAGAAAATGTCAAGAATATATATAATATAGGACTGCTATATGGAATTAGAAGAATGAGTAGTTCATGACATACGCCTCAGAATAATGAGATGATAACGTGTGTCATATTTATTTTTTTATTTAGTATATCGAGTTGATGGAAATACTAATAAATTAATAATAGAACTACTATGTAAGCATATTGACTGCCACCATCACTTAAAACCTTAACCTTATCATAAGTCTGAAAACTTTATTATAACAAGTAGTCAATTATATCTGACGAAATTAGGAAGAAAAAAGAAAACATATTCTTGACCAACACCCATGAATATCTTTTTTCCGGACATATCCTGAAAGATAATAGAAATCGAACCCCAGATATCAATCAACACCCATGAATTAGATATTCGAAACATGACATAAATTCAAGAATCAAGATACTTTTGATTTAATTTAATAACATACACTAAATAAAATATTCATTAATACTCATGTTGGGTATCTATCTGCCTCTAAAAATTGATACACGAAGTACCAAAACAAATACAGACTCAATAAGAAGCCTATTATACAAGTTTTATACTCTAGACTCGATTGCAGAATATAAAGTACAAAAGAAATCAAAAGTTACAAGTAAAAACAAAAACCAACTGTAAAAGGGATAAAACCCTAAGTTCCGAATATTGAAAGATTCGGCTCAGGGACTGGTAAACCCTTTAGATCTGTCACCACGAATCACAACCCAGAGAACCAAGATAGAAGCCACAAAAGCCTCGCCACAAGATTAAGCCTCACAGCCGTTCACCAAGAAACCCTAGAAAACCCTAGATCGGAATCGAACCACCCAAAACCCTAATCCACTCAGAAAAAGGATCTTGTACACAGAGTAGGTGAACAAGACAGTAAGCACAAAGATCTCACCTCTCACACACAGAAAACCCCCAAAGAAATCCAGCCAGGAACTGGAGTTTTAGAGAGAGAGAGAGAGAAAATAGCACAAAGCAGAGAAAGTTCGAGAGAGGAGAGATGAGAGAAAAGAAGAAGAAAGATTATGATTTAGGGTTTCAGCATAGTACCATTAAATAGACAAGGATTCAGCGGCTTAGATTCAACAGAGATCAACGGACCAGATCAAGCCAGAAGGATCCGCGGATAATAAATCCGGATCCCGCGATCCGACTCCAAGACCCGAGTCAACATATGGGTTAATGGAATTGGGCCGGTGGCTTTGGTCTTGGGCTGCCATTTTGGGCAAGGAGAAATGGGCCTAACAATGGGCCACTTATATCAACAATCTCCACCTTGGCTCATTGTGTGATTCAATTAGACATCGATGGGAAATACCAGTCATCATCATCGCTGATTGCCTTCCTAGCACTGAAGCCAAGAAGGACTTGAGTTCTGACGCACTAAAGCTAATCAGAACTTAGAAAGGATCTCAACAAGCACACAAAGAAGTCAAGTTCCCCCATTGAACTAATATAAGCACACAGCAAACATTAATTCAACAGTTTTGGATTCAACGGAAACACATAGTAACTGTTAAACCCAACATAAGGGCAACTAACCGGGTAATTAATCACCAGTGTCAAAATTCAGAATTTTCAAACAAGTTTTGAACTTTGATAAGGGTAGGCACTTAGTACCCATATCAGCAGGGTTGTATTCAGATGCCACTTTTTCAAGACAAACAAGTCCTTTAGAAACAATATCCCTTATAAAATGAAATCTAACATCAATATGTTTTGTTCTGTCATGAAAAATTTGGATTCTTACAAAGCTGAATACCAGATTGGGAGTCAGAAAATACAACAACATTTTGTTTTAGAAAACCAATTTCAGAAACAAGACCTTTAAGCCACAAAGCTTCTTTTAAAGCCCCTCAGTAACAACAACATATTCTGACTCTGTTGTAGAAAGGGCCACAATATGTTGCAGTTGGGATTTCCAACTTATACAAGAGCCACAAAGTGTAAAAACATAAGAAGTTGTTGATTTTCTACATATCTTTATCATTTGCATAGTTGGAATCCACATATCCTTTTAAAACAACACCATTTTCACACTTAGAAAATTTAAGGCAATAATCAGTTGAATGTCTAAGATATCTCAATAACCACTTCAAAGCTTTCCAATGCACCAAACCAGGATTAGACATAAATCTACTAAGCAAGAAACAAAGATAGCAATGTCAGTCTAGTATCGACCATTAAGTACATAACAGATCCAATGGCATTAGCATAGGGGATGTTTTGCATAGAAGAGATTTCAAGATCAGTTTTAGGGGACTGATCCCTACTTAACACAAAGTGAGCAGCAAGAGGAACATTCACAGATTTTGCATTACACATAGAGAATTTTTGTAAAATTTTCTCAACATATGCAGATTGATGAAGATAGAGCACAGAGTTATTTCTATCCCTATCAATATTCATTCCAAGTATTTTCTTAGCATCACCTAAGAATTTCATGTCAAATTTAGCACTTAAGCAGTTTTTAACATGATCAATAGCCTTAATGCATGGTCCAAATCAAAAGCATATCATCCACATAGATCAGCAAGAAAACAGGAGACATAGCATCAAGTTTGAAATACAGGTGATAAGGGTCTTTTTATGCATGTTTTATGTGTATATTTGAGTAGAATTCGAGTTATTTTATTGTTAGTTTTGTAAATTTTTGATTGTACATAGTTCATATTACTCCGAGGTGATTTTATTGATGTAGATTGACCATTCGGGGCTAATTTTGGTGAATTTCGGACCATGGATTCATGTCAAAACATACCGGGAGTTTAAGGATGCAAAAACGCTCGAAATTCCAAGCCAAACGCGTCATTTCGGGGCCTTTTGGTCCAACACGGGCAGGGGGTGTCGGGCAACACGGCCGTGTACCGCCGGGAGCCAAAAACTCGAAATTTTTGCACAAAACAGCCTCCAACACGGCCTGGCCGTGTTCCCCAACACGGCCGTGTCTAGGAACACGGCCCGGCCGTGTTGGGAAGCACGACCATGTCAGGCTGAGTCCCTGTGTGATAAAACAGCACGGCCCGGCCGTTCTGGGCGACATGGGCGTGTCTGGGACCTCTTTTTGCAACTTTTCTTTGCGGAATTTGGGGAAAAATCACCAACCAACCCATTTTGGCCACTTTTGTACATTTTTAACACCCTATTTTACTGAAACATGTCTCCATGTCCCCTCCCTCATCACTTGAATACAAGAATTCACCAACCAACAAGGAAAATGAGGGTGATTGTTTAATAAAAGAAAGTACTATCAATGTATTGGTTGCCTATAAAAGCCAAGGGTTGAATTGGGAGATTTATTCATTAGATACTCAGGAAATATTCATTGTATATTCATTGATTCATTCTCTCTAAGTTACAAAGCAAAATACATTGAGAGAAGAAAAGAGAGGTAGAGTTGGAAGTTGAAGAGCATTAAAGGAGAAAGCTTGGGGCAATATTGGAGAAGAAGGCTTGGAGCAACATCATCAATCAAGAAAGAAGTCAATTGAGATTTTGAGAAAGATAAGTACACCATGTCTACAATACTTAAAATCTTCTTGTGTAATTTATTCTTTGGTCAAAATCATGTGTAGCTAAACTCCTAGTGTTTGAATGTAATGAACTCTAGAATAGATTTGTGATTAAGGTGTGTATGTTTTTAATAAAATCTTCATATTTTGTGTGATTCACTTATATTATGCTTCGTTCATTCGAATTGATATATGCGTAATATTGATTTGAAGTTTATTTTTTATCCGGAAATCGAGAGATTCATGGTGAAATAGAACCTATTATAAGTGAAAAGATTGCATGCAATCCTAGATATAGGGACGACATAAATCTTCCGGATTAGGGTCAAACCTAATATGGGAATTCACAAATCGTTATAATCTTTGTCTTGGGGGTTTTAACTAGAAAGAGATTTCGATTAATCAACTTGAGATTAGAAGTTTTTCGCCTTGAGAAAGGGTTTAACTTAAATTGGGAATTTCTACGGTCCACAAGACATGAGATTTTATTAAAAGAGGTTGGTTTTTGCTTAAGGGCTTACGGTTGTATTTTTAACTTGTCAAATCACAAAAACATTCTAGAGAGATTTACATTCAAACACATTTCTATCTCTTGATTTCTTATTTTACAAATCTTCCTTCATTTTTTTTTTATAATTTGTTTTCCTTTTTCATCAAACAAAAACTCTGAAAATTGTTAGATTAAATAACAAAAAGACGGTAATTATTAGTACTTACAATCCTCGTGGGAATGACACTCGATACTCAATAATTTATACTATAAAACGATAGGTGCACTTGCCTATGGTTTTAAAGGCAGCTTTTGAGCCATCAAGTTTTTGGCGCCGTTGTCGGGGATTGTAATATTAAGAACGCTTTATTTTTGTTAATTTAATCATTTTTTTTACCATTATCTTTCTTTTTATCTATCTTTGTAAGTCTTGGTTTATACTTATCCTCTTTGTTTACCGCAGTGTATACCTACTTGTCGCCGAATTTGGAAGCGCGACACCGCCGTAGAGCAAACACGAGAAAAGTACTAACACGACCACGGAGAGGATACTAACGAAAGTAAAGATTTCGTCATGGAGGATGAACAAAGAACTATGTATGACTATGCCAAACCATCCATGGACGGCACGTCATCTAGCATCGTAAGGCCCGCTGTTGCCGCCAATAATTTTGAAATCAAACCGAATGTCATTCAAATGGTGCAACAATTCGTTCAATTCGACGGCCTACCAGACGAAGATCCGAATAATCATATCGCAAATTTCCTCGAAATTTGCGATACATTCAAAATCAATGGGGTCTCTGATGATGCCATCCGTTTACGCCTATTCCCATTTACTCTTCGGGGACGGGCTAAACAATGGCTAAATACTTTGCCAAAGGAACGATTACAACGTGGAAAATCATGGCGAAAAGTTCCTTTTGAAATATTTTCCACCGCCAAAATCGCACGATTGAGGAATGAAATCTCTTCATTCACTCAAGAAGATGACGAGACCTTGTACGACACTTGGGAGAGATTCAAAGAATTGTTGCGGAAATGCCCACATCATGGTCTTCCTATTTGGATGCAAGTCCAAATATTTTACAATGGGCTACTCTCGTCAACAAGGCAAATGATTGATGCGCGGCCGGGGGAACTTTGAACAATAAAACACCGTGTTCGCCCAAGATCCGATAGAAGGAATGGCCATGAATGGCTATCAATGGCAATCCGTCATTTGGTAAACCTAACGAACAAAGGTGGGTGTTTATAATGCGATGCATGATGGTTACACTAGCCGCATAGTCGAAGCTTTGACCCAAAAGATCGACGATCTAGCGACTCCTAAACCACCACCACCGCACGTTTTATCTTGTGAAACTTGCGGCGGATTGCATAATCATCAAGACTCGTCCCACACACAATATCTCACGCCGAACATGCTAATTACGTTGGGAATCAAGGCGAAATTACCCAAGTAATCCTTACAAAGAACACATATAATCCTGGTGGCGACAACATCCTAATTTCGGTTGGGGAAATCAAGGCCAACCACGACCTAATCCCAATCCCGATCTACACACGTCTCCCGGTTTCAAAAAATCAAGGTAAGCCTAACTTGGAAGATCTTATAACAAAGTTTGTGCAATCAATAGATACCCGATTCCAGGCGGTGGAAACATCCTTGAGAAATCAAGAGGCATCTATCCATAATCTGGAAAACCAAATAGGCCAGATTGCGAAGATGATTTCCGAAAGGCCACAAGGTAGTTTGCCGGGTAATACTGAGCCAAACCCAAGGGAGCACGTAAAGGCAATCACCATCAGTTTTCCACATGAGCATGATTATGCCAATGCCGCCATGCAGAAATACGTGGAGGATGACATGCCCAAAGAAAATCTCATGAAAAAGGAGGTTGCGTATCACAAGCCCAAGATCCCTTACCGGAGTCTAACCGAAGAAGATAGAATGGAGGACAAATTTGGTAAGTACCTTGATTCTTTCAAACAATTACATGCCAATAATCCATTTGTTGACCCTCATTCAAAGCATGTTAGGGATCTTAATGACATCATTCCTAGTGAAAATAAGCTTAATAAATTATCAAATGTGCGATTGAATGATAAATGTCCTTCCAATGAACTACCAAAAAAATTTAATGATCCAGGAAGCTTTATTATCCCTTGCACAATTGATGGTTTACTGTTGATAGGGCACTAGCCGACTTGGGAGCTAGTATCAACGTGATGTCTTATGAAACATTCAAGCATGCGGAATTAAGTGAACTTAAACCTATTAGGATGGACATTCAATTAGCCGATAAATCGATTAAACATCCTAGATGTATTGTTAAAGATGTGCTAGTTAAGATTGATAAATTCATATTCCCGATTGATTTTATTATTCTTGACATGCATGATGATATATAGAAGTTCCCTTAATTCTAGGGCGTCCCTTTTTGGCTACCGCTAAATCTCTCATTGATGTGCATGATGGAAAGCTTACTTTGAGAGTAGGGGGTGAACAAGTTATCTTTAAAATTCCTTTGAGAAATCCTATAAATGATACTTGTTTTCCTATAAACTTGATTGAGACAAGGATAAATGATTCTTTGCTTGATATGTCTTCTAATAAATCCTCGAAAGTATGTGATGTTCAATGTGCAAAATTTTCCCACGATAAACCCCATTTTGAGAATAACATGCGAAAAAATAGGACCATGAAGGTCAATTGTTCGAAAATCGATACGGGTGGCGATGTTGTTCAAAGAGATAATTTTTTTCATAAGTTCAAGGCTCCGCCCGATTAAATCTTCACATTTAGGTGAAATGGTCCAGCTATATGACGTTAAAGAAGCTACCCGGAGACAACCCGATGTTTGTGTGCAATTGTTTTCATTCATTTTTATTTTTTTTATTTTATTTTCTTTCAAAATAATCACAAGTCCTTAGAGTCATTTTCAAATCAAAAAAAAAAATCTTGAACATCTTCTTGGTTGTCCTAATTGGGAATATTTGAGATTTCACGGTATTCGAGTTGTGTGTTGCTTAACTTTGATTAGGTATGAAGATGCCGTTGAAGGTCCCGTACCAAAACAACCCAATGATCACTCAACACCGATTTCACTATTGTAGTAAGGTCGTATTTTTCTTTTTCACTTCTTTTATATCATTCTAGTTTCTTTGCTTTTTTTTTTTTTGAGTGTGTTGTGTGTGTTTGTCCATTTCTTTCTTTCACATTGAGGACAATGTGAATCATAAGTTGGAGGTGGGTACAATAACATTTTCGGAATGCTTGTATGCTTGTTTGTGAGAGATGTGATTTTTATTTTTATTTATTTTTAACAAATTGAATGTTTGCTAGTCAATAACTTAGCCCAATTATACCTACATTAACTTGTTAATTTGTGTTTTCAATGTGAAGCAATTGATTGTCTAGGATAGATTGACGTGGATGCAGGCAAAATTTTGATGAGATTTCTAACACCATAAATACTTGATGTGTTAAGGCATATACGACGATACCTAGCGCTATGAACGCCTCGAGAACTCGTGATTTAGTAGTGGTTAACGAGTTGTTAAACCAAGCTTGCGAATAAAAATAAAGAGAAAGAGAAAATGAAAAAAAAAAAAAAAAACGGACCAATCGAGGTTATACTCCTCTATTTGTTGTTGCTTAGTAACTAGGAGCATTCATGAGCCCCATGTTTGTCTTTTTACGTAAAACGGCGACACACGAATATGAGTATGGGAAACCACCCTAGGAGTGTTTGAACAGAAATTCAAAATATAAACCTAGTGGAAGCATGTCTCGAAAGGTCCAAAAAAAAAAAAAAAAGAACGAAAAAAAAAGGAGAATGAATACTCCTTGACTTCTCATTCCAATAAAGTTCAAGAAGCTTGGTTATATGACTAGTAGGCTAACTACAATGATCTATTGAATTCTTGTATTTTCATGGCGTTATTGAATTGAAGTTGTTCATAACTATCGATTTGTGGAGTGATGATTTCAATTACGAATAATGCCTCGATATTACTGATCTTTTCTTGACAGTCGATCGCTTTAGAAAACTATGTTTTTACTTAATGGTTAATTCAGGTTGAGAAGGCCAAGAACTTGACTGTTTATGTTCAATATGTTGAAAAAAAAAATCATCTTTGTATGTTGTGATTTATTGAATCCCTCTTTTTGATATAATGTTTTGCTTGAGGACAAGCAAAGTTCAAAGTTGGAGGTGGTTTGATAAGGGTCTTTTTATGCATGTTTTATGTGTATATTTGAGTAGAATTCGAGTTATTTTATTGTTAGTTTTGTAAATTTTTGATTGTACATAGTTCATATTACTCCGAGGTGATTTTATTGATGTAGATTGACCATTCGGGGCTAATTTTGGTGAATTTCGGACCATGGATTCATGTCAAAACATACCGGGGAGTTTAAGGATGCAAAAACGCTCGAAATTCCAAGCCAAACGCGTCATTTCGGGGCCTTTTTGGTCCAACACGGGCAGGGGTGTGTCGGCAACACGGCCGTGTACCGGGAGCCAAAACTCGAAATTTTTGCACAAAATGCCTCAACACGGCCTGGCCGTGTTCCCAACACGGCCGTGTCTAGGAACACGGCCTGGCCGTGTTGGAAGCACGCCATGTCATGTCCGAGTCCTTGTGTGATAAAACAAAGACGCCCGGCCGCCGTTCGGGCGACATGGGCGTGTCCGGGACCTCTTTTTGCAACTTTTCTTTGCGGAATTTGGGGAAAAATCACCAACCAACCCATTTTGGCCACTTTTGTACATTTTTAACACCCTATTTTACTGAAACATGTCTCCATGTCCCCTCCCTCATCACTTGAATACAAGAATTCACCAACCAACAAGGAAAATGAGGGTGATTGTTTAATAAAAGAAAGTACTATCAATGTATTGGTTGCCTATAAAAGCCAAGGGTTGAATTGGGAGATTTATTCATTAGATACTCAGGAAATATTCATTGTATATTCATTGATTCATTCTCTCTAAGTTACAAAGCAAAATACATTGAGAGAAGAAAAGAGAGGTAGAGTTGGAAGTTGAAGAGCATTAAAGGAGAAAGCTTGGGGCAATATTGGAGAAGAAGGCTTGGAGCAACATCATCAATCAAGAAAGAAGTCAATTGAGATTTTGAGAAAGATAAGTACACCATGTCTACAATACTTAAAATCTTCTTGTGTAATTTATTCTTTGGTCAAAATCATGTGTAGCTAAACTCCTAGTGTTTGAATGTAATGAACTCTAGAATGGATTTGTGATTAAGGTGTGTATGTTTTTAATAAAATCTTCATATTTTGTGTGATTCACTTATATTATGCTTCGTTCATTCGAATTGATATATGCGTAATATTGATTTGAAGTTTATTTTTTATCCGGGAAATCGAGAGATTCATGGTGAAATAGAACCTATATAAGTGAAAAGAGTTGCATGCAATCCTAGATATAGGACGACATAAATCTTCTGGATTAGGGTCAAACCTAATATGGGAATTCACAAATCGTTATAATCTTTGTCTTGGGGTTTTAACTAAAAGAGATTTCATTAATCAACTTGAGATTAGAAGTTTTTCGCCTTGAGAAAGGGTTTAACTTAAATTGGGAATTTCTACGGTCCACAAGACATGAGATTTTATTAAAAGAGGTTGGTTTTTGCTTAAGGGCTTACGGTTGTATTTTTAACTTGTCAAATCACAAAAACATTCTAGAGAGATTTACATTCAAACACATTTCTATCTCTTGATTTCTTATTTTACAAATCTTCCTTCATTTTTTTTTTATAATTTGTTTTCCTTTTTCATCAAACAAAAACTCTGAAAATTGTTAGATTAAATAACAAAAAGACGGTAATTATTAGTACTTACAATCCTCGTGGGAATGACACTCGATACTCAATAATTTATACTATAAAACGATAGGTGCACTTGCCTATGGTTTTAAAGGCGACTTTTTGAGCCATCAAGTTTTTGCGCCGTTCTTCGGGATTGTAATATTAAGAACGCTTTATTTTTGTTAATTTAATCATTTTTTTTACCATTATCTTTCTTTTTATCTATCTTTGTAAGTCTTGGTTTATACTTATCCTCTTTGTTTACCGCAGTGTATGCCTACTTGTCGCCGAATTTGGAAGCGCGACACCGCCGGTAGCAACACAGAGGAAAGTACTAACACAGACCACGGAGAGGATACTAACGAAAGTAAAGATTTCGTCATGGAGGATGAACAAAGAACTATGTATGACTATGCCAAACCATCCATGGACGGCACGTCATCTAGATCGTAAGGCCCGGCCGTTGCGCCAATAATTTTGAAATCAAACCGAATGTCATTCAAATGGTGCAACAATTCGTTCAATTCGACGGCCTACCAGACGAAGATCCGAATAATCATATCGCAAATTTCCTCGAAATTTGCGATACATTCAAAATCAATGGGGTCTCTGATGATGCCATCCGTTTACGCCTATTCCCATTTACTCTTCGGGGGCGGGCTAAACAATGGCTAAATACTTTGCCAAAGGAACGACATTACAACGTGGAAAATCATGGCGAAAAAGTTCCTTTTGAAATATTTTCCACCGCCAAAATCGCACGATTGAGGAATGAAATCTCTTCATTCACTCAAGAAGATGACGAGACCTTGTACGACACTTGGGAGAGATTCAAAGAATTGTTGCGGAAATGCCCACATCATGGTCTTCCTATTTGGATGCAAGTCCAAATATTTTACAATGGGCTACTCTCAACAAGGCAAATGATTGATGCGGCGGTCGGGGAACTTTGAACAATAAAACACCGTGAAAGCGCCCAAGATCCGATAGAAGGAATGGCCATGAATGGCTATCAATGGCAATCCGTCACGAGGTAAACCTAACCGAGCAGTGGGTGTTTATAATGCGGATGCGGGTTACACTAGCCGCACAGTCGAAGCTTTGACCCAAAAGATCGACGATCTAGCAACTCCTAAACCACCACCACCGCACGTTTTATCTTGTGAAACTTGCGGCGGATTGCATAATCATCAAGACTGTCCACACACAATATCTCACGCTGAACATGCTAATTACGTTGGGAATCAAGGCAGAAATTACCCAAGTAATCCTTACAAAGAACACATATAATCCTGGGTGGCGACAACATCCTAATTTCGGTTGGGGAAATCAAGGCCAACCACGACCTAATCCCAATCCCGATCTACACACATCTCCCTGGTTTCACCAAATCAAGGTAAGCCTAACTTGGAAGATCTTATAACAAAGTTTGTGCAATCAACCGAGATACCCGATTCCAGGCGGTGGAAACATCCTTGAGAAATCAAGAGGCATCTATCCATAATCTGGAAAACCAAATAGGCCAGGTTGCGAAGATGATTTCCGAAAGGCCACAAGGTAGTTTCTTGCGGGTAATACGAGCCAAACCTGAGGGAGCACGTAAAGGCAATCACCATCGCTTTTCCACATGAGCATGATTATGCCAATGCCGCCATGCGAAAATACGTGGAGGATGACATGCCCAAAGAAAATCTCATGAAAAAGGAGGTTGCGAATCACAAGCCCAAGATCCCTTACCGAGTCTAACCGAAGAAGATAGAATGGAGGACAAATTTGGTAAGTACCTTGATTCTTTCAAACAATTACATGCCAATAATCCATTTGTTGACCCTCATTCAAAGCATGTTAGGGATCTTAATGACATCATTCCTAGTGAAAATAAGCTTAATAAATTATCAAATGTGCGATTGAATGATAAATGTCCTTCCAATGAACTACCAAAAAATTTAATGATCCAGGAAGCTTTATTATCCCTTGCACAATTGATGGTTTACTGTTGATAGGGCACTAGCCGACTTGGGAGCTAGTATCAACGTGATGTCTTATGAAACATTCAAGCATGCGGAATTAAGTGAACTTAAACCTATTAGGATGGACATTCAATTAGCCGATAAATCGATTAAACATCCTAGATGTATTGTTAAAGATGTGCTAGTTAAGATTGATAAATTCATATTCCCATTGATTTTATTATTCTTGACATGCATGATGATATAAAGTTCCCTTAATTCTAGGGCGTCCCTTTTTGGCTACCGCTAAATCTCTCATTGATGTGCATGATGGAAAGCTTACTTTGAGAGTAGGGGGTGAACAAGTTATCTTTAAAATTCCTTTGAGAAATCCTATAAATGATACTTGTTTTCCTATAAACTTGATTGAGACAAGGATAAATGATTCTTTGCTTGATATGTCTTCTAATAAATCCTCGAAAGTATGTGATGTTCAATGTGCAAAATTTTCCACAGATAAACCCCATTTTGAGAATAACATGCAGAAAAATAGGACCATGAAGGTCAATTGTTCGAAAATCGATACGGGTGGCGATGTTGTTCAAAGAGATAATTTTTTTCATAAGTTCAAGGCTCCGCCCGATTAAATCTTCACATTTAGGTGAAATGGTCCAGCTATATGACGTTAAAGAAGCGCTACCCGGGAGACAACCCGATGTTTGTGTGCAATTGTTTTCATTCATTTTTATTTTTTTTATTTTATTTTCTTTCAAAATAATCACAAGTCCTTAGAGTCATTTTCAAATCAAAAAAAAAACTCTTGAACATCTTCTTGGTTGTCCTAATTGGGAATATTTGAGATTTCACGGTATTCGAGTTGTGTGTTGCTTAACTTTGATTAGGTATGAAGATGCCGTTGAAGGTCCCGTACCAAAACAACCCAATGATCACTCAACACCGATTTTACTATTGTAGTAAGGTCGTATTTTTCTTTTTTCACTTCTTTTATATCATTCTAGTTTCTTTGCTTTTTTTTTTGAGTGTGTTGTGTGTGTTTGTCCATTTCTTTCTTTCACATTGAGGACAATGTGAATCATAAGTTGGAGGTGGGTACAATAACATTTTCGGAATGCTTGTATGCTTGTTTGTGAGAGATGTGATTTTTATTTTTATTTATTTTTAACAAATTGAATGTTTGCTAGTCAATAACTTAGCCCAATTATACCTACATTAACTTGTTAATTTGTGTTTTCAATGTGAAGCAATTGATTGTCTAGGATAGATTGACGTGGATGCAGGCAAAATTTTGATGAGATTTCTAACACCATAAATACTTGATGTGTTAAGGCATATACGACGATACCTAGCGCTATGAACGTCTGAGAACTCGTGATTTAGTAGTGGTTAACGAGTTGTTAAACCAAGCTTGCGAATAAAAAATAAAGAGAAAGAGAAAAATGAAAAAAAAAAAAAAAACGGACCAATCGAGGTTATACTCCTCTATTTGTTGTTGCTTAGTAACTAGGAGCATTCATGAGCCCCATGTTTGTCTTTTACGTAAAACGGCGACACGAATATGAGTATGGGAAACCACCCTAGGAGTGTTTGAACAGAAATTCAAAATATAAACCTAGTGGAAGCATGTCTCGAAAGGTCCAAAAAAAAAAAAAAAAAAAAAAAAAAAAAAAAGGAGAATGAATACTCCTTGACTTCTCATTCCAATAAAGTTCAAGAAGGTTATATGACTAGTAGGCTAACTACAATGATCTATTGAATTCTTGTATTTTCATGGCGTTATTGAATTGAAGTTGTTCATAACTATCAGTATTTGTGGAGTGATGATTTCAATTCTGAATAATGCCTGCCGATATTACAGTCTTTCTTGACAGTCGATCGCTTTAGAAAACTATGTTTTTACTTAATGGTTAATTCAGGTTGAGAAGGCCAAGAACTTGACTGTTTATGTTCAATATGTTGAAAAAAAAAATCATCTTTGTATGTTGTGATTTATTGAATCCCTCTTTTTGATATAATGTTTTGCTTGAGGACAAGCAAAGTTCAAAGTTGGAGGTGGTTTGATAAGGGTCTTTTTATGCATGTTTTATGTGTATATTTGAGTAGAATTCGAGTTATTTTATTGTTAGTTTTGTAAATTTTTGATTGTACATAGTTCATATTACTCCGAGGTGATTTTATTGATGTAGATTGACCATTCGGGGCTAATTTTGGTGAATTTCGGCCCATGGATTCATGTCAAAACATACCGGGGAGTTTAAGGATGCAAAAACGCTCGAAATTCCAAGCCAAACGCGTCATTTCGGGGCCTTTTTGGTCCAACACGGGCAGGGGGTGTCGGGCAACACGGCCGTGTACCGCCGGGAGCCAAAAACTCGAAATTTTTGCACAAAACAGCCTCCAACACGGCCTGGCCGTGTTCCCCAACACGGCCGTGTCTAGGAACACGGCCTGGCCGTGTTGGGAAGCACGGCCATGTCAGGCCGAGTCCTTGTGTGATAAAACAGCACGGCCCGGCCGTTCTGGGCGACATGGGCGTGTCTGGGACCTCTTTTTGCAACTTTTCTTTGCGGAATTTGGGGAAAAATCACCAACCAACCCATTTTGGCCACTTTTGTACATTTTTAACACCCTATTTTACTGAAACATGTCTCCATGTCCCTTCCCTCATCACTTGAATACAAGAATTCACCAACCAACAAGGAAAATGAGGGTGATTGTTTAATAAAAGAAAGTACTATCAATGTATTGGTTGCCTATAAAAGCCAAGGGTTGAATTGGGAGATTTATTCATTAGATACTCAGGAAATATTCATTGTATATTCATTGATTCATTCTCTCTAAGTTACAAAGCAAAATACATTGAGAGAAGAAAAGAGAGAGAGTTGTTGAAGTTGAAGAGCATTAAAGGAGAAAGCTTGGGGCAATATTGGAGAAGAAGGCTTGGAGCAACATCATCAATCAAGAAAGAAGTCAATTGAGATTTTGAGAAAGATAAGTACACCATGTCTACAATACTTAAAATCTTCTTGTGTAATTTATTCTTTGGTCAAAATCATGTGTAGCTAAACTCCTAGTGTTTGAATGTAATGAACTCTAGAATGGATTTGTGATTAAGGTGTGTATGTTTTTAATAAAATCTTCATATTTTGTGTGATTCACTTATATTATGCTTCGTTCATTCGAATTGATATATGCGTAATATTGATTTGAAGTTTATTTTTTATCCGGGAAATCGAGAGATTCATGGTGAAATAGAACATATATAAGTGAAAAGAGTTGCATGCAATCCTAGATATAGGGGCGACATAAATCTTCCGGATTAGGGTCAAACCTAATATGGGAATTCACAAATCGTTATAATGTCTTTGTCTTGGGGTTTTAACTAGAAAGAGATTTCAGTTAATCAACTTGAGATTAGAAGTTTTTCGCCTTGAGAAAGGGTTTAACTTAAATTGGGAATTTCTACGGTCCACAAGACATGAGATTTTATTAAAAGAGGTTGGTTTTTGCTTAAGGGCTTACGGTTGTATTTTTAACTTGTCAAATCACAAAAACATTCTAGAGAGATTTACATTCAAACACATTTCTATCTCTTGATTTCTTATTTTACAAATCTTCCTTCATTTTTTTTTTATAATTTGTTTTCCTTTTTCATCAAACAAAAACTCTGAAAATTGTTAGATTAAATAACAAAAAGACGGTAATTATTAGTACTTACAATCCTCGTGGGAATGACACTCGATACTCAATAATTTATACTATAAAACGATAGGTGCACTTGCCTATGGTTTTAAAGGCAGCTTTTGAGCCATCAAGTTTTTGGCGTCGTTGCCGGGGATTGTAATATTAAGAACGCTTTATTTTTGTTAATTTAATCATTTTTTTTTACCATTATCTTTCTTTTTATCTATCTTTGTAAGTCTTGATTTATACTTATCCTCTTTGTTTACCGCAGTGTATGCCTACTTGTCGCCGAATTTGGAAGCGCGACACCGCCGGTAGCAACACAGAGGAAAGTACTAACACAGACCACGGAGAGGATACTAACGAAAGTAAAGATTTCGTCATGGAGGATGAACAAAGAACCAATGGTCAAATTTGCTTCTACAGAATTTCAAATCAAGCATGCACTGATCAAATTTTTTATTCCACTGTCTAGGTGATTGCTTTAAACCATACAAGGACTTTTTCAACAAACATACATGGTTAGGTTTGGATTTGTCTTCAAAACCCTCAGGTTGTTTCATAAAAATTTGCTCTTCCAAATCACCATGTAAAAAGCGCTTTTAACATCAAGTTGCTTTAGTTCCCGGTCAACCGAGCCACTAAAGCTAGCATAATTCTCACGATTACAAACTTCACAACAGTGCAAAAATCTCGGTGTAATCAATGCCTTCTTTCTGAGTAAAACCTTTTGCAACTAATCTAGCTTTGTATCTAACACCTTCATTTTCTTGTTTGATTTTAAACAACCATTTACAATCAACAATGGAACAATTAACAGGTTTTGAGACAAGTTCCCAGTGTTATTCACATACAAAGAAGTCATTTCATCTTGCATAGCACTCACCATTTCACGAATTCATTCACAGTTCACAACATCAAGCTAGGTTTTAGGTTCGAATTTTCAATTGATTCAAACACAGAGAACACATGTAAGAAGTTAAGTGAAAATCAAGAAACTTATTAGGGATTCTAATGTTCCTTCTTGTTCTATCTCCTGGTTAACACATAATCATTCAAGTTATCATTTTCAATGCCCATGATTCAATTCGTCAACAAGGGGAAATTCATCATGCTCATTATCATTCAATTCAAAGATTATCATTCTCAATATCATTGTGCACATCATTAGCATTCACAGGATCATGCTCGGAAGATCAATCATATCGAGTTATCATTCACAGAGATAGAAGGCACATTAGAAAGCTCCACCTTATTAGGAGTAGTGGGGTTTTGGTTTTGAAGCGATTTAGAAACATCAAGACAGGGAAACTCATTTTCATTAAAAACCACATCCCCGCTAATCAAAGACTTTAAAACCTTTTTCGATTTAGACCACAATCTGCACTTTTAACCCCATCAGGGTATCCCAAAAAAACACATTTTAAAGATCTTGGATCAAGTTTGTCAACCTTTTGGTGGACAAAGGCCGAATGACCAAAAATTTTAAATTTGAAAAGTCCACAGTTTACTGCACCAAACTTGTTCAGGGTATTTCCCTTTCAGGCACGATGGTGATCTATTAATCACATAAGCGGTTGTGATGAAACGAACTTCACCCAGAACTTTTTGGAAAGTCCAGGATGCACTTAACATACTTCTCACCCTTTCCAAAAGAGTTCTATTCATCCTCTCAGCAACACCATTTTGCTGAGGAGTATAAGGCACAGACTTGTGTCTTACAATGCCTGAATCAACACAAAGTTGATCAATGAGTTGGTTGCAAAATTCCAACCCATTGTTAGTTCTCAAATACTTAATTTTCTTTCCAGTCTGATTTTCTATCAAGATTTTCCAATTTTGAAGTTTTTCAAAAACGTCAGACTTGTTTTTCATAAGAAATACAAACACTTTTCTTGAAAAGTCATCAATCACAGATAGAAAATATCTGTTCCCACCATGTGTAGGAACACTAGCAGGGCCCCAAACATCAGCATGTAAGTATTCAAGAATGTCAGTGCATGAAGATTGTTTAGGATAAGATGAAGTAGGGAAACTAACTCTTTGTTGTTTACCATAAATGCATGAGTCACAGAAGGGAACACAAGTAAGTTTATCATTTCCAAAACATCCTTCTTTATGCAACAATTCAAGACCTTTAGAACTTATATGACCAAGCCTTTTATGCCAGAGTTCGTTTTATCAATCACATAGTTCACATTGGTCATAGAGTTCACATTGTTCACAGAATTTAGCATGCAAGAGACAGACTCAAAGATTACAAACATACGGGTTCCTTTTCTTTTCAAACTTTAGCAATAATAAGGAACCTTTCATGATTTTCATCAAACCCTTACCCCATCTTCCCTCATAACCATCATGCTCAAGCATAGACATGAGATCAAGTTGTTAGGGACGATCGGAACATGCCTTACATCATTTAGAGTCAAAACAAAACCAGAATCAAGTTTCAAACACACAAGACCAACACCAATCACTTGACATTTCTTATCATTTGCCATAGAAATGATCCATTTTGCACGAAAAACATATGAGGCAAATAAGTGTTTAAAAGGTGTCATGTGAAATGTGCAAGCGAGAATCAATAAGCCAATCATTTTCACTCAAAGAATTTGAAGGCACATTCACGTAATCATGCACTTCATGCACCATAAACACATCACCCATGTGATCATTACCATTGTCAAGTTCACGAATCATTGGTTTGGTTCTTGTTATTCGATTATTGTTTTGATTATTGTTCGTTATTCCTGGTTTAGTACACTCTTTTATGTAATGGCCATGTTCACCACAGTTATAACATTTTCTATTGTTTTTAGGTCTAGAATCGGACCTCCTCCGCTTTTACTCCTCTTTCTACTAGAGTTTCGTTGTTGTTATTCCCATTCCTCCTATTCCTCGAGGTCTACCCCGACATGCATAACCTTCCCCCGACCCCCTGTTCATTCCCTTGGATATTTTCGATCTAATTCCTTACTTTTAAGGCCATTAATCACAGATCAAGGGTAATAGAGTCTCTACCATACTTAATGGCGATTTCACATCAAAGATAAGAATCGGGGATGGCATTTAGCAACACAATAGGAGTATAATCATCAATGTTTTTATCACCAGTAAGTTTGATATCTTGTATCAATTTTGTAAAAACATCCAAGTTCTCATCCATATCCTTAGTCAAATCAAGTTTGAATCTAAAAAAATTTTCAAGTAGAAAGAGTTTTGAGGGTAGGGAAGTTTCAGTGTAAAGTTCTTGCAATTTTTCCCAAAGGGCTTTGGCAGAAGTTAACTTGCCCACTTTTCTCAAAACAGCATCAGACAAATTAAGGATAATGGATGAGTAAGCAAATTCATCAAGTTCAGATTTTATTTCAGCAGTATCTTTATCAGAGTATTTTTGATCAATTGCTTTAAAACATTTCTGCTGAATTAAAATCCCCTTCATCTTTTGTTGCCAAATAGAAAAATCACTTTTCCCATTAAAGGGTTCCAAATGATAACCAGATGCACCAGCCATATTCACAGATAAAGCCACAGAGGATATCACAAGAATATAGCACAAATCAGGTATCACATCTATCAAATAACACAGCAGAAGCAACAGATAAGTGGACCACACAGAGTCCAATGACAACAGGAAATAAGGGGCAAATAATGGACCACACAGAGTCCAGCACTGATCAAGATAAGCAAGAAAAGGCACACAGGACCACACAGAGTCCAATAGAACCAAGATCAACAGAAAGTAAAGCTAGGTGGATTCCATTCGCACCTCAGGATTCCACTGCACTCAAGGCACAGGGTCAAGAGGCTAATGCTCAGGGTTTCCCTAAACTAAGTACTAACAGAATGTAGATTAGAGAGAAGGTAAAGAGAATCTTACAACCAGGATCCTGTCCTGGGTTCTCACCACAACCAAAATTCACCAGGGAGCCAACAGATCACCAAGAAGCTCAAGAACCAGAAGCACCAACCCACCACGAGGCAGATAGGTGCTCTGATACCACTGTTGGGTATCTATCTGCCTCTAAAGATTGATACACGAAGTACCAAAACAAATCCTGACTCAATAAGAAGCCTATTATACAAGTTTTATACTCTAGACTGGATTGCAGAATATAAAGTACAAAAGAAATCAAAAGTTACAAGTAAAAACAAAAACCAACTGTAAAAGGGATAAAACCCTAAGTTCCGAATATTGAAAGATTCGGCTCAGGGACTCGTAAACCCTTTAGATCTGTCACCACGAATCACAACCCAGAGAACCAAGATAGAAGCCACAAAAGCCTCGCCACAAGATTAAGCCTCACAGCCGTTCACCAAGAAACCCTAGATCGGAATCGAACCACCCAAAACTCTAATCCACTCAGAAAAAGGATCTTGTACGCAGAGTAGGTGAACAAGACAGTAAGCACAAAGATCTCACCTCTCACACACAGAAAACCCCCAAAGAAATCCAGCCAGGAACTGGAGTTTTAGAGAGAGAGAGAGAAAATAGCACAAAGCAGAGAAAGTTCGAGAGAGCTGGAGAGATGAGAGAGAAACAGAAGACAAGATTATGATTTAGGGTTTCAGCATAGGACCATTAAATAGACAAGGATTCAACGGCTTAGATTCAACAGAGATCAACGGACCAGATCAAGCCAGAAGGATCCGCGGATGATAAATCTGGATCCCGCGATCCGACTCCAAGACCCGAGTCAACATATGGGTTAATGGAATTGGGCCGGTGGCTTTGGTCTTGGGCTGCCATTTTGGGCAAGGAGAAATGGGCCTAACAATGGGCCACTTATATCAACAACTCACACATAAATACGTGTATATATATAGCGTGTATATATAATTATACATATAAATATTTTGTGTGTGTGTGAACATGTTGGCACACCCATCGAGTTGTACTATTTTCACATGGTTCAACAAACCTAGGTTTTGTTATTATATGACACACAATAAAGGGTAACAGAAAACACTGACCTTCTCAGTCTCACCAAGACACCAACGATGTTATCTTGTGCCACGACATTCCTATCGTACATATACGGATATGAACGAATAATTTGGTTGACTACAACTACAAATTGCAATGGGAGATCGAGATCAATTTTGTGCTCTAGTAGTATTCTTATTTTGTTAGGATGATTGATCCACATTTGATCTCATACGAGTATGTGTGTCTCATTTTATTTACCTAGGGATGACAATGGTCGGGAACCCGTCCCCACATCAAACCCGCCCCGTCGGGGCGGTTCTAATGTCCAATAGGACCCATCACACCATATTAATTTTTATTATATTTTTGAATATGTATTTAGATATTTTTGCATTATTTACTTTTAGATTTGAATGGTGTAATATTGATACTAATTTACTACTATAACATCTTGTAATATTGTACTTTGAATATTTATTTTGAGTATTAGTTGAGTACTATTGCAAGATCCTAAATCCTAATGATAGTTTTTTTTTGAAAAAAAAATTGTAATAGTAGCTAAATTGTTTGTAAAACGTAGTTATAATAAGTTGGATAATTACATTTTTTTACCTATTGACATTGCATTGCTTTTGAAAATTTGGTCACAAATACAAAAAAATAAATTATTGCAATTAAAAAAAAATATTGGCAGGTCTAATGGGTCTAGACCCGCCCAACGGGTTTTGGAGCGGGACAGGGTGGGTCCCGTGTATTAAATTTTCTTAGCAAGATGGGTCCTAGATTTGGCCAACTCGCCGTGTTGCCATCCCTACTATTATTTCTCATTGTAAATAAAAAAAAAAAAGGCAATGAGCCGTATTAAAAAAAAAAAAAAAAGAAAGAAAGAAATGGCAATGGATCAATTTGGTGCGAGTTTGACGAAATTCGAATAAGGTTAAAATTTAAGGAGACAAAACCCATCGGGTTCGGGTTAGACCTACACCTTTTATGATTTTACATATCAAGAAGAAAAAAAAAAGGATATTTTGAAAGTCACACCAATAAAAAGGATACGCATATTACATATATACAATTTGATATTGTAAAAAACTAAGAAATCATAACAGCAAAATTGGAAATGAAAAACTGCATTTCATTAATCAAGAACGGAAAATAAAACTGTACATTCTTCCATGCTCGACAGCTGATTATTTATGCATATGAAATAAAATCTGATACAGAAAATTTAACAGAAGAATGTAACAGTAATCCCTACAGTACAATTCCTATACTATTTATTACAATTTTCTTTGTCTTTTTTCACAGTTGTTATGCTTTCTTTCAATATTTGATGTTCGGCCCCTGATGTTTTGGTATTTGTATTCTGAGACTCCGCCTCAAGATGAGCATATATGTTTAGTATGCTCATCTTGGACAACAAAAATTCGAATCTGTCCGCATTCAGTCCTTTAGTGAACAAGTCTGCTAATTGGAACTTTGATGGCATATGTACTATTTTGACCTTTTCTTCCAGTACCTTTTGTCTCACAAAATGACAATCTATCTCCACATGTTTTGTTCTTTCATGAAAAACGGGATTTCTTGTAAGATAAATTGTTGATTGGTTGTCACAATAAAGCGTAGCAGGTTCATGAATTTTCACTTGAAATTCTGCAAGTAAATATGTAATCTATGTCATTTCACAGCATGTTTGAGCTAGAGCTCTATACTCAGCTTCAGTAGAGGATCTGGAGATTGTAGCCTATTTCTTGGTTCTCCAACTGATCCCCCAAGAAAATACAATAACCAGTTGTTGATCTTCTTGTTTCAGGACAAGAAGCCCAGTCAGAATCACTATAGGCTTTGAGAGTTAGCTCTGAATGGGATGAATAAAATATCCCTTGACCTATAGTTCCTTTGAGATATCTAAGGATCCTATAGGCTAAATTAAGATGAATGGATTCAGGTTTATCCATGAATTGACTTAGTATATTCACTGCATAAGTGATATCTAGCCTTGTGATAGATAGATAAATCAATTTGCCAACTAATCTTTTGTAGCTGGTGATATCTATGATATGATCATCTGATGAATGACACATTTTGTGATTTTGCTTTATAGGTGTTCTGGAGGTTTTACATCCTAACATTCATGTGTCATTAAGAATGTCTAGAGTGTATTTCCTTTTATTTAAATGAATACACTTTCTTGATCTATCGACTTCAATTCCAAGAAAAAACTTTACTTCACCTAAATCTCTAACTTTAAACTGTGAGTGAAGAAAATTCTTGACAGAATGAATAGTTTCAGGATTGTTACTTCCAATCAAGATATCATCAACATAAACAAAAAGAGCTATAAAACCAGTTTCATCTTTTTAAGTGAAGAGAGAATAGTCTGATAAGGATTGCATAAATCCTACATCACGTAAGGTTTTAGTGAATTTAGAATTCCATTGTCTTGATGCTTGCTTTAAGCCATATAAAGATTTGTGAAGTTTACATACTAATGAGTTCTGAGACTCCCCCTTAATAGAGAAACCAGGGGGCAAGATCATGTAAATATCTTCATCTAGTTCACCATTAAGAAAAAAATTGTGAACATCAAGCTGATGAAGATACCAACCATGAATAGAAATGCAAAAAATATCCTAACAGTGGTAATCTTCACAACAGGACTAAAAGTTTCTTGATAATCAAAACCTTCTTGTTGAGTATAGCCTTTGGCAACTAATCTAACTTTATGTTTATCTATGGTGCCATCAGCTTTGAGTTTTGTTTTAAAAACGTATTTGCAGCCAATTGGCCTTTTATTCTGAGCAATGGTACAATACTCCAAGTACCATTAGCTTCAAGGGCTTGAAGTTCATCTTTGATGGCAGCTTCCCAATGAGGAAACTGAATGGCTTCATGATAACTCTGAGGGTCAGAAATAGTGGATAAAGAGACAACATAAGCCTTGTATGATGGTGATAAATGAGTGTAAGTAAGATGTTGATGAAGAGGATGTTTGGTAGACGGATTGATAATGTTACAATCGTAATCTTGTAAGTAGGAAGGAGGTTTTTTAAGCCGTGTAGTCCTGCCAGAAAATAAAGAATTTTGAGCCTGAGATTGGGCCTCAGAATGATCACGAGGGGAATCCTGATGGATATCCAGAGTAGGAGGACAAGTAGGAGAAGAAATAGGAGAATGAGGGACATGAGTAGGCATTGATAATGGTGAATCCTGATCAGAATCTAGTGAGGGAGGAATTGAATTCATGTGATATGGCATGGAGGGAGGAATAGGAAGACTGATATCTTCAATAGGTGAAGAAGATTTGAAAGGAAAGATATTTCATTAAAATAGACATCTCTGGAAATAAAAGAATTTTTAGTTTCTAGATTAAAAACCTTATAACCTTTTGTTCCATTTGGATACCCCAAAAAAATGCATTGTTGAGCTCTTGGTTCAAATTTTGTTCTATGTGACTTATTATTAGAAGCATAATAGAGACATCCAAAAATCCTTAAATGATCATAAGAGGGCGAGGTGTTAAAAAAAACCTCAAAAGGTGTTTTGTTCTTTAAAAGAGGTGTAAGAGTTCTATTAATGAGATATGTGGCTGTGAGAATAGCATCACCCCATAATTTTGTAGGTAGAGAAGCTTGAAATAGCAATGCTCTAGCCACATTGAGTAAGTGCTGATGTTTCCTTTCAACCACACCATTCTATTGTTGTGTGTAAGGACAAGATTTTTGATGAACAATGCCTTGAGAGACATAAAATAAAGGCATGTAAAACTCCAAACCATTATCACTTCGAATGGTTTTGATTTTTACATTGAATTGATTAATAATGAGATGAAAAAAATGTTGTAAAATAGATTGAGTTTCTGACTTATGTTTCATCAAGTAAGTCCAAGTGATTCTACTAAAATCATCTACTATGGTAAGAAAGTAATGATGCCCTTTGAGTGAAGGTTGTGCATAGGGTCCCCAAAAATCACAATGGATAAGAGAGAAAAGAGAATTGGTTTCTTGCAAGTGAACAGGAAAAGATTTCCTTCTTTGCTTTGCTAAATGACATATGCTACAATCATCTATTACATGAGTATGGAATTTAAAATCTAAGCCTTTGATGAGCTTCATCTTTGAGTAGATAGATGACCTAGCCTTCTATGCCATAAGCTGGCTTGAGTGAACAAAGTGGATAGAAGAGTGTGAGCATGGCGGGCCAATGGCCTTCTTTTGGAGCAGGTATAAGCCTTGAGTAGCTTTAGCATGACCAATCATCATCCCTGAAGAGAGATCCTGGATAAAACATTGATGATAGGAAAAAATGAGAACTATAGATGAATTTTGAGTCAATTTATTAACAGATAAAAGATTAAAATGAAACTGAGGTACACATAAAACATCAGTGAGAGTAATGTGTTCTGATAATTTTACAGTGCCTTTTGAGGTTACCTTCACCTGAACACCATTTGGTAAATGAACAGAGGTATTAACAGATTTTGGTGGTGAAGTAAAATAAGAAGGACAACAGATGATATGGTCAGATGCCCCTGTGTCAATGATCCAAAAATATTTTGATGTTGATTGTGAGTTTGAGGAGATATTACCTGCCAAGTTGGAGAAGTGTGAAGGATTGGAGGAATTGTCTGGTGTTGGTGATGGTTGTGAGACCTCCATGGGATCACCATTGAGAAGAATCATGAGTTTTTGCACTTGTTCTTGAGTGAATGAGAAGAGTTTAGTGTTGTTGTTGTCTGAATTGATATTTGAAACTTCTGGAGTAGGCACACAGTTTGTTGAGTGATGTTGTCCATTGCCTTTTCCAGCAGCATTCCTGCCCTTAGTAAACTTGAAATTTGGAGGAAAACCAATGAGTCTGAAGCATTTATCTATGTTGTGACCATTTTTCCCACAGTGTTGGCAAATGACATCAAGCTTGAATTTCGTTTTGGATGGATGAGTGCCAACTGACAGGGCAAAGCTGTCTCCTGTGGGCATGACTGAGAGCCTTACCTCCCTTTGTCTCTCTTCTTGAAACAACATGGCATACACAGTGTCAAGGGAAGGAATGGGGTTCATCAGCAGAATTTGCCCTCTTGTGCTATCATAGGATTCATTAAGCCCCATTAAAAACTTGAAAGTATAGTCGATATATCCGAAATCACTCATAGATCTTGTAGTTTGACAAATACATTGTCCACAACTACAGTGAGAAAGAGGTCTATAATTTACGAGTTCTTCCCGGATAGTATTAAGGGAGGTGAAATAGTCGAGATGGATGAAGTGCCCGAGATCTTTGAATCGAGTTGGTACGCAAATCGATAAATTCTTACACTATCGGGTTGAGAGTACGATTTTGATGTATCCCGGACCTCTTTTGTTGAGTTCATGTAAATGATGGATGATGCAATTTCCTTTGTGACTGAATTGATGAGCCATGTGAGAATGAGATTGTTACATCTCAGCCATGGAATGTAAAAAGGGTCACTAAAGTCTGGGGCAGGGATAGTGCCACCAAGAAAACCTTTTTTGTTTTTCACATAAATGCTTAAGGAAAAAGCCCTGCTCCATGCAGTGTAGTTAGTGCCATCCAGAGGAGGTCGAATTTCAATGGTGTGAGAGTTATCTGAGGGATGTAAGAATAAGGGCTTATTTGGATTTTCAGTGGAAAATGGAGGAGGGAATCGATTTGAAGCAGTAGCAGTGGTGATTTTACCAGATGCATCTTGAATAGACTCATTATCAGACATGATGAAGAATGTGGTGATTTTGAGATGTGAATGATTTCAGGTGATTAAATGATGAAGATGATGAAGATCGGATAAAAGATATTTGCATAGAAAAAAACAGCAAATGAACAACAACCTTAGCTCTTGATACCATGTGAAAAACTAAGAAATCATAACAGCATTTCATTAATCAAGAATGGAAAATAAAACTGTACATTCTTCCATGCTCGTCAGCTGATTATTTATACATGTGGGTGGAAGATTCTAGTCTAGAAATGGAATAAAATCTGGTGCAGAAAATTACTATTCCTATACTATTTGATACAATTTTCTGTCCTTTTTCACAGCTGTTATGCTTTCTTTCAATATTTGTTGTTCGACCCCTAATGTTTTGGTATTTGTTTTCTGAGAGATATTGTAAATTTAGATAGGGAAAATAAGATTTTTAGTCCTGTAAGTTGGACCTTTTGGAGAATTGGTCCTCTAAATTGTCACATTCATTTTTTAGTCCTTTAACTTTCACATTTCTAGTTATTCAGTCCTTTAACTTAACAATTTTATTTTTGGTCCTAAAACTTAACATATTTCAGAAATTTGGTCCTATAACTTAATATATTTTAGAAATTTAGTCCTATAACTTAGCAAAAGTTAAATTTAACTATTTTATAGGACCAAATATAAAATAATTAAATTTCAATGTTTGGAAACTAATTAAATTATAAAAAATAATTAAAATTAAATTAATTTGATTAATAAAAAGTTTGAATAAATAGAAATTTCTAAAATAATTAATGAATTCTAGGAAAATTAAAATAATTACATCAAATTAGTAATTTAAGAATAATTTGTCATATTTATGGAATTAACCTTTGGTGAGGATAATTATCTCCAAGAAATGTAATTGTAGACTAGTGTACAAGATGCATTTAATTCAGAAGGTTTAAAAAATTAATGCTTAAATATTTTTTTAAAAAAATAATTAAATTAAAAAATGATTAATTATTTTTTTAAAAAATTAATTGTTAATTAAAATCATTCGATTTGAAAAATAAAATTAATTTAGAAATAACCTTTTAATAAATTAATTACATTTAACTATTGTTAAGTTATATTACTAAATTCCCCTAAAAAAAGGTTACAGGACCAAATTTCTAAAATATGTTAAGTTATAGGACCAAATTTCTGAAATATGTTATGTTATAGGACCAAAAATAAAATTGTTAAGTTAAAGGACTGAATATCTAGAAATTTGAAAGTTAAAGGACTAAAAAATGAATGTGCCAATTTAGAGGACTAATTCTAAAACATGTCCAACTTACAGGACTAAAAATCTTATTTTCCCATTTAGATATAATGAATGATATGTATTCATTTGTTTATATGGCAAAAAATAAAAATAAAAAATCAAAGTGAATTTCTTGTTAAGAGTTTCAACTTGATTTGGATAACCAAATTTGCTACAAATATTATGTAATATAAACATAAAAGCAGAGTTATAAGAAATTAATAACAAACGAGAACAATGGGCTAGAATTAAATAAAATTATATTCCATAAGTAATAACGCAAAAAAAAAAATGGGAACCATGCACAAAAACAAGGATCTAATACTTGTGAGCCTTTGTTGTATATCTGCTAAACCTTTCAGAAGTACTCATATGTCAATTGTCACACTATTTTTTTCAGCAGTATAATATTTAGCTAAAATGTCATAAAGCTTGGCTAAGCTTTGGCTTCAGGTCAAATGGTCACATTGAAGAATTATCCTAGCGACTACATCAAACTAAATATGGTTCCAAACGTGCCAAGCGTTCCAAACGGAGATCATCATCGTACGTAAGGACTGATGAAGCAAAGGCTAACAGTTAATTCTCCGAGAATTCTTGTCAATTTGCTTTCCAAACCAAACAGGTGAAATGATCTCTCGTGTCAAAATTTCATTCTCTTGGATGGGCCTTGATCGATGATGGGATCAACAGGCGGCAAGGGCTCTGCTTGTTGGGTATCGGAGCTTTTATCTCCTTCTGCAGTGGGAGGGGTATACCCATCGGGAAAAGGTGGTGGTGGCGGGGCTGGTGGCAGCTGTACAATATTACAATATTAATTAGCAATCAAACTCCATATAACAAATCTCAAAGCAAGTGGACATTAAGAGTAGGGTTAATTACAAAAACTACCCTTAAGGTTTAACTTAGTTACAAGAAAGTCCAATTATCTTTCTAAATTACAAATAAACTACTGAAGTATTACAAATATCTCCTTCAGGTCTGTATTTGTTTTACAATTTACTCCCTCAATAGGATTGTAAATCAAAAACATGTGTCAAGGGGATATTTGTAATTTTAAAAGATAACTGGGATTTTTTTGTAATTAGGCTAAACCCCAGGGTAGTATTTGTAATTACCCATTACAAGTAACATTCTCAGTTCATAAGTTCCATGCAGTTGAGAAATTTGAAAATTGAATGAAGCCATATTATATTCAATATAGCCTAGCCAAAGACTCCTGATGTGAGTGGTAATGACAGTAATTATCTGCACATGCATAACACAAAATGGTCAATTTTCTGCCAAGTGGTAAAAGTATCTGCTCAAGAGGATTAGTTTTATGTGCAAGTTCACCATTCAGCGTATTTTCTGCAAGAGGAGTTACAATTTTCCAAATTCCTCAACTGCCCTTAACGACTTACTTTTTTTGAGAACATAAGATGGCAAATACATAGACCAATTGATAGGAAGCAAAAAACATGGTCTACCTTGCGTTGTAGTGATGCAAGAATATGGTCTACACGCTTAAGTTCCTTAAAGTCAATGGTCTCTTTAGCAGCTTTTGTTTCAGAGGATGTACTCTCGTTTTCGGCATCAACTGTGTCAAGAAACACAAGAATTGAATAGGCAGAGACAAAATCCAGATGTAGAAAAATAAAATGCACCATAGAGGGATCAACAAGAAAATACATAACAAATTATGAGATAAAATTTATGGAAGCATGTGCATGTATTATTGGAGTTTTTCGGGATAATATAAAAGTAGATGTTAATGCTATTGTCCATCAAGTGTCAACTCATGTTGAGCACGCACTTAGAATGAGAAAGGGAAGATAAATATTTTACCAAAGTACTAGGAAGTATAAGAGTAGATTCAGTTGATGTAGTTCTTTTGTTCAGGCAGATCTCTATGTTTCAGAAGGGTGGAAAAATATGCATTGCAGCATTCATTGCCATAAAAGGTAAAAACTGAAGCTGGAAAATACCATATCCAATTTTCTCCAACTTCGATGCTGCAGTATTAAAAGCCTTTGAAATATGGTACAGAGCACGTCCCTGCCAAAAAGGGATAAGATTGACGTTAAACAAGCAACACCTGAAATTCTATGTATTACACATAAAGTCTATGAAGAGGAGTTCAATCAAACATGAAAATCGAAAGAGGAATAAAAGATAATAAGGTTATTCAATTGTCTGAAGAGCAGAAAAAGAAAGCACAAATCAGTTTCATCAAGATACTTATTAGAAATATAATGCTAGCACATGAGCTCATACTCTCCACTTTTCATCTAATAGCACTTTGATCAGAATGTATCAGAAAAAGGATGCCAGCCCCCACCATCACAGGACCTTCAAAGAACTTTACTAGGGGCCAGGAGCATTTACACCAAAATACGCATCGGCTCACAATAGTTAGACATCCACTCTTCTGCTATATTACGAACTTAACTCAAAGTACCTCAACAAAGAGATCCAATTCAGGACCAAAAAATAAAAATGAATCACAGCATTCAAAGCCCATATAGGAGTTAAGAAAATGAAAAGAGTGAAAGGAACTACAATATGGTATACATTCAACAAGATATCAGCTTGCAGTAACTGCATCTCCCAATGTGAACTTAATATTACCAATAAGTTAAAAGGAGACATGATAGGTAAAGGAATACTAACAACTCGAGACGCGAATACGTTGCAAAGCTGAGGCGCTTGGTATATTGATCCATCCAAGACGTAGTAAGTTAGCATAGGTGTCACTTTCTCAGGGCCATCCCTCTTTTGCTTTCTAAAGACAAACAAATGAGGCTCCAGCACTTCACTCAGCATATACTCTGTTCCAGTCATCTTCCTTCATGCAGAAAACACACATTGTATAGCATCAAACTTCAACTTATACAAGGACAATTTCAATTTTGTACCACATCCCTTTTTTTTATTATTATGCTACACTGAAACAATTAAAACTACTTGAATTCCACTAACGGGGCGTAATTACACAATAGAACACTATACTGGAACTACTTTATTCAATTAATGGAAATAGTTATTTTAGCAGAGTGTGTGTCAGTGTGTGTGTGTGTGTGTGTGTGTGATACACCATAACTTGATTTTACAAATTACAAACCACGAACAAATTGATGCTATACAAAAAAGCTTCAATTCCAAAAGTTAACTGTATCACACTATTCAGATACCAGATTATCCTAATCAAATTAAATTGAAACTACAAAAATTTAATTTGGTCGAGAAAAACTTGCATCTGCGCCGTATACTCACAAAAACACGCACTTACGAGAGGTGAGAGATGTCGAGGGGGTGAATAGCACGGTGCCGAAGCTGCTCATTATTGCACGAGTAATCATAGAATGGGGAGAGAGCGAAGTAATCGAAAACTAGGTTTCGGTCGAGTGGATATGTGTTGAGCCACAGCTGATCGCGAAAACAGATGCTGGTCATGTCTGTTCCCGGCGTCGGTGGAGCCGCCGCGGCTGCTGGAGGCCCGACGCCGTCCAAGGCCGAGTTCGCCGCAGGTGGAATCATCGGCGTTGTTGCCATTGCTAGCAGCTGTTAACACGATTGTACCACAAAGGAAATCTTATATTTTGTGTGTCCTTGAAAGGAAAACAAAAGTAAAACGAAAGGAAAATGGTATATTCTGATATGAACCCAATAGTTCTGGGAATATGAAATTTTACCAGTTAGTTTTTCGTCTACTTAATTTTTTTTAGAGTCAAATATCATTGTGTGTAGTCAAACCAAAAAGACACATCAAACTTACAAATCAAGGGCGCGATTGTATATGCTTTCATTTTGAATTTTTTTCTTTTATTAGATGATATTAGTAAAATAATATTTGGAAGAAAAAAGATGAATTTTGATAATATGATTGGATGTGAGATAAAAAAGTAATGATGATAGTTTATTTGATTTAAAAATAGTAAAATAATGATTGGATATGATTGATAATTAGAAATGTGTGAGTGAGTGAATAGTGAAATTTGTGGAAGACTGTATGTGTGGCTTTAGTCGGCTGGTTTATGAGTACATGCATATGACACTTCGGATGTTCAGGTAGGCCGACTCGGTTAAGTACGAGGAACTTGACGATAGTCTTGGACTTGACGATGAAGACGGGAATTAGCCATCCTACCCAAACTGGTCGGATGCTGGAGCCACATTTCTGATGAGCCCAAGGCAAGGCGAAACTAGTGGTTGTCCCGAGGGATAAGCTAGCCCCGGGTAGTCGGGCGTTGTGTGGTGGTCGAAATGGCTAGGCCCTTGACACGTGATACCAGAGTCGTCCCAACATTATTGTATTATGTGGTTGCGCCAAGCGCTCTTACCAATAGGGTGGTGGAGTAGGCAGGGGAGCGAAACATGTTGGACGATCATTTGGGATTCATCTCTGGTCTCCGAGTGCGACTGGCTCTGTTGTAAAAATCTCCGCCTAGCCCCAATTAATCCCCGCCTAGGCGCTAGGCCCCCCTTATACGCCTACGATTTTTTTTCGATAAGGCCCGCCTAATCCCGCCCAGGTCCCACCTAACCCCGTCCAGTCCCGCTTTAACCCCGTCTTCAGCTACGCTGGTCCGCTAGCCCCCGCTGCCGCTAGCGAGCGCCTAGCGCTTTTTACAACATTGGCGACTGGTGTGCGAGGAGCACACGTGTGGGCGGCCAAGGGGGCGTCGTTGATGCACTTCGGGTGAAGCAGACTGTGTACGAGGGTTTACACCACATTATGTGGGGGAGGATGTCACACCCCGTGACATTAGGGAGTCTTTTGCTATGATTACTAGTGGATTGTGTCGTGAATGACTATATGTGTGGCTTCAGTTGCCTGGTTTGTAGTACGTGCATATGATCCTTCGGATGTTCAGGCAGGACAACCCGGTTAAGTTCGAGTAGCTTGTCGCTAGTCTTGGACTTGACGTAAAGAAGAGAATTGACCATCCCTATCCAAAATGGTCAGATGATGGGCCGCATTTCTGATGAGCCCAAGGCATGGCCAAACTAGTGTTGTCCCGAGGGATAGACTGGTCTCGGGTGGTCAGGGGCACCATGCGAGCGTTGTGTTGGGGCCAAAATGGCTAGTCCCGTGACACTACGCTGACAATTGGATACCAAGGGTGCCCACAAACAGGAGCCTTCAACCGACGACAATGGTGGGCTTCGAGTGCGAACTACCGGTACTAATACGATTTGGTTGGTTTACCGTATCATGTACACTTCTAGCATCTAGAGCTGTCAATGACCCGGGCAAGGCCAGCGGCCCATCAAGCTTTTGAAAAAGTTCAAGTCGGATGGGGTTAGTCAGATATTGGCCGGGCCATGAAGATACATAGTATGGCCCAACCTAGCCCCGAACCTCTGGCCGATCGGGCCAGCCTATAAGCATGGCTGCATTTTTCAACTCTACTAGTAGAGATGTCAAAACGGGCCGGCAGGGCGGGCCGGCCCGTGGCCCGCCAAAACCCGTCACTTGGCGGGGCGGGGCGGGCCGAGAAAACCTCAACCCAACCCAACCCGCCTTGGGTTGCGGATTGGGCGGGCCGACCCGCCAAAAATTAATAAAAAATAAAAAAATAAAAAAAAATATTTTTTATTCATAATATTAATTTTAATGAATTAAATATATTAATGGATAATAAGTACATATTTTATAAAAATATTATATATACTTTTATAAGAGATAAAAATATAAAAAATCAATTATCCTATTTTTTTTGTCTATTTTATCTATTTTTTCAATTTTTTCTTTTTTTTTTTATTTTCTGGCGGGCTAGCCCGCCGGCCCAACCCGCCAAGCCCGCGGCGGGCTAGCCCGTTTAGGCCCGCCCTTTGGCGGGCTACTAAATACTTAACCCACCCCCGTACCTTAGGCGGGGCGGGGCGGGCCGGCCCGACGGGCTTGACCCGTTTTGACAGCTCTATCTACTAGCATCAATTACATTTTTCCATGTCTGGTTGATTAAGGTATTATTAAATATCGTACAAGGTAAAGTACAAAAAAAAAAAAAATAGGTATAAAATCAATCAAACGTATTTTTTCATCTTTCAGATCGAACCAAAATTTCGTTTCCGATTTGATTCGGCTCATTAACCGCACTGTGAACACCCTACAAAAGATTAGATGGACTTTATTTGCATAACATTGAGGTGTAGCCTGCATTTGATACACACATAATGGTGTAACTTTTAAATATTATATTTTTGATAAAAAATAAAATATCTGACTCGTGCATTATCATTAAAAGGTGTAACATGAATTCCATACACGCAAGAATTATATCATATTTTAACGAGTATATGTCACATTTGAGGCATGTAAGAATTAAATAAAATACCATTTTCAATATCTTCAGACTTCAGTATAATTTTGTATCATGCTTTGTTTTATTATTATTATATTTTCCTTCAAAAAAAAAAGTCAATAGCACCTTGAGGCCTGAGGAAATCTTTCTAATTTTGGACCCTTCCTTTCAGGGGAACCTCTTTCCCCTTCCAACAAAAACTATTTTCATCCACAAAATTAATTAAATCTGATTTTCTCAACAATCCATGCTTGTTACCCCTCAAGAATCCTAAAAAAAAATCCCAGCAAGAATTTCCATTAAAAAAATTCAAACCTGTCTGTTGGATGTCCAAGATTTTACCATTTTTTTTGTTCTTTGCACAAACTTTTTTAACCATTTAACCATTTGATTGATTGGATTTCCAATAGATCAAAATCAATCCCCATGTAACAATCCACAAAAAAAAAATGTTACATTCTTTTTCTTGCAATATTGCTGCCAATGAAGCATCTTCTATGGTGGCAATATTATCATCGTCGTCGTCGTCATCACTTCTGATCCATTAGAAAAAAAAGATTGAAATTAGAAAAAAAAAACACGAATGGCTAATCGTGTTTCCACGAGGACTAATTCGATAAACGACCCCGTCACGCAAAAAAACGCGCAGAGCACGGTTACGTGCGTGTATCAGACACATGTGGCCGGTTTCTGGCGAAATGTGACGATATTATGGTGCAAGAATTTGATGAATTACTCATTAAGCATATCCGTCGAAAGCATGGAGCACGATCAAGCGTACACGTGCAAAATCGACCTAAAACCTTGGCATTTCTGGGCGAAAAAAGGCTACAAGTCGTTGGTCGTCGATGGAAATCAAATGGATGCGTATTGGGATTTAAGATCAGCTAAATTTTCGGGCGGAAGCCCCGAGCCATGTTCCGATTTCTACGTCGCGTTAGTCTCCGAGGAAGAAATCGTACTATTGCTAGGCGATTGGAAGAAAAAGGCTTACAAGAGAACGAAATCGAGGCCGGCTCTGGTGGACGCTCTGATGTTCTACAAGAAAGAGCATGTTTTCGGAAAGAAGTCTTTCTCGATCCGGGCGAAATTCGATCAGAAGAAACGGGAGCACGATATCGTGGTGGAGAGCTCGACGGTGGGGCCGAGGGAGCCGGAGATGTGGATTAGCATAGATGGGATTGTGTTGATACACGTTAGGAATTTGCAGTGGAAATTCAGGGGTAACGAGACGGTACTGGTGAATAAGCAGCCGGTACAAGTGTTCTGGGACGTGCACGCGTGGTTGTTCTGCGCGCCGGGGTCGAGCCATGGCTTGTTTATTTTTAAGCCGGGCGAGGCGGATAGTGATGTGGAGGACGACGATAACCGGGGGGGCGACGACAGCGATTGTAGCGGTCCGAGTAAGTATTATTCGACGCAGAGCTATTCGAAGGCGTCGCAGTTCTGTCTTTTTCTGTATGCTTGGAAGATTGAGTGAGAAAAAAATGATGTGAAATGTTATGGGATTTGTAGGGTGAGTTTTTATGTGAAATACAGTCAAGTTAATGTTATGTGTTTTCTTGACTATACTACTGCTGGAATGTGCTGGTTTTAGTTTATATGTTGAGTGTTAGAATAGAAAAAAAAATCGGACTTCTGTCGGTTTTTGTGCTTCAAATAGGTAACTGAGGGAGTGTTTGCAAACTCTGAAAAAGAGTGATTCTCGGCTTCTAATGGAAAGAGTAGTTTTTTTTACGTCTAGAAGGTGAGAATCACTTTTTTTTAGAGTTTACGGACACTCTGTAAATCATGTGAATTAGTAATCAGATTGTAAGGCAGATAACCCTTAACACACTGTATATGCACTTGATATTTCTTCCCATATGCTTATCCAAGTTCTTGTTTTACTCCATATAGCTTCATCTTATTCAAAAAGGTATGGTTTTGTACATCATTTTCCTTTGGGATTTTTGTTTACAAACCTGTCTTATCTTTAGGAGTGTGTTGAAATTTTGTTTAGCATCTGTGTGTGTGTGTGTGTTTTAAGGAAAAGTTCTAGTAGAAAGACATTGTTCAAAATCCTAAAGTCTAATATATGCTCTTTTGAATTTATAGTTTTTGAGATGTGTTAGCATGTATTTCGCGTTTCTTGTTCTTCTCTGGAAGCGAGAGTATCCGCAAACTCTAAGAAAAAGTGATTCTTAGCTTCCACCTGAAAAATATAAAGGTATGCTAAGTGAAAATGCACTAGATTGTTGCAAACACTTACACTGTATGCTACTCTTAAGTGAAAAAGCACAATCGAAATTTTGTATTATATCATTTCAAATATATTTCTAACATTTCATTCAGTTATTTCCATTCATGTTTTATGTTGTATTACATCAAATTACATAGTAAGTAATATATTCTTCTGGCAAGGCATGCATCACAATCGAAACGTAGCGCCTTTTGATTGTCACAACGACAATTTGTGTTACAAAGAAACTTGTGCCTGTATCAGTCATGAGAAGAAAGAAAATTTCAGATTCTTGAAAATCAAGCTAAATTCTATCTAATTTCATCATCTTCAAACTTTACATGACCATTTTTCAAAAAAATATGAAATAAAATGAAATTATGTCTCAGGTGTTTGTAATTTAAGAACAGGATTTGAAGCAAGAGAGCATAAATGATAAATGACAATAAGGGCAAGGCCTATCAGACATGCTTAATTTTGGTTCTTTGATTTGGGTCAAAGAAAGAAAGCCCAGGCCAATAATATAGCCCATCAAGTAGGATAACTAAAAGTTCCCTGATTGGTGGGCTTATTTTTGGCTTGTGTAAACAAAAGAAAACCCAGAATGAAATGTAGCCTATTAAGTTGGATGACCCAAGAGTTCATTAATCAGTGGGCTTCTGAGTTTATTTTTGGATTGTGTTAAGGAAAAAAACCCAGGATGATAATATAACCCAAGTTGAATGACCCAAAAGTTTCTTGATTTATGGGCTTCTGAATTGTGAGGTGGGCCTAGCTCTTGTTTAAAATATGTTGTCTGTTCCCCTCAATAATAGAAAATAATTAATTGAATAAGAAACTCTAAAGTGGAAAAAAGATAAAAACAAAAATAAGCACAAAACATCAACAATCGTGCCAAGTATCGCACCGTTACTATTCGATAGTATTTTTCAACTTGAAAATTTGAGTAATAACATATTTTATGTTATAAACTAAGAATATGCATTCATTATTTGAGGATACGAATACTTTATTGTCCATATCTACAACAATTTGAGTGTTGAAAAAATCTAGGGTTTATAGAAAAAATTCCAACTTTGAGAAGAAGAAGAATGTGGGTGGATGGTGTGGGTGTTTTTAGAATTTCTTTAAGTAAGGGTAATGTAGTCTTTTAAGTGAATAATATTTTTGCAATTATATAGAGCTGAACTTTAATCAATTCTAAGAGTACGAATAGCCGAATAGCACCTCCCAAAAAACATTGAAATTGTTTGCCAAAGAACAAGTTTATAATACATCAATCCCTGAGAAAAGTCAAATTCCTTCCAATTGTAGTTCAAAAAATGGGCTCAATGTGAGACGCCAAATCCTACGGTTTTCAATAGTTAGGATTGTCAGTTATGTTCGTGTTCGGGTTTCTCGTGTTCGGGTTTGAGTTTCTCTCGGTAATTTCGTATCAAGTTATTGTGTCTACGTCGTGTTAGGGATTGTCACCCTAGTTTGGCCGACTAGAGTTTATTTATTTATAATATTTAATTTATTACTACTTGCTCGAATAGTGTGATAGACTCATTCAATTTGAAATCAAAGATCGTCACGTTGAGGGTTCAATTGTAAGTACTAGGCCTCGGTAAGGTAATTAAGTTACAATTTCAATCTAATTATAATTTGAAGTTATCTATGAGAAATTTTAGGATAAATTTTATCTTTTTAGGTAGGTTTTACACAAACAAAATTAATAATTGTAATCCTCATGAGCAAAATATTGAAGATTTGAACATTTGATATTGAGATTTGGGAGTGGAAGCGGATTGATTTTTCCACTTGAAATCCTAATTAATGCATCGACTATATATATAGCCTTGAGTCGAATTTTTATCATGTGTTAAATTTAATATATAAAATGGAAATGTTATATATGCAACATATACAAATTAATGGGTTGAATTTAGAGGTTTAAAAGAATCAAGTCGACCTGAACATATATTGTTCAAGCTTGTTTGAATTTTTAAACTTCCTATATTGTGTTTTTGAGTTTGGTTTGATTATTAATTGAATTGAGCTCAAACAAGCTTTAATCGAGCCAAACACGAATCGAGCTCGAGTATTTCATAAATTTACACACATTTTATTCTTTTTTCACTAATTGAGTCTAGTTCGAGCCAATCTTTATATTTTATTGAACATAAAACTATGTCCAAACTTGATTCGTTATATTAACAAACTAAGCTCTTTTAACGATCGATCTCGAGTAGTTTGTTTGTTTTTCAACCCTAATTGAATGGGATAAAATCAGATATCGCATTCTACCAACTCGTTAGATTATTATTTTTTCGGACATTTCAAAATTTCTAATGAGTGTAAGTAATCCTAACCTCTAAACTAATCTTTTTCTTAAATTGATTATATTTCAGAATTCACATAATCAATAAAAAAAAAACAAATTTCCCTTATTAATATATGATCTAAATAATCTGGTGCCAACATTTTTTGTACAGTCACTAACAACAATAGACATGCACGTGCAAGCTGGCTCGTGCGGTCCAAAGAACAACCCCTAAAAATGCCAAAAAAGAAGAATAAAACATGTGCTTAGCATTAAGGTTGTTTTGAATTTCAAGAGCCACGCTTTGGATTGAATCAAGGAGACAGGACCACTGACTTATAATGCACTATTATTAAGAGAATGTTTTGCTACATTGATTATAGTGATAACAATCTTTAATTAATTTAGTTAATCCCTCTTTAAGATCTCCAAGAAAAGTAAAGTTACCCTAAGTACAAATGACTTGATCATTAAACAACTCAAGTTCGATTAAAATCACATAAAGTTGTAATAGCTTTTCTTGCCCTTGATCTGATTAATCATATGTGCTATAATTGCTATCTGATTCAAGAAATATATATATAGTAAAAATGAGATATGAGTAATGAGTGCAATATATATAGTTATTATGAGCATGTAGGTTGCTAAATAATCTCCTTTAAAAAAAGAGGTTGCTGAAAAATGATATATTATGATTAAATTTGTTACAAATTAAATATATCTTTACTTTAGCCAAGAATAAAAAAAATTGAAAGCCCTTTTATGACTTAATTAAAAAATTGGTCCATTAACTAAGAACTAACAATGTCGGTCATTTAAATATTTTAGGTGGTAATATTGATCATGTGAGATTTTGATTACGTGCAACTATGATCTCGTAAGTTCTAATATTTTGTTTGTGCAATTTGGTTTTACAAGATCTGATATTGTGCAATTTTTCCCTGCTCAATATTTCAATATTTCGTTTGTTCTTTAACCAGAATGACCATTAAAAGTTATATGACTAAAATTTCGTTTGTTCTTTAACCAGAATGACCATTAAAAGTTATATGACTAAAATTGTTGTTATGACTAAAGGTAAAATCGTCACGTCACATTAAGAGCTAGAGGACTTCGAGTCCTCTTATTTATGACTAAGAGCAAATAAAGTCCAAAGGAAACAGAAAAAAAAATGGAGGAATTGAATGGTATTTTTTGGGGTGCCACTTTTCTAGTCTTGCATTGTGGGGGTCATGATTATACTCATGATTAAAGAGATATATATTATCACTTAACAAAAAGAACAAAGCAATAATGACTTTTGAGAAAGATAAAAAGATAAAACTGCATTTTCAAAGCTAAAAATGATGATCTAATGATGACAAGTATGATTACAAAAAAAAAAGAGTCAGGGTTAAAAACCATTAATTTAGTACATCTCAATCCTACATCACAAAATCAGAAAGAAAAAAAAAAGTCCCTTGAGAACTAATTAATAACATTCCTCAAGTTTTGGGTAATTGATTGACTGGATTTGGACTCTGGATTGTAAACTGTGGTTGTACTTGTTGCTGCATGGCAAATGAGTAGTTAACAAATGGTACTGAAGAAGAAAATGCAAAACTTCCCGGAAAATTATAATTGATTGTCTGATCAACTTTCTGTCCCAACGCTTCGAGCGCTTTAACCTGTGACCTCAAAAACTTGAGATAATTTGCAGCCTCATCAAGCATAGATGCTGTGTCCATTTTATTACCACCTGGGACCAATCTCTGCAGAACCCTAATCCTCTCACTTATCCTCTCCCTCCTCTGCCTCGCCGCCACCGTCTGCGGATCGTTCGATATCCGAACGTTTTTCCGTTTCGGCTTTTCGACCGGGTCGGCCCCAAAATCCACCGGCCGGAAAGCCGCCGCGCGGTAGATTATCTCTTTCATGTGGGCAATCGCCTCCGCGTCCGGCTCGTCAGCGGAGGACGCCTCCGCCGACGAGCTGAGCCGTTGGAAGTTTATATTTGACGATGAAATATTAGTGGTGCCCCTTTTGGGTTTCTTTGACTTGAAATGGTGTTGGTAAGTTGTGGTTGGATCAGCTGACTGTTGGAAATCGAGTTGACTTTCTGCTCGTTTTCTCTTGCCTTGATTGATGATTGTGGCCGTTGATGGGACTGATTTGACAGTGGTGTCAAAATTGTTGTTCGGTAATTTTTTTGAGAAAATTAAGGAAATACCGTCGTCTTCGACCGACGTCGTCGTATCCGTCTGATTGGATGCCGAAAGCAAACAATCGATGGATTCGAGAGAATCAGTTTTCGCCAGGACAACCCCATCGAGGTTAATTCTTTGTGGGCTTGTTAGCCTGGAATCAAGAATTGGGCCGTTTTGTGGATCAGGCTTGCTGTTGTAAGAATTTAATGTTGCTGCATTAATGGCTGCTTCCCAATTGCTACAAGCTCCTGATGATCTTGCAGGAAAAAGATTTGGGAATGATGAATGATCATTTTTGTAAAATGGATTAATGAAATTGTCTCTTGAAATCATTTCTATTTTGCCAATGTTGCCATAAAAATTAATGTTGCTTGAGTTGGGCATTGTGAAGCTTTCTTCGAGTTCTTGCTCTTGGTACTTGCTCCAATCCAGACCGTCCATTTCTTATTCTTCTAAATTGAGAGAAAAAAAATTCATTATTCATTCAAGAAACGAAGAATTTTTAGGAAAAAATGAGAGAAAAGTTAAACGTACCTGGCCTGAAATCAATATGCGGCAGATTTTGCTGATAATAGAATCAAATCGAGTCGAATATAAAAATATTATGTTGGAGAGAATAGATTTCGGCTTCGGAAGAATCCTTTAGCAGCTCCAACAACCTTTAACTCATATAATGAGAAAACTGAAAACCAGGCCATTGCTAACGTCAGTTTCAGCTGATAAAATTTGTCCATCTCTAAAATCGAGACAAAAAAGCAGAAATTCATGTAACTGCTCAATAGCTTGCAAATATGAAAAATCCAAAAAAAAATTAAATGCATTTAATTTAACAAAACAAAAGAAAAAAGAATTTGTACATCAATATTAGAGATAAACATAGACAGTTTATTTTGGGGAAAGAAATTATTGGACATATATTACATACCTTAAAAAAAACTATTTGAGGAGCAAAATTGAATTAGTTATGAAATGTTTGGTCGGAAGACATGCTTATATAGAAAGGATGAAAATAGGAGTAATTTGAAAGGAAATATTTAATAAAATAATATTTATATAGTGTTTTATTTTTTTTAAATGATATTTTGACAGGGGATGCTAATGGTTTTGAAAAAGATAAGGCTGTAAGAAGTGAATTTTGCAGAGCAAGAGCATGAGATTTCAGAGGAGCTTAATTTATAAATGTTTGATGAACAAATAATTGTTCTTTTTTTTTTTAATAAAATAAATTATTTATTGAAATATTTTATAATAATATGGAGTTGGGAAAGCTAGCTCTGACCTCCTTTTGGCTGCTGATGCTTTGCCATGCGCTCTGTAAAGATTCAGACAACTGCAGTGAATATAAAGACTAAAATAAGTGTATCTTTAAAGATATCCACTAATCATAGTTTAATCATAGCTATTTCTGTACTAAAATTGTTTCAACTTTTTACCTTTCAGTTCACCTTTCCAGTCCTGCTTTTTAATTTCTCCACAGTACTTTTTGACTGTGGAAACAGAGATAAATATTTAAACTGAAATTTACTTACCATTTTTCAAATTAATTCCTCAGATTTCAAAAGGTGGGTTCATTAGTTTGGCTTCAGAAACGGGGATTTTATGAATTTGATTTGAGTGTACTTTGGTTCTGGTCGCGTCGTCTCGAGCCTAGGTACTTTGGTTTGGGACCTGTAAAAGAGTGAAAATTAGGCTAGCCGGATGGACCTCCAACCAGTGGCGGAACTAAGGGGGGGCAAGTGGGGGCCACTGCCCCCCCAAAATTTTTAAAAATTATTTTTTATATTTGTTATTTATTTTAAAAATATATTTATACTAGTTAAAAATTGCATTTGCCCCCCCAAAATTTTGAAGAAAAATTTACTTTAGGTTTTCAAAATAGGTTTCGCCCCCCCCAACTCCCGAATCCTGCGTCCGCCATTGCCTCCAACTAAGGTCCTCTGATGCTAAAATCAGTTACAAGATGTAAGGTCGCTAAGAAACTAAATATCGAGGTGACTAGCAATAAATGAGATACATGTAGCAAGGAGAACTATGTGGTAATTATAGGTTTTGACTTCAGTACGCCGTACGACCTAGTTCCACGTGTTAAGATCGCCTAGGTCCACCTGTCAAAACACTGCATAATCAACGGTGCCTCGGATCGGGTCGTGACCCGAATACGAAACCCATGGATCCCTATCCACTTCAGTGGTTTGCCATGCATATTAGCAAGGGTATAGAGGTAATTTTGGCCTGATACATATCAGAATTATTGGGAAATCCCTCTTTAATTTTTAACTCTCCGTTTTTACATCAAATATATTATTGAAAATATGACATAGTAAAATTGTGATCGAGACATGGTAAGGTAACAATAAGTTGCGGTCTTAATCGTATTAAACATATTTGCACCCAGAATTTGTTATTGTTATAATAAGAGAGATCAAAAAATGACATATGGGCCATGAACATCAACAGCTGCCTGCTTGATTTTGTAAATATATGCATGATTACGAGGGGATAACTATTCGGATCATTGGGTCGTGTACGTGATCAGCTTCGGGTCAATTTCGGGTTATGTTTAACATACATAAAAAATTAAATAAAACATAACATAATTATGTTTTAAGACAAACTAACAAGTAAAATCAAGTCAAATTTGTGTTAGTCGTGTTTGTGTTTCTATCAGTAACTTTAGATCGGATCCGTATCGTATTCACCATCAACTACTATTTAAAGTGGGATTATTAGTTCATTTTATAAACGCAACATAACAATGAGAAATTAAATGGAACAGAAATTCTTGAGAGATCTAGAGATGAATATATTTTCTTAGGATTGGCAAAAGGAAACATCATAGTAGTCAAGGTACTAAGTAGTGGGAAGGGATTTGAAATTTAAAAGGATGTTTGTTGGCAAGCAAAGGCAAAATAGTGTGTGTGCGCGTACTGGCGGATCTAGGGCTGGGTTAACCTGACACAATCCTCTTTTGTAAAAAATCATATTTACTGAAAATTAAATTTTTGTTTTAAAAAATAGTTATAATCTGTATTATTTTTTTCGAATTTTCTATCTAGTCCATTTGATTTTCGTGTATCAACCCATCCTGTTAGAGTTTCCTGACTCCGCCATTTGTGTGTGTGATGAGAAAGATAGTAGATAGCAATTTGCAAGTTGCTCCTAGGATTTTGTCTCTTCACATCTCAAGTACTCCATTATTCTTCCAGTTTTCATATCTCACACACAAACACACACACTAATTTAAAAAATGCACAGTTGGTCAGTACACACGCACGCACACAAAGGTAGACCCCCACATGCACCCCATGAGTACAGCTCACTGAATGGGTTCCCATAGCAATTTTTGCTGCTTTTTTGTCACCATTTCAACATCTCTATTACAAAATATACAGTGTCAACGCTCATGTTTTTTTGAATTTTTTTTTTTTTTTGAGATTTACAGTTTCTTGATGTTAATTTAGAAACTCAATTTAATTCCACTGATAGTTTTTTTAATTAGTTGGTAGGACTAGCCGGATAAAATTTTAAAGAAACTGAACTAATCGAACTCTGATCAACATTCTTGCAAATGTTAAGCGACTCTACTAGAGTTGCCAGGTCGCAGAGTTGCAGTTAATTGACTTAATTCCACTAATAATAGTCATACATCAGAGTTAAAGGCTTGGACTGACATTACTAATGATCAAGACGATGAGATGAGATAAAATACCATTCGAAATTCTAGAAGTACTAGACGTCGTCTGGGTTTCTTTGATTCTTAGTTAAAAGAATTTGCATGTCTATAACATGGATATTGAATTTTTAATCCACAATTCCATTGAGTAACCATCATGTGGTTTTCTTTGTATCTTAGACTAGTTTTGGTTTTTTTCTCTTTTGAGTTAGTTGTTTGGCTTTGCCAACAAAACCCGTTTCATTTTGTTATATATTATTGGACCTATTTAAAAAAAAAGTTTCTGATATTAACATTTAACCATTTGACACTTAAAAATACAGCCCCACTTGACCAAATTACAGAAAATGAAATCAAACTTTGAGACACTTAAAAATACAGCCCACTATATATTATGTAACTAATTATGCAGGCCACTACTATGATCATTATTTTTTAGTAAATATCATTTTTTAAGGGAAACTTGCATGAGCAAGAAATTAAGAATTTATTTGAGGCATTGATCTTTTAATTTGAAATCCAAATCTACAGAGTAGAAGGTGCTTATGAATTGGAGATTTGACAGTTTGGCACTGTATCATCAACTAGCATTAATTTTTCTTCACAAAATATACAATTTCGGTGGTCTAGCTACCTAAAAAACTTGAAAATTAATATTTATTATTCATATTACCTTTTTTAATGTGTAGTAGCCTAGTAGGGGACTAAAAAAGGAATACTAAGCTCTACAACACCAACCATCCTAATCCTTCAAACCAGTTTTTCAGATTCTCAATTTTTATAAGTGATATGAGGTCATGAATTCTTTACCTGATTAAGTAATCCTAAATCTTTATATGTATTTAGTTCAATACATACTGTTCCGCCACTAAAGCTTCGTAGAAGATGTGATTATGTGAATCACGAGCAGTGTTATAAATCTTCCTCCAACCTGCTACCAGACGGATTAGAATTTCCATACTGCGGATGACTGCGGATCAGATATCACATCACCCAAATCATTTGTTATTTGAGCCATGCCCCGGGCGTAATGCTCAACATTATAGTCTTACTATGTTTGTGGTTTATGACTATCTATTTCTATTTTGATGTCATGTCAAAATATATTTTACCCCATCTAAATATTGCTCAAAACCCTTGAATCAAACTCAATTTGGGCCCAGAATTTAGCCGGCCCACAGGACACTGACCATAGTGGTCCATTGATGCAGCCCCCTTCCCATCTCAATGTCAAAATCCAGTAATAAATGCTCCCTGTTTCCTACCCTCGTTCATACTGGATTAATTGATAATGGCTTGTCGGCTACGGCGACATCGTTTTCGAGCCGCGACATCGGCTCGGCTAAAGCCAGTTAACCACAGTGGGCCCCCAGTTTCAATTATTTGAGGTATCACACGTGAACGCAAGGTCTTATGTATACGTGGGTTGCTGTGATTGGTTTGTTATTCCAATCAGATATATCTATCCCACATGGAATTTCAAGAGACAATTTGGCTTGGGACCAACAACATTTTATTCACTTCCAACAGGTTCCGTAATTCTCATAATCCGTTTTTTATTTTGATATAAAAAGGTGTTAAAAGACAAATTATATATAAAAAAAATTGTCAAATGAGTCGGGCTGGGCCAATGCTGGTTCGTCAGGTAAAAGAGAAAAATTGAGTTGGCATGAACTGGCCCAAAAATTCGTCAAACCGTTATTTTGAAGCCCCACTCGACACATACAATAAAAATACATGTAAATGTGTCGGGCTAATTGGACCGCCTCGTCTTTCAGGCCAAATATGCTTGGTTTCGTTCCCTTAGGTCGAAAACTTTCGGAGTGGCATTGCTAATGTCATATCATCTATTGTTAGGGCTGCAAATGAACCAAACCGCTTGTGAGCTATTCGGAGCTCGATTCGATAAAAACTCGTTCGAGTTCGTTTAATGAGACTCAAACTTAGAGATATTCGGTATGTTAGCTCGTGAACAGGCTCGTTAGTAAGCTCGTGAATAGGCTCGATAGTAAGTTCGTATAAATTAAACTAATAATTTAACTTTAATTTTAATTTTTTATATTTTTACTTATGATAATACAAAAATATTTCAATAAATTCATTTGTTTGAATAAAATTATAAGTTTAAATGTATTATGCGTTTTAGATATATATTAAGCTCGTTTAGGCTCGATTAAGTTCGAAAAAGTTCGTGAGCCATCAACATGTTTGATAAATTTAGGCTCGAGTTCGACACGATAGTAAACGGGCCAAACTCAAACACTCAAAAGCTCGACTCGGTTTGGTTCAATTGCAGCCCTATATTTGGCTCAATTGAATCTCTTCTATAATCGAGCTATTAAATGAAATTCAAACTAACATATCCAATTAAGATCTTGAATTGTGAAACTCTTGTATACTTAGGACAGACCAATATAAATAGCATAAAAGACCCATTAAAACCTGAAATAAAACAGAGAATTTAAATCCTGTCCGAATTTTTCTTTTTCCTTTTTTTTTTCGGCCAAACTACTCAATTTCCCTCTCAACTTCGTTGGCAGCTCTGCAAAAATCCTCCTATTGTGGAAGGACATGTGAGACTTGTTGGCATAAATTATGAATATATCAGATTTCTTACATAGCTTGTACATAAAAGAGAAGCATTAAGAGTAGAGGTGACAATTCGGGTTATAAGTCAGATTCGTGTTTGATTTTAGGTTATGTTTAAAATACATCAAAAGTTAATTAAAATATAAAACAACTACGTTTTAGACAAATTGGTAACATCTTGGCGGATTCGTGTTAGTCGTGTTCAGATTCGGTTTCTCATATTCGGATTTGGGTTTCTCTCAATGACTTTGGGTCAGATTCGTATCGGATCAGATATTTGTTAGGTAAATTTTCGTGAAAGGTTTCTGTTTTCAGAAAATGGCTGGATAGTGTATAGGCTTAAGTCGAGGCCAGAATTAGATACAACGGTTCCGGCGCTCGCCTCTAAGATACAACGACTTTAACAGTTCCGGTTAGCAGCACAGCAAAACCGGAACAACAGCGAACAAGACAAGTGTTTGATTACTTTCAAGCTTTCAAGGAGGAAAATGGGCAAGATGCAAAATGCAATGCTCGATTTTATGTTTTCTGATTAATTTCGTGTTCTATTTCATCAGTAGGGGCTCCATTAATATAGGCAACGAAATGCCCGTACGGAAAATCGCGTCTGTAGGCTCGAAAAGGCACATTTACGCTGAACAGACGCACCTGCGCAGGAGAGCACGACCTAGACGCACGGGCGTGCGCTTGCCCGTGCGTGCAGGCTCAAACCTTCGGCACCCAGCACGACCCAGACGCACGGGCGTGCGCCTACCCGTGCGAGGGGCCGAAACATTTTCCCAATTGAACTATTTTAATTAATTACGAAAATTAATTAAATCTATTTAATTAATTACAAAAATTAATTAAATATTTAATTTTTAAAAGGTTTTTGGTCCAAAAAGAATAAGGGCCTTGAAGCCCAAGCCCAAGCCCACGGCCCGGAACCGGGCCGTGCCGGCCGGCGGCGCGCGCGTGCTTTGACCAAACCCACAAGCATGTAGGTCCTCTCCCCTTTAAAAACTTGGGTGCCCCCAAGGGCCCAAACCCATTTGTCCAACTTAGGATAAATAAAGTATGCAACTTTACCTCCTTTTTCCTATGTGGGATGGAGCATCTCTCCTCCCCCACATTTCCCATTTTCCATACCATTTATTTGTATTAAGTGGCTAACTTCTAGCATTAATTTCTCATTCACCCGGAATCGGTTTTGAGAAATTTCAAATGCTATTCTCATCTACTCTCTTAGTAGAATTTTTACAAATAATTTAATTCCATTTTTCACAAATGGAAACCACTTAATTAATTGGTCAAAATCGGGTCAACACCCCATTTATCAAAGACCAATTCCAACAATATTGTCACCCCTAATTAAGAACTAAGTTTCAGCTTCATCAGAAATAAGGTTGTCTAGTTCAAAAAAAAGAAATAAGGTTGTCAGATATATGAGTAAATCAATTAATAGCAAAGATTATATAATATGTGCAAATTCATGCATTGAGAATTTTGTCACATTCATTGGCCAAAAGCCGGTGTGTGGGACTTATGTACCATGTCCCTGTCTTAACTTTTTTCTAGAACTTTCATTAATCCACTTCCTGTCCAGTAGTAATCCCTGAAGTCCCAAGCTGGACGCTTTCAAAGCCATGAAATTGACACAATATTACACTGTCTGCACACCAATTAGGTATTTTGTGGGTTGGTTGTTGGGGACCAGATTATGGTTATTTATGGGCAAACAAATACATCTAAAACACCAAGATAACTCGGGCTTGGGCAGGGTCAATAATTTCTTCGAATCACTATTTTTTTTGGTTCAAATTCTCAGGGCCGGTCATGTCTATCGGGGCCTAGGAAAATGCAGTATGCAGGCCGGTTTTGCCCGCTCTACTCATTAGCGTATTATTTGATCAATGACATGAACGATGTTGTGTAGGGGTGACAACTTGACCGGCGAAAACACGACACAAAATAGGGTTTGAGTTGACACGATAAGACCCGTTAACAATCGGATTGATATCGGAGTGGCCCGATAAACACGGTAAGACCCGATAAAACCCAGTAATTTTTTAATTTTATCGGTAATTAATTATCTATAATAGTAATTTACTAGTAATAGTTATTTGTTCTTGACTATTTTTATTGATTTTTTTAGGATATATGTTTTAAGTATCAAATATAAAAAAATATTAAAGAAAGTCATAAGTCTTGTTTGCGAAGGGGCTTAGCAGGTCTAACTAAATAAATTTGACAATTTTGGTTATTGTATTATCGTGCCATGCTATGCGTTTCGTGTTTTTAATGTGTTGTGTTTGGGTTTAGATATTAGGCTCGATAAAGTTATCGTGTTGTGTTAATGCTTGGACTTAACCGTGTTTGGCGTTATTGTGTCGACCAGATAACAACACGGTACAAATGATTTGCCACCCCTTATGGTGTGATGTAAGCCATTATGTCTTTTAACTCAAGGGCAATTTTGTAAAATCAATGCATACATACCCATATCACTTGGATGGAGAAATTAATCGTAACATGGGCCCTATCCTTTCTAATATTTGATTTCAATTAAGCAATCTAAAAATTATTTCAACTTCGAATGATGTTGACTATGCGGGCGCAATTGAGACTTATCAACTTGATAATGAAATGGCGGAGATCGGCGATGCAGCGACACGACTGTCCCGTCAATCTCCTGAATCTCATCACCGAACTGCTCGGGGCTTGGGAACCCTCGAATAGTTCAAGAGCTTCGCGAAATTATTCGCACAAAGTCCCCAAATGTGATCTTTCTCTGTGAAACGAAGTGTACGACTCGCGAGATTGATAACCTTAAAATGAAATTTGGTTTTTTCGGTTTTTCTGTGGCTGCTACAGGGCGTTCGGGCGGACTTGCTATCTTATGGCGACAAAATGTTGATATTTCTTTGCGCGGATTCAATGATCGATTTATTGATGTTGATGTATCATTTGGTGGCACCAAATTTAGACTTACTGGAGTCTATGGTCAACCAGAAGTTGCTCAACGCCGTAATTTTTGGACGCAATTTAAAAATTTGGCGACCAATTCAACTGAGTCGTGGATATGTTGTGGTGATTTTAATGAGGTTTTGCAACACAATGAATTTTCTAGTCGCCGTACTCGTGCATCGTGGTAGATATCCATTTTTCGAGATGCGCTTGATTTTTGTAATCTCTCTGATATGGACTTCACATGACCAAAATTTACTTGGCAAAGATTATGGGTTTTTCCCTACACCCAACGCGCTCGTTTAGATCGTTTCACTTGTAACCCATCTCTCCGACATATTTTCCCCTACCATCGAGTCACAAACATTCCAATCTACACCTCCGACCATGCATACGTCCTTACCTCACACTCTCCATCTCACTTCTATAACCATCAAAACCGAAAATCTCGTCCAAGGCGTTTTGAGGCTTATTGGATCAAATCGGCGGAATGCGAGAAAATTATTAGCCAAAAATGGGCCGAACCGGGAGAGGATGTCGCTGATAAATTGAATAATTGCTTGTTGGGTTTAATTAATTGGAATAGGCTCACATTTGGTGATCTCACAAAAAAGGTTACACGTATTAAGCACGGAATATCTCAGCTGGAATCTGGATTAATCACGCCCCAAATTAAACAACGCCTCATCACCCTTCACTCAAAACTAGATTTATTCCTGGAATTCCACGATCTTAAATGGAAACAACTCGCAAAGCAGCACTGGTACAAAAATGGCGATCGAAACACTACTTTTTTCCATAGCCATGCCTCCAAACGTCGTGACATAAATCACATCTCAACCCTCAAAGATCACCTCGACCAACCGCACTCTGATCCTGCATCCATCGACCGTATCATCGTGAGCTATTTTGAAGATATTTTCACGTCTTCCTCTCCCTTTATGACTGATATCCAACGCAAACACTTGATAGGGTTCCACCAAGGCTTACGGGGGACATGATTGATCGCTTGATGTCTCCGTTTACAGCCGCTGAGGTCGTAAAAGCAGTCAAAAGCATGCACCCGTATAAATCTCCCGGTCCCGGTGGTATGAGTCCTATTTTTTTCCAAAAATTTTGGTCTATTGTTGGTGATGATATCTCAAACTCTGTTCTTCGCTTTTTAAATCATAGACAACCCCCCAATGGTTTAAATTTTACGCATATTGTTCTCATTCCTAAAGTGAAGAATCCTGATTATGTTTCCCAGTTTCGCCCTATAAGTTTATGTAATGTTATTTATAGAATTGCTTCAAAAGCCATCACTAACCGGATTAGACCCACCCTCACGCACATCATTTTGGAAACACAATCTTCTTTTATCCCCGGAAGGCAAATAACTGATAATATTTTGGTCGCTTACGAGATTCGTGATTCTATGAAAGCTAAAACTCGTAGTAAAAAAACGCTTATGTCTATAAAATTTGATATGAGTAAAGCTTTTGATAGAGTCGAGTGGTCTTTCGTTTTTGGTGTGCTTACATCATTGGGTTTTCCGGATTCATTTGTGGATTTAATTCGTTCATGCATTACGTCCTCGAGTTTCTCTTTTCTCCTAAACGGATCCCAATTTGGTGATGTCAAGCCACATAGGGGGATCCGTCAATGAGATCCACTTTCACCATACATCTTCATTATTTGTGCGGAAGTATTTTCGATCATTTTGCAGGACCTTCAGGCAACCGGGAAAATACATGGTATCCAAATAAACAAACATGCCCCAAATGTTTCACATTTATTTTTTGCAGATGACACTCTTCTATTTGGAAATGCGACGGAGGATGAAGCGAATTATCTTAAATTTGCGATCACGCTAATCGGAAAGGCTTCAGGACAGCAGGTGAACTTTGAAAAATCTGGAATTTTTTTCAGCCCTAACACGGACACTACGCTGGCTCAAAACATATCCCAGATTCTAGGTATCCCTATTGTGAACTCCCATGGCAAATATCTTGGCTTACCATCGATCATTGGACGTAATAAAACTGAAGTTTTCGCATGTATTCAAGATAGAGTTTGGAAAAGGATTCAAGGTTGGAAGGAGAAAACTTTATCTCAAGCCGGTCGCGATATACTTATTAAATCTGTTGTGCAGTCGATACCGACATACGCCATGTCGTGTTTTAGATTACCAGATAATATTCTCCAAAAAATCCAAGCTATGACATGTACCAACTACCAACCGTAATTGGTTCGGTGGGGCATAAAATGCATTGGTTGTCGTGGAAAAAGATTGCTAAAGATAAATCTCGGGGGGGCCTTGGTTATTGCCACCTTCGAGCTTTCGATCTTGCACTTCTGGCGAAGTAGGCATGGAAAATCATATCTCAGCCTTTCTCACTTTTGACTCGTACTCTTCGAGCAAAGTATTTTCTATCCGGGGATTTCTTTACGACGAAACTTGGTTCTAGGCCATCTTGGAGTTGGAGAAGTATCCTTGATAGTCGAGAGCTTGTGGTGTTAGGGGCGAGAAAGCTGATTCGGAGTGGTTCAAATACAAAAATTTGGGGTGATCCATGGCTACCTCGTGGCTCTAGCTTTTTTGTTCAAAGTCCGATTAATAATTTTGATAGTTCTTCGACGGTGTCTATTTTAATTGACTCTAGTAAATTAACATGGAATGTCAATCTTGTTAGAGTTCTCTTTAATCCAGAAGAAACGTCCCTAATTTTCTCCATTCCGGTCGGCTCATGTGATTTAAACGATCTTTGGTGTTGGCATCATTCGAGGAATGGAAAATTCACGATAAAGTCAGTGTACCAACTCGCAATTTCATCAAATATTGGTCTTTCTTTCGGGATTTCTGATGCGTCTGGTTCTGTTGTTAATCCTCTTTGGAAAAATATCTGGAAGCTTGGAGTTCCCCCGCGCTTCAAATTCTTCGCCTGGAAATGTGCTTCCGCCGCCATCCCCACATCTGATTTTCTTGCTGATCACCATGTCCCCTACACTGAAGCTGCATGTCCTTTTTGCTTATCACCAAATACCTCTGTTGTGCATGTATTCTTTGAATGCCCCTTTGCTACTGCTACTTGGAGCCTTGCTGGTTTGCTGGAGATTATCTCACGCTTCTCCCAACAATCATTTCCCTTGTGGTTTGGTGAAATTATTCTTAATGCTCCTTATGAAGTGAAGAACTTGTTTGCTGTTATTTGCAATTTGCTATGGTATCACCTGAATAGGAAAAAAATTTGAGAATATTAATTCTGAGCCATATCAACTTGTATTAGCTGCAAATGTCATTCTTCACGATTTTCATCGTACTGAAGGCCAGCCCGAAGTCATCTTGCCGCTACTCTCCAATCCGTTTCCATCCCCCCTCCAGCCCATTGACGTACGCTATGCTTCGACGGAGCTGTCTGCTCGTATGGAAATTGTGTAGGAATTGGGGTGGCCTTAATTGATGCTTCAGGTAACTTTCAATTGGGAGTATCCAGAAAATTCCATGGTTACTCAAATCCTGAGGTGGCTGAATTTCTTGCATTGAGAGAAGCCTTAAATTTTGCTCAACAATTTCATATTGAGTGCCCAGCAATTTTTGGTGATGCTGCTAACGTTGTCTTGGCTGCCAATGGAGAAACTACATGCCCTTCAAGTTGCTTAGCTATATTACATGATATTTATCGTCTCAAGTCGTCTATTGTTACTTGTGGTATTTTTTGGTTTCGTAGGACTTCTAATTTTTTTGCTCATAGTCTAGCAAATTTGCAAAAACTGTCATCTGATGAACTTTTCTAGAGCCATCCTCCAGAACCCCTTTGTCAATCGTTGCTGGACGATTTCCGGCGCCTCTAAGCAATATATTTCGTTTCGTTTAAAAAAAAAAATTTCAACTTAAAACCAACCAAGGGAAGCATTAAAGATAAAAATAAAAAACAATTGGTTTACCAGATAAGAAATAGAACAAATTTAAAAGGTCAAGTATAATAGATTAATTTGTTAATCTGTCAAATTAATATGTACCTAATAAATTGTCCTCTTTGAGTTTTTGGCAAGAAAGGAGAATGAGATGATGAAAACCCCAAACTTTGTACAATTCAGAAGACATAAGTGATGGGTCCAATAATTGTGGATCAAACACTTGTGTAAGTCCAATTTTGTAATTAGGCCTCATACTTGTCAACTTCAATGTGCCCAGCCCAAAATCTAGCAACTCATATCTATGATTCTGTCCTAAAATTTATAAATATTCCTTACTCATTTTCAAGTACGTAACACATTTACTACTTACTGTTTTCAACTTGTTATGGCGCGATTGGATATACTTTCATTTTAAAAAATTTTATTTTGATAAAGAATAGTGGTAAAAAAAATTGAAAAAAAAATGAATTTTGAGAATGTGATTGGATGTGAGATGAAAAATTAATGATGAAAGTTGATTTGATTTAAAAATAGTAAAACAATGATTGGATATGATTAGTAGTTAGAAATGTATAATGAGTGAATAATGAAATTTGTGGGAGAATGTGTAATAATAATTAGTTTTTTTTTTGTGAAAAAATGTGTAGATGTAAAGAAAAAATGAGAAAAAATGAAAATAAGAGAATAATATATTTTTCGAAAATTTTCATAAACAATCGCATGTTTAATAAAAAATATTCTCCAACGGAACAAAAATAGAATTCCACTCACATCTAGTCGCGCCCTTAAACCCTTAACTCTTTTTTCACCTTCACATACAAAATCTGTCACTTGAGTAAGGGATGGTTCCAAAACGCCTCAAATGTTTGGGCTAATTACAACAAAATTGAAGAGGTTTTTGAGAATAAAAAAAAATATTGAAATTTGATTACGTCTTAAATTTAAGAGGTTATCTTTAATATTTTGATCAATATAAAGAAAAATTTTAAAATATTTTTTGCTCACGAAAGAAAAAATGGCAAGACATATCAAACCACATATATTTTTTTTAATAATTTCTGAAAATCTCTAGCTTCTTTCGTATTTAGCCTGAACCTCAGGGGTTGTAAGTTGTAATTATCCCTATTGCGCAATATAGAAACATAATTAGAGATGCAATATTACTTATATCAAAAATATTACAATAACAAAAAAAAATCCTTTAAAAAAAAACTTATGTCACCTCGGTGGGAAATGAAACTACCTAAATGCTTCCCTCAAAAAAAAAAAAAAAAAAACTACCTAAATGCGATTTATATTTCTTCTTCTTTACCTTAAAGCAATGTGTTATCTAGCGATTTTAGTTCAAGAAGAGAATTCCACGAGTGCCCCTCTCTTCCCATCCATTTCATTTTCGCTGGTTTCTCAAACACCTCCCCTGCCAATTAGCCGTTAAAACCCCAATTATGGCGGCTGCTACCGCCGGCGGCGTCCGCCTTCTCCACCCTCGCCCGTGGGCGCGGAACCTCCGACGAACAGCTCGTCAGCTCTCAACGCTCGCGGCCTCTTTACCAATTGAAAATGCGGAAGAACTCACAACTACGGCTGCAGCGCCTAAACCTCTTACGAGCACAAATACGGACAAGAACCCAACGGCGTATTATCCGAAGCGAGGCCAAACTCTGGAGCTCGTCTGCGAGAGCTTAGCTTTCAAAGGCAAGGGCTTGTGTAAGGTTGCCGACACCGGCTTCATCGTCATGTGTGACCGCGCTTTGCCTGGAGAAAAGTTCATCGGGCGCGTAACCAGGAAGAAGGATAATTACGCAGAGGTTTATTGCTTATTCACTGCTTATTGTTCTTTTAAATGATAATTGTAATAGTTAGTTCTTTCATTTTCGTAACAGCTAGAATGCCTCTCGGTGGTTTTATCTGTTTGATGAGTGACTGATATATTTGAGTGGATTTTCGTATGCGTTTGTTTATCTTTACAATGTTCTATTCCAACTAATTTTTAAAATTGTGTATTTGCATAATGATTTGTACACGTTGTCTGTGAAAGACCTATTGAGATTTGAGTGGCTTAAATTGTTGGGAGTGTATGAAAAGGAGAGGAAGTTTATTAGTCGGTGTAAATTAATTTATTTTTGTGTGACAGATATTATGTGCTTTCCATGTTTGATGCAGTGACTAAATTTCTAGTCGAATTAAGTGGCTTAAGATTGTTTTGTGTATGGACGCAGGTGAAGAAATTGAAGACGATAAGTCCACATTGGGATAATGTTGAAGCACCATGTGAGTTTGCCTCACACTGTGGAGGTTGTAAAACACAGAATTTGTTGTATGAAGCTCAGGTTAGGGCGAAGGAGCAACAACTGCACGAGTTGATTGTACATGTTGGCAAGTTTTCAGACAAAGACCCTGAATTTGATGGCATCATGAAGCCCATTGTTCCTTGTGATATCCAGTTCCATTATCGGAACAAGGTCAGTGAAAAGTAGCCATTTTGCAACATTATTGAATTTTAATTTTTGTCTACAAATCCGATATTTGTGGATGTTCGGATTTATTTTTAGCTTGTGGAGTATTGTGTTACTGGTTGTTCAATCTGTTTCCTAATCATATATGTTTTGCAAGTGTCAATGTTGATTGTTTTCTTACTTCTTGGTGAAAAGTTTATACTTAGGAAGACTGAGACTTAATTATGATATTTCGGATAACATGGTTTTAAGTGAGGAAGGACAATCACGTAAAAGTCCTGATGTACATTCAACTTGATGGTTTTGCCCGGCTTTTAATGACGAGAATGCTTAGTTAACCAACCAGAACATGAATTCATGTCTTTTCCGCTTTCCAAGTTATTGCATGCTATTATAGCTTGCAGTCTTTCTTTAGCACTCAACATCACGGGTGAATGAAGATGACAGGAATAAGATACCCATAAATAAAAGGGAGAAAATGAGAGAAAAGAGAAAATTTGTTTTGAGGTTCATTTCTTTGTTCATGCAGATGGAGTTCTCATTTGGCACCAGAAAGTGGGTACCTGAAGAATTCTTGCATCAAGAGTGTGATGAAACCAACGAATATGCTTTGGGACTGCATGCTCCTGGGTTTTTTGACAAGGTTCTGAATATCAATAAGTGCTTGTTACAGAGTGACTCAGCAAACAAGGTATGCTGGTTCATATATTTTGCCTTCCTGTTAATCGATTTTTCTCATTGCTGAAACTCTTTGAATTCTAATGTCAATATAATGGAATAAAGTTCCGGTACGCAAATCTATTGACTAATGTCTCACACTTCCAAGAGAAGTACATTATTCTTAACCTAAATGTTGTTGTACAACATTCATGCATCTCTAACCACTTGTAAGTGGGAGTTAAGTTTTTGCTTCCCGCCTCTCAGGCATTGGAGGCAATTTGAAGCCTGAAACTATGATAAGATATAGATACCACATGCAGCTTATCTTTTCAGTATGCATTCCTCTATCTGTAAGCTTAGTACAACATGCAATCATTACGTATTTGTATTAGACAAACTTTGGTTATTTCATGCTATTTGGTTTGCATGCTAGTGGAATCAACGTATTATCTTCTTAATATAATTACATTTTCCCAATTAAAAACACTCTCTGATTTCTAGGTCCTTGCAGCTATTCAAGACATTTGGAGAGATCCAGAACTCGGGCTTTCTCCATATGATGTGCACTCCCATCATGGATTTTTGAAGCATTTGATGCTCAGAAGTGGCAGGTAGTCATGTCGTTCTCTCATCGCAGTTCTCTGTTATTTTAGTTGCATTAGGAAACTGTAATATGAAAACAAGTTGTACTGTGGACTTTCTCACTAAGTTGGATTTTTATAAAATAGCTGCAAAATAATTCATGCTTTGTACATGAATTTGAATGATAGTGCACCATCACCATATGCATGAGTTTGGTTTCCTGGTAGTCACCTAGGCTATTGACTATTTTAGTCCCCCAGTCTCACTTGAACTTTCACAGAAGTATCTCATACACTGAAGGGATAGCCTTTGTTGCCTCATCCTCTTGCCGAATTCTGTGTTTTATCCCAATCTAATCCAGTTTGAATTCCTAGCTTAGCTGCATTAAAGAGATCCTCAAAAGCCTATCTAAGGATGGTGTCCTTTTGGGTTTGTTTAGTTTTAACCGACTTGATTCGGGTAGATACTACATACGGATGCTTATATGTCGGAATGTTTTTGGTCTTAGCTAAGGAAGTTCTTGAACATTTAATTCAGGTTTCGCGTAGGGATAAATCCTATTCCAAATCTGATGGGTTAGAGTTTGAGTAACATACATGAACTACCTGAATCTGCAAAACCAATAATGCATCCACAGATACTTGTATCTAATAGAATTAGAACTTCAAAAAACTTAACTCAAGGGCCAAGGGGTAGGCATGTTATTATGCAATCCAAATTTAGAAAATTTCGTGGGCTTAGAAATGGAGAAGTGAAAACTGTGAGTGCAAAAACTTAAAAGAAATGAGAACTTTAAATTGCTTTGGTGGGTTATGTCTTATAATGGCTACAATACATGAACTACCTGAATCTGCAAAACCAATAATGCATCCACAGATACTTGTATCTAATAGAATTAGAACTTCAAAAAACTTAACTCAAGGGCCAAGGGTAGGCATGTTATTATGCAATCCAAATTTAGAAAATTTCGTGGGCTTAGAAATGGAGAAGTGAAAACTGTGAGTGCAAAAACTTAAAAGAAATGAGAACTTTAAATTGCTTTGGTGGGTTATGTCTTATAATGGCTACAATACATGAACTATCTGAATCTGCAAAACCAATAATGCATCCACAGATACTTGTATCTAATAGAATTAGAACTTCAAAAAACTTAACTCAAGGGCCAAGGGGTAGGCATGTTATTATGCAATCCAAATTTAGAAAATTTCATGGGCTTAGAAATGGAGAAGTGAAAAATGTGAGTGCAAAAACTTAAAAGAAATGAGAACTTTAAATTGCTTTGGTGGGTTATGTCTTATAATGGCTACAATTGAATCCCGTACTGGCTGAGCAAGAATTTATTGAATGGGTCAATAATCCAAGAAAACTACTATCAGATGTCATGTAATTTCTCAGATAAAATACAAGTAATGCACCTTAGACATTTTGGCTAAAGTCTGAAATGGAATGGGATAGTGCGCGCTTGACACCTGACAAACATTTTTAGCTTAAGTATTCATGATCATGAAAGTGTTTCAGGAATGGTTAGTCTGGATTTCTAGGAGTTTTGCCCTTCTGATCTCCGATGGTTATTTTGCATCTAAAAGTATAATTGGCTACATGACGTGATGCACAATCTGTTTATATCTTTGTTTTAGGAATGTTGAGACTGGCCAGCCTGAGCTTATGGTTAATTTTGTGACGTCGTCATACAAACCAGAATTGCTGAAACCCCTTGTTGAGAAAGTTGCAACTTTTCCTGATGTGGTGAGTGGCTGACTAATTCATATAGTTCTCATGCTTGGCTTAGCTGGTATAAACAATTTCCAGAGGAACTAATTCTTACAAAGTGTAGATAATTCTCCATAGTGTGCCATCTATTATTTATGTTTAGACTTCGGAGTTGAGATATTTTCTATTGAGCATAAACCTATCATACCTTCAGTGCACAGGAAGTCACGACTTGCATTAAAGATTTTTATTATTAGTAAAAGGCCTAATCTGATGTTAGTGCCCAGTGGAACTAAATGGAGATTGAAGATTGACTTTATTAAATACCACGCCTAAGTTTTCTTTGATTTGTTATTTCTTGCCACCTAATGGTCATTTTATTGTACAAAGGCCCCAACATTTAAATTAAGGAGGATTTTACTCGGCACCTTTTTCTTTTAACTCTCTCTTACCAATAACATAAACCCATTGAGTACCTATTTGATGGTATACATTTCCCCCCAAATATTATAGGTAAGCATCATGAACAATGTAAATACGTCGGTGGGCAACACATCTGTTGGGGAGGAGGAGTATACGCTCTTTGGTAAATCAACAATTGTGGAGAGCCTTAGAGAATTAAAGTTTCAAATTTCAGCCAACTCTTTCTTTCAGACAAATACACACCAGGTATTCGACAAAAAATCAGAACGGCTTCATACTCTTTCTTCTTATGTGTTTCTAGTGTTGTATAGTGTCAAAATGCTAAACTGAAGCAAAGCTTTCTGACTAGTTTGATTTTCCCTTTCAGTTTCACCTTTTTGCTTTTAATAATTGATGCCATCTTGAAATAGTTGTACCGTGCAGGCAGAAATTCTGTACAAACTAATTGAGGACTGCTCTTGTCTGAAAGGAGATGGCTCAGAAATAGTTTTAGACCTCTTTTGTGGGACGGGGACCATCGGTCTAACACTGGCAAAAAGGTAATTTTCTCCAGGCTGCTCAGTTATTTGTTGATCCCTGGGTTTATCTAGCTAATTCTGTTTTGCCCCAATTGCTCCCATATTCTTAGGGCGAAACATGTTTATGGTTTTGAGATAGTTGATCAAGCCATTTCAGATGCACGTCGTAATGCTAATCTTAATGGCATATCCAATGCTACATTTGTACAAGGGGATCTTAACAAAATTGGCGATAATTTTGGAGAATACTTTCCAAAGCCTGATCTTGTCATCACAGGTTATCCTCTTACTAGATTCAATCTTCCTATTTGCTGTTATTTTTCTCGAGGTGTGGCTTTTCTCGTTTTGGTTGTTTTGAGATGAATTTTGAAATTATATTATGCCAATACCGTTCTTCTACTTGCAATATATTGGAAGTTCACGAGATGACAAAGTAGAAGCCATTGATCATTTGTTCGATGGAATATATACGAGTCTTGAGTAACGCAATTAAAAAATAGCTAGCTTTTAGAAATTTGACCGATACATTCATCAAAGTAAATCTGAGACCTATCTGCCATATGAATTGAATCGATGACTGACGCACCGAGTTCTTTTTGTGAAAGTGAGTGCGTTTTAGCTGCATGTCTTTCAAAGTGCACCGTTCTGATTACTGATTTATTTCAAATGACGCAGATCCTAATCGCCCTGGGATGCACTTAAAATTAATCAAGTTTTTACTGAACCTAAAAGCACCACGCATTGTCTATGTATCATGTAATCCTGCTACGTGTGCTCGTGACCTTGATTACCTCTGTCACGGTGTGGTGAGTACCACTTTTTCGCTGATCGAAAAAAGGTTTGTGTTCTCTCTTTCGATTGAAACTCAGCAGCCTATCCCAATTGTTTGATGCAGGCTGAAAAGAATATCAAAGGATGTTATAAACTGAAAAGTATTCAACCAGTGGACATGTTTCCACACACTCCTCACATTGAATGTGTCTGTTTATTGGAGCTACGCTGATCCCACCGGCGTTACGCTTTTACCCCTATCGCAGTCGCCATTCATTACGAGTTCGTTCGAGGTATTTTTTATGTTGCCTGTAGATTACAGTTATGGTGGCTGACAGTTGAAACTCAGAATTGGTGACATAGTAGACTAGCTGCTGATATAAAGAGAACGGAAATCCTTATCACAGTGAGTGTTGTCAATTACAAATTTAATTTTTGTCCCTTATTATTTACAATGTACGTGCATTTTATGTGGACGATGTAAATTGTTTTGGTTTATAATATGTAACTAGAATAACACCCGTGTGTTACACGATATTTGTTAAAAGACAATTTTGGAGTTGCAAATTTATTTGTGATAGTTATAGGAGATCCGAAATACTAATTAGGAATTCTTAAGAAAATTCAAATTTTAGAAGAGTATTATACAACTCATTTAATTCAAATTCGGAAAACTTCTTTGTAAACCTACACCAAAATTGTCTTTTGACAAATCGAATGGAATACATCTGTCTTTTGAAAAATAGGAAACATATATATTTGGAAAGAAATGGATCATGTTTTTTTTTTTTTTTTTTTTAACGTTTTCTAAAGAAAAAAATGGAGTCTTTCTCAATATATTTTCCAAAAAATTATATGGATTTATAGGCATGTTATATAAGAATTAAAATTTACAAGTAGTTATAGATTCAATTAATTTTCAAAGTAGTTCTTACGGCCTTTTATATAAGGATACTGAAAAAATATTTTGTATATAATTTTTTATTTTTGAATTATTTTTTACCTTTTAGATTATAATAAACTGTATAGATAAAATTTTGATTTTAAATGAATCAATAGATTGTAAAAATAGAATATTTTTGGATTATTTGCTATTTTTTAAATTATATATGAAAATTTTATATATGGAAAAATATATATATTATATATATGTATGTGTAAGGTTATCACATTGATAAATGTGAAGGCAATTGGGAGAACGAGGAGTTGACACGTGTTCAAGAATAATGAAATTATAACATGTGTTATATATATATATATATATATATATAATATGTAGGGTTAATGTTGTATGCATATACTGTTGGGTAAAATATATAGTGAAAGGTTTCTGTTTTCGGAAAATGGCAAAGTGTATAGTCTAAGTCGAGGCCTGAATTGGATTCAGTCTCCGCAAGACGAAAACGCCCTGTATACCGAGTGCTTACGGTTCCGGCGCTCGTCTCTAGGATACAACTACTTTTCGTTCCGGTTAGCAGCACTAGCAAAACTGGAATCACAACGAACAAGCGAAGTGTTTCAGACTTTCAAGCTACAAAGGAAGGGAATGAGACAATAAACAAAATGCAATGCTCGATTTTCAGTTATCTGATTATTTCGTGTATGTATTCAAACAGCAGGGGTCGAATAATATAGGCCTGAGGTGCCTCGTATAGAAAGATCGCGTCTTTTGGCTCGAAAAGACACATTTTACACTGACAGATGCACTTGTTCAGGGGCGCACGACCAGACGCACGGTCTGTGCGCCAGCCCGTGCACTGGTTCACAAAAGTTCAACACCTAGCACGACCCAGACGCACGGTCGTGTGCCTGCCCATGCGTGAAGGCGCAAAACTTCGGCAGGTAGCACGACCCGTGCTTCCGCCCGTGCGTGGGTCCGAACTCTTCCCAATTGGAAAATCATTTAATTAATTACGAAAATTAATTAAATCCATTTAATTAATTACAAAAATTAATTAAACATTTATTTTAAAGGTTTTTGGTCCAAAAAGAATAAGGGTCTTGAAGCCCAAGCCCACGACCCACGACCCGGGCCGGGCCGGGCCAGCCGAAATCCCAAGCCGAGCCGGCCGGCGGGACGGCGGCGGCGGCTGGCAGCGTGTGCTTTGAACCAAACTCACAAGCATGTAGATCCTCACCCCCACATTTCAAGGCAATCTCATTTATGTGGTTTGCTAAAAAGTAAAGTTCCCCTTTCAATTTCTGATATCTTGTTTAACACAAGATCATCCAGAATTCTTATGGCTCTCGGCCATTTTTATTCTATTTTGTTAGAACATTGTCCCGACAATCCAGTTAGAATCTCGTTTTACCAGATTTCAGATCTTAGTTCCAACAACTCCATCTTTTACAAGGTGTGTAACATTTGATGTTATCACATCTTTAGTAAGACTTCATATTCAACTTGTTACGGTGTTTGCCTTTAGTGTTACAACACTTTCGACAACACCTCATGCAAATGTGGTTTCGGTGTTTACAACACTTTTGGCAACACCTTCTGTTACATTTAAAAATGCAAATGTAAAACTCCACCGTGTTCCACAAAGTATGATCATACCCCCACATTTGCCGATTTTCATTCGGAATCCCGGTTGTCTTCCTCAATCCGAAGTCGAACTATCAAATACTCAAGCCCCATTTTCTTTCGCTTGTGCTTGAGGTAGTTCTTAAAATCTTTCCACGAAGGCGGCAATTTTTCGATAATCGCAGCCACTTGAAAAGACTTGTTCAGAATCATCCCTTCAGACACTAAGTCGTGAAGTATGATCTGAATTTCTTGAACTTGGCTAATCCGTCTTGGTGTCAACCATCTTATAATCCAGAAATTTACCAACTGCAAATTTCTTTGCACCGGCATCTTCTGTTTTATATTTCTTTTCCAAAGAGTCCCACAACTCTTTGGATGTTTTGAACGAACTATAGACGTTGTACAAGGTATCGTCTAGCTCATTCAAAACATAATTCCGACACAGGAAATCACTGTTATGCCAAGCATCCACATCGATTCTTCGTTCATTGTCGGATTCTTCATCACCAACGGCATTGGGGTCCTCCTTCAGAAAACAAGACAACCCCAAGGTTGTCACGTAGAACATCATCTTCTGTTGCCATCTCTTGAAGTCACCACCGGAGAACTTCGCCGGTTTCTCGCCATGAGCAGGAGCAGCAGCCATCGGAGTGAACAATTTCAAAGCCATCGTCTCCAACAGAAACAAAGTATACTTTTCGTCTTGCGATTGTTGGGTAAAATATATAGTGAAAAAATGGTTTCTGTTTTCGGGAAATGGCAAAGTGTATAGTCTAAGTCGAGGCCTGAATAGAATTCAGTCTCCGCAAGACGAAAACGCCCCGTATACCGAGTGCTTACGGTTCCAGAATCACAGCGAATAAGCGAAGTGTTTCAGACTTTCAAGCTACAAAGGAAAGGAATGAGACAATATGCAAAATGCAATGCTCGATTTTCAGTTATCTGATTATTTCGTGTCCGTATTCAAACAGTAGGGGTCGAATAATATAGGCCTGAGGTGCCTCGTATGAAAAGATCACGTCTTTTGGCTCGAAAATACACATTTTGCACAGACAGACGCACCTGTTCAGGGGCGCACGACCAGATGCACGGGCCGTGTGCCAGCCCGTGCACTGGTGTGCAAAAGTTCGGCACCTAGCACGACCCAGACGCACGGCCGTGCGCCTGCCCGTGCGTGAAGGCGCAAAACTTTGGCAGGTAGCATGACCCGACCGCACGGGCCATGCTTCCGCCCGTGCGTGGGTCTGATCTCTTCCCAATTGGAAAATCATTTAATTAATTACGAAAACCATATATAGTGAAAGGTTTCTGTTTTCGGAAAATGACAAAGTGTGTAGTCTAAGTCGAGGCCTGAATTGGATTCAGTCTCCGCAAGACGAAAACGCCCCGTATACCGAGTGCTTATGGTTCTGACGCTCGTCTCTAGGATACAACGACTTTTCGTTCCGGTTAGCAGCACTAGCAAAAACTGGAATCACAACGAACAAGCGAAGTGTTTCAGACTTTCAAGCTACAAAGGAAGGGAATGAGACAATATGCAAAATGCAATGCTTGATTTTCAGTTATCTGATTATTTCGTGTCTGTATTCAAACAGCAGGGGTCGAATAATATAGGCTTGAGGTGCCCCGTATGGAAAGATCGCGTCTTTTGGCTCGAAAAGACACATTTTGCACTGACAGACGCACCTGTTCAGGGGCGCACGGGCCGTGCGCCAGCCCATGCGCTGGTGCGCAAAAGTTCGGCACCTAGCACGACCCAGACGCACGGCCGTGAGTGAAGGCGCAAAACTTCGGCAGGTAGCACGACCCGACCGCACGGGCCGTGCTTCTGCCCGTGCGTGGGTCCGAACTCTTCCCAGTTGGAAAATCATTTAATTAATTACGAAAATTAATTAAATATTTATTTTAAAAGTTTTTGGTCTAAAAAGAATAAGGGCCCAAGCCCACGGCCCGGCCAGCGGCGCGCGTGCGTGTGCGCTTTGAACCAAACCACAAGTATGTAGGTCCTCACCCCTTTAAAAACTTGGGTGCCCCCAAGGGCCCAAACCCATATGTCCAACTTGGGATATATTATGTGTGCAAACTTATCCTTATTTTTCGATGTGGGATGGAGCAACTCTCCTTCCCCACATTTTCCATTTTCCATACCATTTATTTGTATTTAGTGGCTAACTTCTAGCATTAATTTCTCATTCACCCGGAATCGGTTTTGAGAAATTCCAAATGCTATTCTCATCTACTCTCTTAGTAGAATTTTTTACAAATAATTTAATTCTATTTTTCACTAATGGAAACCACTTAATTATTTGGTCAAAATCGGGTCAACACCTCATTTATCAAAGACCAAATTCCAACATATACATGAGTATAATGTGACATACAAAAACGTACTGAAAATCTTGACACGTTTTCCGTGTTTTTAATAAAAAAAATTTAAAAGGCTAAGAAAGATTATTACTACGAGGATTTCTTTTTCATTTTTTTTAATTTTTTCTTTTTCATTTGTTACATCTACAAAATATTCTTAGAGCATCTCCAGCACTACTCTAAAATAGAGTAGTGCTTTTCACTAAACACCCTCCAAAGACAACGCCAAATGTCATTGCGGCATTTTGGCGTTTGCTCTGATTCACGCCAAAAATAGCGTGGTAATCTTAGTCAGCGCTACTTTTTTTATTTTTTCTTTTTTGATTTTTTTATTTAATTTGTTATATCTTTATTTAACATTAAATATTATTATTAATATTATATTCCAGTTAATCTATTACAAAATAATAGTAAAAATTAATGTTATATTAATTTCATTAAATTTAACTTTTTTTAAATTTGTTTACTTTTAAAAATAATATTAAAATTAAAATTATATTATATTCTATTATTTTCAATTTGATTAATTTTGAAGACAAAAAAATTAATAATATTATGTTAAATAAAATTATTTATATAATATTTTTGTCAATTATAAAATAATAAAAATAAAAATAAAGGAAAGAATCTTATAGACTATTCTTTTTTAGTGCAGAAAATAATGCAGACTGATGGAGATGAAATGTAGATTTTGCGCTAAAGTAGTGCAAAATTTGCACCAAAATAGTGTAGAGTGCTGGAGATGGTCTTAGGGGGCAGTTTCTTTGCTTTATTCACGATAGAAAAACTTTTGACGCATTGAGATATTTGTTAGTCCAAGTGGCTACGATAATCTAGAGGGGGGGTGAATAGATTATGCCTATTTTTCGCAAATCACCCTCTTTTTCGAATCAACAAGTAAATGACAAGAATGTAAATGCGGAAATTAAACAACACTCGTTGATTTAAAGAGGTTCAACCCACCTAGGGCCTAATCCTCTACCACCCCAAAGATCTCCTGGGATGGATTTCAAAAAGAAAAAGATTTTATTAATTACCACAATTAATACAACACCTTGAGGATCACCACAATCCTCTTACAACACCTTCAAGGAGATTACCACAATCTTCCTTCACCACCTTTGAAGAGTACCACACTCTTCAAACACCTATCACCTAAATCACCCAAGTGTATTCTTACTACAAGAATACTCACAAGGATGTCTTGTGTTGAATGATGTACAAAATTCAAGATTACAACTCTATGAAACCAATACAAAGATTGAGTGCAAGTGTAATCAAGAATCAAAAAGCCTAGACCTCAAAGATGTGCAAGTGAAAGTATTTCAGCTATTACAACAAGAATGTAAAAATGAAAGTTTGAACAATTTGCATTTCTTGTTGTGTATTTTGCTTGTATGTGTTGTGTCTTGTGTCTTCAATTCATCCTCTATTTATAGGAAGCTTCACCAACATAGGCTCCCAACATAGGCTCCTCTATCTTCACTTTTGTCTACAAAAAGAAGATCACAAGATGTAGAAATATTGTACAAAATAGAAAAGCAAATCTTGTCATTGCTCACATTTTACAACGGTTGAAATTTTGTTGTCACAAAAAATAACAAAGGGCGACCGGTTGCCCTGTTGAAGATTTCGACCGCTTTGAAAAAATAGTGCGATCCGGTAGGGGTTGCGGGGGGTGCGACCGGCCGCCCAGGGTGCGACCGTCGACCTCACCCTTGACCGGTCCCCTCCCTCTTTTTCAAGACCGTAAGTTCTGTTTCGATTATCTAATCTTCGTCTACCTGGCCGACCACTTTGGGCGACCGGCCGACCACTCCTTTTGAAATGTTGTCCGATTTTTTTGAAAAATAAACTTCAAGAAATACTCCAAAAAATTAGTAAAAACATTTTAAATCATTTGGGAGTATTTAGACAACATTTATAACATAGTTTTGGTGTAAAAACCAATTTAAACAAAACCATCAAAAGTGTTGTCCAATTTTTATCAAATTAAAAACTCTAAGAAATACTCCAAAAATTAGTAAAAACTTTTTAAATCATTTAGGAGTATTTGGACAACATATAAAAACATTGTTTTGGTATAAAAACAAAATCATCAAAATCTTGATAAAAACATTTATCTAACAAACTCCCCCTTTTTGATGATTACAAACCAAAACAATTTTTAGAAGGTCGAATTTATAACAAAACAAATTTTCCGGTCTTAAAACAACAATCAATTCCAAGCAAGATTCATCATAAGTACAAGCACACAAGGATAAGAGCAAAGATTTTTCAAAATCATTTTTACACAAGCTCCCCCTATCAACATGCATATAAAGAACAAGTATACAAGCAACAACTAAAAGCTAAAAGCTTAGCTTTCACAACTTAAGCTTGAATTCCATGAGCTTATAAGTTCCCCCTGTCACAAAACATCATTAGTTAAGCATAAAAGTCCACAATACATCAAATGGACTAAACATTATTCACAACTTATGGCTTTCAAGAGCCCTAGCTTATAGCTTTTCTTGTACGCTTATTTTCGCTTCTTTGAGCGTATGAGCATTTTTCCTATTTCTCCCCCTTTGGAATCATCAAAAAGAATGTTAGCACGATAAAAACATCATATATTCATATCAAAGTGCGCAAATTTATCGATTTATCGAGCTTATTGAAAATTGAAGCTTAAATTCCAAATAAAAAGGGAAAAGTTGATCGATTGACTTGCAAAAGCTCATTTGATTGATAAAACATGATCTCTATAAACTTATATGACTTTTCAAATCGAGAGAATCATGTAGGTGATGAATTTTTCATTGAAACATTTTTTCGAACACTTGGCGTGCGTTGAATAAAACTAGAAGTATATAACGCCTTTGAAATTCATTTAAGCCAAAAATTTTCATCACCAATTCAGTTCAAACAACACTCAATACATCATAAATATTAAGTTCATCACATTCATATGAAACTAGCATCAATAATTTTGCAAATAAGTCAAAATCTCAAGGGTTCAACCCAATTGAGCAAATGGAGTAGAATTCTTACCATTTATTCGGTAAAGATGAGCAATGATGATGATAATCGAGCTTAATGAAGTCTAAAATATAAAACATATGCAAGAAAACAAATTTGAAGTGAAATTTGTGTGATTTAGGCAAAGGGGACGAAAAATGGCCAAAATAAGTTAAAATGAAGAATGTCAAGACAGAATGTTTTAATCCATTTTTATGCTTAGGCGACGGTCGAGGTTGAGGCGGCCGTCGGCGTTGAGGGCGACGGTTGCCCTCAACCATTCCACCATCGTTTTGAAAAAATTTCCAAAATCCGAATTTTCAACCAAAAATCCGATTTTTCGCCCCTAAGTTTTAAAAACGTGCAAAATGCAATCATAAACCTCATTCAATATGCATTATGCCTAACCGAGCTCGTATTGATGCAAAAGTCTCGGAAGTTAACGGTTTAGTAAAAATGTCCGCTAATTGATCTTGAGATGGTACAAAAGATATCTCAATTTTTCGTTTTGAGACACAATCCCTTAGAAAATGATGTCGAATCTCAATATGTTTAGTACGGTTATGATGAACCGGATTTTGCGCAATATTTATAGCGGATATGTTATCACAAAAGATAGGAACATTTTCAAAAGAACATTTATAATCCGCTAAAGTTTGTTTCATCCAAAGAAGTTGTGTACAACAAAATGCCGCGAAATATATTCGGCTTCGGCCGTTGAAAGTGAAACACAATTTTGTTTCTTTGAAAACCAAGATACTAGGCAATCGTCTAAAAATTGACATGATCCGGAAGTACTTTTCCGATCATCAATATTTCCCGCATAATCCGTATCACTATAACCTTTAAGAGAAAAATTTTCATTCTTTGGATAAAATAAACCATATTGAATAGTGCCTTTCAAATATCGAAAAATCCTTTTAACTAAGACTTAAATGAGATTCTTTGGGATTGCTTTGAAAACGAGCGCATAGGCATACGGCATGAAGAATGTCCGGTCTACTTGCGGTTAAATAAAGTAAACTACCAATCATACCTCGATATTTGGATTCATCAACCGACTTGCCTTTTTCATCTTTGTCAATCTTGACGTTTGTTGCCATTGGGGTAGAGACGGTTCTTCCTTCTTCAATGCCAAATTTCTTCAAAAATTCCTTTGTATATTTTGATTGAGAAATATAAATTCCTTCTTGGCATTGCTTAATTTGAAGTCCAAGGAAGAAGTTGAGCTCCCCATCATGCTCATTTCAAATTCACCTTGCATTAACTTAGAAAATTTCTTGCACAAGGATTCATTAGTAGCACCAAAAATAATATCATCAACATAAATTTGCACTAATAAGCAATCTTGCCCTTTTTCAAAAACAAAGAGAGTAGTGTCAACTTTACCTCTTGTAAAACCATTTTGCAAAAGAAAAGAGCTAAGTCTATCATACCATGCACGGGTGCTTGTTTCAAACCATACAAGGCCTTTTTAAGTCTAAAAACATCATTAGGCCTAGAAAAATTTTCAAACCCCTGGAGGTTGTTTTACATAGACTTCTTCTTGAATAATACCATTTAAAAATACGGATTTTACATCCATTTGGTAAAGCTTGAAATTTTTAAAACAAGAATAGGCAAGTAAAATACGAATAGCTTCTAAACGTGCTACGGGTGCAAATGTTTCATCATAATCAATACCTTCTTCTTGACAATAACCTTGAGCTACTAACCTTGCTTTGTTTCGAACAATATTGTCTTGGTCATCAAGCTTGTTCCGAAATACCCATTTTGTACCAATAATGGTTTGAGATGGAGGACAAGGTACTAATTCCCATACATCATTCCTTTCAAATTGATTCAACTCCTCTTGCATTTCTAAAAACCAATCCTCATCTTCAATGGCTTCCTTAGCATTTTTAGGCTCTTTTTGAGATATAAGAGCTTTCTCGGCAAATTTTCCTCGAGTCATTACTTTATCAAGGGGATCACCAATTATAAGATCTTTTGGGTGATCTCCTTAAATTTCAATGCTACGGGAAGATTCAAGTATCACCTTTATCTTCTTGAGGAACACTTGAGCTTGAAGGTTGATCATTTTGAGTTTCATCTTGAACAATGGTTTCAACGATATCCTCTTCATCACTTTCATCATTGGGTATCCTTTCAACACCCGAAGCTTCATTGAATTTGACATGGATAGATTCTTCAACAACCCCACTAGTCTTATTATAAACCCGATATGCTTTGCTCTTGATTGAATACCCCATAAATATTCCTTCATCGGCCTTAGGATCAAGTTTGTCTAATTGATCCTTAGTATTCAAAATAAAACATTTACATCCAAATATTTTGAAATAACTAATATTTGGAGTTCTTCCTTTCCAAAGCTCATATGGAGTTTTATTCATTTTAGACGAATATAAACTCGATTAATGACATAGCAAGCGAGATTTACGCTTCGCCCAAAAATATTTTGGAAGTGAAAATTCATTGAGCATGGACCGACTCATTTCTTGAAGTGTCCGATTCTTCCTTTCGGCTACTCCATTTTGTTGAGGTGTCCTTGGAGCCGAAAAATTATGACTATATCCCTTGGTTTCACAAAAGACTCTAAATTCGCCAAAATTCTCCACCTCGATCACTTGAATGGACTTAATAGTATCTTCCTTTTCATTTTCAATGAGTCTACACAACTTAACAAACTCATTAACGGCATCGCTTTTATTTTTAAGAAATAGAGCCCAAGTATATCTAGAAAAATCATCAACTATAACAAAGGTGTAATGTTTTCCACTTAGACTTGCCGTACCAATATCCCCATACAAATCAAGATGAAGCATTTGTAGGGGTTTGGTAGTGGAAATTTCATTTTTGGGCTTAAAACTACTTTTAACTAATTTGTTCTTTTGACAAGTGTCACATAAGCCAAGATTTTCAAAATTCAATTGTAGTCCTTTTACATGTTGGTTTTTGTAAATACTTTGCAAATTTTTGTATCCAACATGTCCAAGTCGCCTATGCCATAAGCTAGTTAAATCATTATTGGCGACAAGACAAGAAACATTTTGACTAACCAAATCACTTGTACAAATTTTGTAAAGATTGCCTTTTCTAATTGCTTCACAAATAATTTTATCATTTTTGGAAATAAGACATTTTTCTTTATTAAAAACAACATTATAATTTGAGTCACAAAGTTGGCTAACACTTATCAAAATGAACTTAAGCCCTTCTACTAAAAGAACATTACTAAGAGAGAAAGAAGACTTACCAATTTCTCCATTTCCAAGAATTCTTCCTTTGCCATTGCCGAACATGACCATACCTCTTCTTGGCTTGATGTTGGTAAAAGTTCTCTTTTCGGTCATATGGCGCGAACATCCACTGTCCACGAGCCATTTTGAATCTTCCATTGTTGTTATAGCCCCTATAATCTACAAAGGAATTATTTTTAGATACCCTATAATTTTGGGGTCCATGGGGGTTAGCCTTGAGACCTTTAGGTCTCCAATAATAGCTAAAATTATTCTTCAATTTACAATTGCTAGCATAGTGTCCATTCTTACCACAATAAAAACAAGTAATAATACGAGGACTACTAAAGACGTACAAAGGTTGGACCTTGGTCTTTTTTCTTAAAAGCATTTTGAAAAGGTTTATAACCAAGTCCTAATTTAGAATGCTCACCTCTTTGTGCATCTAAAATTTTTGTGACTTTATCCGTACTTAAATTGAATCGATGCACATCCTTTTTCAAATTTTCAATATCATTTGTGAGCGTTTGTTTTTCGGTTTCAAGAGTACGGACTATAGTAAGAGTAATAACATGAGCTTTATCAAGAGAGTCATAAGAAGTAAATAATTTATCATTTTTCTAGTTTAAGCTCTTTATGCTCCTTTTTCAAATTCTTGTATTTAACAATCAAATTTTGAAACTCATTTCGCAATTTATCAAAATCACATTGTAATTCATCAACTAGGGAAGAAGATGAAGCATTAGAGCGTACCTCGGTATTTTCATCGTCTATGGCCATAAGACCATGTTCGGATTCTCCTTCCTCGTCGGTTGTTTCAAGTAATTCATCCCAAGTTTTGACGTCCGCATTTAACGCCTTCTTTTTCGGAAAAGGCTTTTTCTTCTTTTGTTCCTCTTCCGCTAATTTTGGGCAATCGTCTATGTAGTGCCCGGATTTTCCGCATTTGAAGCAAGAATTGTCTCTTGGCTTTCTTGCTTTATTTTTGTTTACAAATTTTGCAAACTTTCTAACAAGCCGTCGTTTCTTCATCATCCTCATCACTAGCATAATAAACATTATTAGAAAAAGATGCTAAGCCTTTAATAATATTTTGCGTACCCGATTTAGAGGTGGATGGTTGAGAATTTTTCCTCTCCTTGAGATATACTTCATAAATGAGGAGATTCCCAATGAGCTCATCAAACTTGAGTGTCTCAAGATTTTGAGCTTCTGTGATTGCCGTCACCTTTTCGGACCATGAGCCGGGAAGGGCGTTTAATACCTTGGTCACCTTGTCTTCTTCGGAGATGACCTTTCCAAGAGCCACAAGAGGATTGACAATGTTGTCAAGCCTTTCCACCATTTTTGATATGCTTTCACCATCATGCATATTGAAGTTTTCAAAGTCTTTCACAAGCATTGTTTTTCTTGCTTGCTTTACTTTCTTTGTGCCCTCATAAATGGTTTCTAATTTTTCCCAAACTTCATGTGCCGACCGTATGCCTCTTATGCGATTATATTCGGTGGCGGTAAGAGAGCAATGTAAAATATTTAAGGCCTTACCATTTAGAGAGAAAGCCTTCTTGTCATTTTCATCGTACTCCTTGAATGGCTTGGGAGTAGTGGTACCATCCTCCAATTTTGTTGTTGGTTGAGCAACTCCTTCAATGACCACATTCCAAATATCAAATCCGCATCCTTGTAGAAAGCACTCCATGCGGTCTTTCCAAAATGCGTAGTTGTTGGCGTCGAATAGTGGTGGCTTGTTGGTGGAGGCGTCGGTGGTGAGATAAGCTTCATTCGCAGCCATGGATCTTTCCTCTTTACTCGGAACGAGCTTAGCCAAAGAGTTTGGCTTTGATACCACTTGTTAGTCCAAGTGGCTACGATAATCTAGAGGGGGGTGAATAGATTATGCCTATTTTTCGCAAATCACCCTCTTTTTCGAATCAACAAGTAAATGACAAGAATGTAAATGCGGAAATTAAACAACACTCGTTGATTTAAAGAGGTTCAACCCACCTAGGGCCTAATCCTCTACCACCCCAAAGATCTCTACGGGATGGATTTCAAAAAGAAAAAGATTTTATTAATTACCACAATTAATACAACACCTTGAGGATCACCACAATCCTCTTACAACACCTTCAAGGAGATTACCACAATCTTCCTTCACCACCTTTGAAGAGTACCACACTCTTCAAACACCTATCACCTAAATCACCCAAATGTATTCTTACCACAAGAATACTCACAAGGATGTCTTGTGTTGAATGATGTACAAAATTCAAGATTACAACTCTATGAAACCAATACAAAGATTGAGTGCAAGTGTAATCAAGAATCAAATAGCCTAGACCTAAAAGATGTGCAAGTGAAAGTACTTAGGTTAATACAACAAGAATGTAAAAATGAAAGTTTGAACAATTTGCAGATTTCTTGTTGTGTATTTTGCTTGTATGTGTTGTGTCTTGTGTCTTCAATTCATCCTCTATTTATAGGGAAGCTTCACCAACATAGGCTCCCAACATAGGCTCATCTATCTTCACTTTTGTCTACAAAAAGAAGATCACAAGATGTAGAAATATTGTACAAAATAGAAAAGCAAATCTTGTCATTGTCAACTTTTAAACGGTTGAAATTTTGTCATTAAAAATAACAAAGGGCGACCGGTTGCCCTGTTGAAGATTTCGACCGTTTTGAAAAATAGTGCGATCCGGTAGGGGTTGCGGGGTGCGCGACGGCCGAGGTGGGGTGCGACCGGTCGCCCTAGGGTGCGACCGGTCGACCTCACCCTTGACCGGTCCCCCTCCCTCTTTTTTCAAGACCTGTAAGTTCTGTTTCGATTATCTAATCTTCAGGTACCGGTCGACCACTTTGGGCGACCGGTCGACCACTCCTTTTGAAATGTTGTCCGATTTTTTTGAAAAATAAACTTCAAGAAATACTCCAAAAAATTAGTAAAAACATTTTAAATCATTTGAGAGTATTTAGACAACATTTATAAACATAGTTTTGGTGTAAAAACCAATTTAAACAAAACCATCAAAAGTGTTGTCCAATTTTTATCAAATTAAAAACTCTAAGAAATACTCCAAAAATTAGTAAAAACATTTTAAATCATTTAGGAGTATTTGGACAACATATAAAAACATTGTTTTGGTATAAAAACAAAATCATCAAAATCTTGATAAAAACATTTATCTAACAATATTGATCAAGTTTTAATTGAAAAATATAATCAGCCCAAACATATGTAATTTTTTTTTTCTTGCTTATTAAAGAAATTATCTGTCTAGTTATCAGATTATATTGAATAGATTTTTGTTAATAGACACTTTTATTTGTCGTTGTCAGTTAGTTATTTGTGTTGGAAATATTTAATTTGGACTTACATATGTTAATTAAATGTGTATAGTTGTCTTACGGTTTAATACAATTAAAGTGATCTAATAAGGTTTTAATTTTGGATTAAAATGGTATCAAATTATTATGGGATTAAATGTGTAGATACTATTAGGTGATTTTCTATTTGTTAAGGGACCAAATAGAAAATAAAGGGGATACTTATCCAAAACGGTTATGGTCCCCGGGCGACGGTTCTTAAAAAGGATAAAACGTCTGTTTCCCTACAGAACATTAGATACAGAACTCTCAAGACTCTCAAGAGAATCGCTCGTCTGGAAGGCCGAAAACCAGATCCCAAAAATCAGATCAAGATTTCTCACGAACCCTAATGGATTGAGGTACGCTTATGTGTTTATGTTTAGTTTCTTCTCTTTCTCGGATTGTCATGGTAGATCGGTTCAGGCATGCTTTTATAGATTTCGTGAATTAAAGCATGTCTTTGTGATTTTGATTTCTAACAAGTGGTATCAGAGACACTCTACTCATGATTCTCTGAGAATTGCGAAGAATTTCGGAATAATTTTATGGTTCTTCGTGAGAATAAAATTAGGGTTTTATGAATTTCTTGAATTTTAAGGTTTTGATATTCGGTTCTTCGATTTGAATGAATTCAGAAAATTCTTTCAAATTGACGGGTTCTTTCGTGTAATTATTTGGACTGGATTTCCGGATCAAACAATTTTCGTATTGCTTTGATTTCGGATCCTTCACTTTTTCTTTGGCGGTTTGTTTAAATCAAGATATTTGGAATCAGATTAAAATTGTACTCCCTCCTATTCACAATAAGTGTCTTTTTGGCCCATAAAATATTTTTCGAAAAGAATGTCCTTCTCACATTTCAAGGTTGGTAACAAAAAGATTTCCCAAATTACCCTCATATATATTTATTTTCCAACTACACTAATACCTAAATTTGTTTGTTCCAAAGTAGCATTTATTATTAATTAAGGGTATATTGGTATTTTAACACAATCCTTAATATGTGTATTTTTTCCTAAAAAGACACTTATTTTGAATAGGAGAGAGTATCATTGTTCTGTCTCGTTATCTTTTAATTATGGTTTCTAATGGATTCGAAATAAGCATTTACGTAATTCCTCTCCAAGCCACTTTTGTCTTTTATTGTGATATATTAATGTACCTGCAATTCTTCAATTGCTGATTCATGGGCTTGTCTGCCACTTCAGTTTTGTTTTTGTGTTGGAGGAATAATGATGATGTTGGTGTTTATTTTTATGAATCCATCAAGTATTTTTGGAGTTCATGAACAGATTCTTCAAGCATGCAATCCTTGGTTTTTTTTTGATTACCCTGTTTTATTAGCAAAAGGGATTTTCTGGAATATTGTTGTATGTCTTGCCGACGGCGGGAATGATGATGTGCATATATATATTGTTCGATCATTTAATTTTAAATTTGTTTGGTACATTTCATGTCCCTATTTATTTTGTCTAATATTTAAAAAGAATTTATTGAAACAAGAAGTCGCCAAAGTGACCTCTCTTGTGTAGATTTATTCATTAAGAATATTAGATGTTTGTGTTTGTGCATATTCATGTGGGTATTAGCCGGACCAAAAGAAGGTTACCACTTGGCCCGAAATGCATAAACACATGTGATGGTAAATACGTGACAATTATAAGGTTGTCCATGCAAGTGATTTGTCGGCCCAAAGGAAGACAATATTGCTTGACATGATTTATTGTCAGTGTTTGATCTCTACAAAGAGGTAACCATTTACAAGTTAATATTACTGTCCAAAGACTTGATATTAATGTTGTGTTAGGTGTCTCGAGATGTTACCAACTTATTTAAATTTAATGATTGATTATTCGGTTTAATGTGAGCATGACAGTTAATTTTGGTTTTGTTCTCTGTTCAGCTATGATGTCTGCTACTTCTATTTCTGCTAACACCAACAACATTCCCATGCTCAATGGGTCGAACTTTAAGGATTGGAAAGAGAACATTCTGATCATTTTGGGCTGCATGGATCTGGACTATGCGCTAAGGGTTGAGCAACCCCCTTCTCTTACGGATGCAAGTTCTGCAGAGGAAAAGTGGAACTTTGAGAAGTGGGAGCGCTCAAATCGCGTTAGTCTGATGATCATTAAACACGGCATTCCAGAAGCCTTTCGAGGCACAACTTCTGAGGAAGTTACTACGGCCAGTGAGTACCTTGCGGAAATTGAAAAGCGTTTTGTTAAAAACGATAAGGCCAAGACAAGTACGCTTTTGGCTAGCTTGATCTCACTAAAGTATAAGGGCAAGGGAAATATAAGAGAGTACATCATGGAGATGTCTCATCTTGCTTCAAAGTTAAGGGCACTAAAACTCGAGGTGTCTGAGGACTTACTCGTGCATTTAGTGTTAATATCGTTTCCTGCTCAATTCAGTCAATTTAAGGTCAGTTACAACTGTCAAAGGGAGAAGTGGACTCTTAATGAGCTCATTTCATATTGTGTGCAAGAAGAAGAAAGGTTGAAGCAAGAAAGAACTGAGATTGCTCAATCGCGATCTTCTTAGGATAAGGGCAAAAGGAAAAATAATGTTGAGAAAGTCGCTAATGATAAGGGTCCAACACAAAAGAAAAGAAGGTGAAACTCGGGATGGGTTTGTTTTTTTGTGACAAACCTGGACACAAAAAGAAGGATTGTACCAAGTATCGCGCTTGGCGTGTGAGGAAAGGTACATTTCTTACTTTGGTCTGTTCTGAAGTTAATTTAGCTTCAGTACCTGGAAACACTTGGTGGTTAGATTCTGGTGCTACTACTCACATAAGTGTTTCAATGCAGGGTTGCCTGAGCTACCAAAAGCCAACTGATGGTGAAAGATACATCTTTGTGGGTGATGACAAATCGGTGGAAGTGGAAACAATAGGGCATTTTAGATTGTTATTAGGAACTGGTTTCTTTTTGGATTTGAAAGACACTTTTATTGTACCGTCGTTTAGACGGAATTTGGTTTCTATTTTCTTACTGGACAAATATGTTTTTTCTTGTTCATTTGGAAATTGTCAGTTTAGTCTTTCATTTAATTCCAATATTGTTGGTACCGATTCATTAAGTGCTTATGACAATCTATATATGTTTGATACTATTGTTTCGTATAATGAATCCCTGCATGTTGAATCAAGAGGTACTAAGCGAAAATTAAATAAAGAAAATTCGGCTAAATTGTGGCACAAGCGTTTAGGTCATATCTCAAAAACCAGAATTGAGAGACTTGTGTCAGATGGTATTTTGGATACACTTGACTTTTCGGATCTTGATGTTTGTGTTGAGTGTATTAAAGAAAAACAGACCAAAATAAAGAGATTAGGTGCCAACAGAACTTCAGACGTCTTAGAATTAATATATACGGACATTTGTGGGCCATTTCCTAAGGCTTCTTGGAATGGTCAACATTATTTTGTATCATTCATAGACGATTACTCACGCTATGGGTACCTATATCTAATTCATGAAAAATTAGAGGCACTGGACATGTTTAAGGTTTTTAAGGCTGAAGTTGAGAATCAACTCAACAAAAGAATTAAAGCTGTCAGATCTGACCGTGGAGATTAGTACTACGGCATATATGATGGTTCAGAAGAACAACGTCCAGGGTCATTTGCTATCTTCCTAGAGGAATGTGGAATCGTCCCACAGTACACCATGTCGGGGACGCCTAATGAATGGTGTTGCAGAAAGACGAAACATGACTCTAAAGGATATGGTGAGGAGTATTATTAGCCATTCCTCCTTACCAGAAACACTCTGGGGAGATGCACTAATGACTGCAACTTATATTCTCAACAGGGTACCAACTAAAGCAGCTGCTAAAACACCTTTTGAGCTTTGGACTGGGCGAAAGCCGAGTCTAAACCATTTTCACATATGGGGATGTCCAGCTGAGGCTAGGCCTTATAGGCCAAATGAAAAGAAATTGGACTCCAAAACAGTTAGCAGCTACTTTATTGGTTACTCAGAAAAATCAAGGGGTTTTAAGTTTTATGATCCCACTAGAAGGTCTATTTTTGAGACGGGAAATGCGGTATTCTTTGAGGATGTTGAGTTTGGGGGGAGAAATAAGGTTAGAGACATTACCTTTGAGGAGGAGTCGATCTCGACACTTGCTACTGCTTCTGATGATGTTCAAGTTTCTATTCATGTCATTAGCCGAGAAGTAGATTCGGAACCTCAATAGGATAATGTTGAAGAACTCCCCATTCAAGTTGAAACTATTCAGGAAGAACAAACTCAACAATCTCAAGAACTAGTGTCATTAAGGAGGTCCACTAGAGAGAAGAGAAATGTTATTCCGGATGATTATGTGGTATTTCTCCAAGAAAATGAGGATAATAATGGATTGATGGAAAATGATCCTATCAATTTCTGTCAAGCCATGCAGGATCCAAACTCTCAAAAGTGGATTAATGCCATGAATGAAGAGTATGAGTCAATGCAAGACAATCAAGTTTGGGATCTTGTCCCATTACCTGAAGGTGCGAAACCTATTGGTTGCAAATGGATTTTTCAGACCAAGAGGGATTCGAAGGGTAATGCGGAAAGATATAAGGCTCATCTTGTAGCTAAAGGCTTTACTCAGAAAGAAGGCATTGATTTTAAAGAGACTTTCTCTCCGGTTTCCACGAAAGACTCTCTCAGGATAATTATGGCATTAGTTGCACATTTTGACCTTGAGTTACATCAGATGGATGTAAAGACGGCGTTTCTCAATGGAGACATTGACGAGACGATATATATGGTGCAACCAGAAAAGTTTGTGTCTAGAGACCCAAAGTCTATGGTTTGCAAATTAAAGAAATCCATCTATGGGCTCAAGCAAGCTTCTCGTCAGTGATATCACAAGTTTTATCAAGTAGTAGTCTCGTTCGGTTTTGAGACTAATGTTGTTGATGATTGTGTGTATCACAAGTTCAGTGGGAGTAAGTGTATTTTTCTGGTCTTGTATGTGGATGACATTCTGCTTGCTACTAATAACTCGGGATTGTTGCACGATACCAAGAAATTTCTATCAAAGAAATTTGAGATGAAAGATCTTGGGGAAGCTTCTTTTGTTCTGGGGATCCAAATACACTGGGATCGTTCTCGGGGTATTCTTGGATTATCACAAAAGAGCTACATAGAGAAAGTGTTGCAAATATTTGGCATGTAGAACTGCAAACCAGGAGACACCCCTATAGCTAAAGGAGATAAGTTTAGTCTCGAACAATGCCCTAAAGGAAATCTGGAAATTAAGCAAATGCAGAAGATTCCCTATGCTTCAGCTGTTGGGAGTCTTATGTATGCTCAGGTCTGCACAAGACCTGATATAGCGTTTTTGTTGGTATGTTGGGCAGATATTTAAGTAACCCTGGTATGGATCACTGGAAATCAGCCAAACGGGTGATGAGGTATTTACAGAGAACAAAAGATTACATGCTCACATACAGAAAATCAGAACAGTTGGAGATCATAGGGTATTCTGATTCTGATTTTGCGAGATGCCAAGACAGTAGGAGATCCACTTCGGGCTACATTTTCTTATTGGCTGGAGGAGCCATTTCATGGAGAAGTGCTAAGCAGACATTTGTAGCATCTACTACCATGGCAGAAGAATTTGTAGCATGCTATGAGGCATCCAATCATGGAATATGGCTGCGAAATTTTGTCACTGGGCTGCACATTATTGGGAATATAGAAAGGCCACTAAAGTTGTATTGTGACTAACTCGGCAGTGCTATATTCTAATAACAACAGGAGCTCTACTAAGTCAAAGCACATTGACATAAAGTTCCTGGTTGTGAAGGAAATGGTACAGAGTGGTCAGATAACTATAGAGCATATTGGGACAGACTCAATGATTGTGGATCCGCTTACTAAAGGATTAACACCCAGGGTCTTTCACGAGCATCTTTGCTTTCGGATGGGTGTAATCTGATTTCGGATATTTTGGTTTAGTGGGAGTCTGTAATTTTATTGCTCTATACATTATTTTGGACACATTTTGTGTATTTGGATATTTCTGTACAGATATAAAATATTCAGTTTATTACACTCTGTCATTTTGGTTATGATTGATCTCACTAAGGAATAAGGTGGACCAGCTGGAAATAGACATGTTAGATCACATTACATGTAATTTCCATGCTACGCACTCATGATTGATCTATGTCATTTGGTTGTGCTAGTATATGTGATTATTGATGGATTTATTCACGCATAAAGTGATGAAAGCCTCTTTAGTCATGTATTAGTGCAATCAATGGACGGGATTGTTAAGGGATACTCTTATATGTGACAGCAAGGTTTGAGCTCATAAGGTATTGCACATTTGTTTGGTAACATATGTAGTCCAAGTGAGAGATTGTTGGAAATATTTAATTTGGACTTACATATGTTAATTAAATGTGTATAGTTGTCTTACGGTTTAATCCAATTAAGTGATCTAATAAGGTTTTAATTTTGGATTAAAATGGTATCAAATTATTATGGGATTAAATGTGTAGATACTATTATGTGATTTTCTATTTGTTAAGGGACCAAATAGAAAATAAAGGGGATATTTATCCAAAACAGTTATGGTCCCCAGGCGACAATTCTTAAAAAGGATAAAACGTCTGTTTCCCTACAGAACGTTAGATACTGAACTCTCAAGACTCTCAAGAGAACCGCTCGTCTGGAAGGCCAAAAACCAGAGCCCAAAAACCAGATCAAGATTTCTCACGAACCCTAATGGATTCAGGTACGTTTCCGTGTTTATGTTTAGTTTCTTCTCTTTCTCGGATTATCATGGTAGATCGGTTCAAGCATGCTTTTATGGATTTCGTGAATTAAAGCATGCCTTTGTGATTTTGATTTCTAACAATTTGTTGTCTTAATAAAGACAAGCTTATATTGAAATAGCGGAAAGCTTATTATTAGCAGCTGCAAATCTACTCTAATTGAATTCAAATCAATCTCTTACCACATAAAGCTTTCTACTTATAAGATACGTACAAGCAGGGGTGGCAATCTCCAGTACAACACAAAAATACGACCTGAGTCTAACACAATATAAGCGGGTTAGAGTCGACCCAATTATTATTCAGGTCATAATCGTGTCAGACTCAATTAACCTGAATAATATCAATGACAATTAATTCTACTTTGAGTATTTGGTGTTAATTAATTGTCATTTCATTGATATTTGCATCATATGTTTTTGTTTTCTCTTAAACCTTAATTGCATTTTTTTTGTTTAAATGTTAACATGTTGTAGGAGTACAACTTATTTAAATGTTAACATGTTCATATTTTGATTGTAATTTGTTATGTTTTTAATATTCTAATATATAAATAACCCAAAATTCTCAATTTATCATAATAAAGAGATGGTTATTTCAAGGCTAAAAAATATACAAGTTATTTCGAGTCGTGTTTGGGTTGGTCAAATATGTGTAATTATCGTGTCTCAACACGACGCGCGACCCTAAACACGACTCGTATTGCCACCCCTACATAGGAGCTTATAAGATTTTCAAATAAACCTGGCCAAACAACATCTTAAACACCCTATAGAATTCACAAGTTCTTTTAATCCATTTGCGGACGAAAAACTGTGTGCAGAGATAGAACATGCAGTAGAAAGAGTGAGTTTTCAAGGCATCGAAATTATCTGAAATAATGCACAAGAATTTAACTGTGTTTTACTTTAAAAAAATAGAAAAAAGAAAATAAAAACAATACATATTATAAATAGTGAATTAAAAAAAAAGGAAAAAAAACAGAGGCTGCCTCGTAGCTTTCTGTATAAATTAACCGTTTACCACATATTGGAAGCGGGAAGTTCAAATTCACTTTTTCATAAGCAGTTACTTTCTCAATTGTTAGGTAAGGAGCCCCACCAAACACAATTGGTCAATCTTGAGGGTTGCCTGTTTTCAAAAGTTGGAAGTTGCCAAATTGCATTTGGCTTGCAATTCTCTTCCGTGAATTGCTCCATTTATTTGCCTTTTTGGGGAAATACAAAGGGGTTGGGGAGAGTGTTCTTTGATAGCTAACAAAGTAGTAGTACGAGTCTTTTATTCTTGGGTTTGGTCCATAAAACTCAAGGGGTGTATTTTTCTTGTACCGGAAAATTCTTTATTAGTAAAGAACGGAAACTCTCGTGGACGTAGGTGGGTTTTGCCGAACCACGTAAAATCACCGTACCATTTTATTTTATGTCGGTGTTATTTATTTTTTGTCATCGTCTTGTTGGTGTGATTGTCGGATATTCTGGCTAAATCAAATCTCGAATTACAACAAGCCTCCGTTGCGCCCAACATCAATAACCCTCTGGCAAAAAAAAATGACCGTCGTCTCCAGCGTCATTTCAACTTCCCAATCCCAAATCTTCCGTCGGCTACCCTCCTCAAATCGGGTGGCTTTTACAACACCTAAATCATTGAGTTTCCCACGTTCTGGCAATCTTGATGGTCAAATCAAGACAAGCAATCTGTAAATCGAAGAACAAAAATTCACATGAATCTGGTGACCTGAGTAGAATTGGAAGAAATCAACATAAATTTCTCAAAAAGGGGCAAAGTCGAACTACCTACTGACCCTATTGACAAGAAATTAAAGAAGAAGAAGAAGGCAGAAGAAGCCGAGGAGGATGAATTAATCATCCGCTATACATTTGGAAAACCCTCAACCACCACCGGCAATACGTACTATTTTGGTGATTTTCGAACTGGTAAATTCTTTAAATACTCATTTTCTGCGGCTTTGGTTTGCATTGTGTATTTGGCACTGGCAAGCCTTAAAATTTCTGAAATTCTTAATTGAACAGCAATTTTACAATAGTCTGTAATCGAACAAAAGATTCACATAGAAGAATTTAGTAAGAGAGATTATTGGAGAAGGGTTTTTTTTTTTGGAAAAAAAGTTCTTCCATAAGAAGAAATTTCATTCGATTAAGAAGTTTGATCTCCCAGTGCAATGCCTAAGAGTAACAAAATGCTCTATTACATAACGAAATTCACGAAACGGGAAATAGCATCAAGTAAAAAACGGAAATCCTAGAAATGCCTCGACATAGGTATAGAAAATAGCCAAAATAGGTGTACGACTACTTGGATCTCTGCCTCATCTTTCGGCGCTTCCTCTTCAACCTCCTCATACCCTTCTTCTTCCACTTAGCTCTCATGGTGAAGGAGAAATTGCTATGGAACTGAGGACGCCTCCCTGTGAGAACCCTGTAAAAAAAGAGAATACAGATTATTGGAGAAGGGTTATCTCAATTTAGTTAAAAAATAGTTACTTAGAAATTGGAAGTTAGAAGAGAGATAATTTTTCTTGGTAGAAAAAAATTTAGTTAAAAAATAGTTACTTAGAAATTGGAAGTTAGAAGAGAGGTTATTTTTCTTGGTAGAAAAATGAGACTATTTAGGCTAAGAAATAAAAAAGAACTTTGTAAAGAATATTTTAGTATCCATAACCCTTTATATGGGTGTTGACCAGGGTTCGAACTCTGTATCTTTCAGTTTATTTGAAATTTATCCCCTCCCCTCCAACCACTTAGTCCAAACTTATTAAAGAAAAAAGAATATTTTATTCTATTGATTATTCTTCTTTAATTTTTTTTGGCTTGTTACAAAATGAGTAAGCACCCCTATTTATACTAAGACAACTTCATAACCAATTGCTAGAATTTATTTGATCTAAAGGCTATAATTACCACTAAATTATCTTCTAAAATATCTAGCAACCTAAAAATTTCTACAAGCTTTCTTCAACTAATATCTAAGATATTTTAATAAGCTATTTCTAGAGAAATTTTAAAACTTGCGGCATTTGGGCTTGGACTCTTATTTTATGTTTTAACTAAAAAATATATTTTCAAGCCCATTATTATTTGGACTCAAATCAAGTTTATACTCCAACAAAAAGATCATAAATATAAGTCAATATATCACATTCATATAAACTAACAAGGCCAACAACGAAACTCATATATGTTGGCATGATCACGATTATATATGCTAACAAAAAAAAATCTCATATTAACTGACAAAGACAATGAAATATTAATTTACTTGCCTTTTAATTAATGTATTATTTTTTTATTATCGTTTTCTATTTGAGCTCTAGACTCTTTCATCATACGTTATTAAGTCACAAATTTTAATTCTTTATTATGATTGCAAAGTACAAATAAAGACGGATCTACATTTCCTAATGTGTGGACACGTGCCCCATAGCCTTTTCTCCTCCTTTTATTCATTCTTTATTCTTTATTTTTGAAATTTATATTTAAGTAGGTTAAAATAAAAAAATATGCATTTTCAAAAACATCGTGTGTAATTTTTCATAGTTTTTTTTCTCTTTTTTTGCTAATCATTTATCATTTATTTTTAAAAGCTATACGTAATAATTAGTTTATTAAAAAAATAAAGTGTGTCTCCACTATTTTTTTTTTAAGAGTCCACTAGTTGTTTACTAGTTGTTTTGATGTAGTTTATAATTGTATTTAATTTGTGTCCCATTTCTAAAAAGAGGAAGTCTCTTGTGAGACTGTCTCACGGATCTAATTCGTGAGACGGAGCTCCAAATAGTCATTTCTCCTCTTGCTCTCTCATCTTAATGGTCCCCACTCCACTATCTCTCCTCACCTCCGCCACGTTGATATGCACTCATTCCCTTCTTTCTTCACATCCAATTCCTTTTGTGATCCCCCATCTCTCTCTTCTCTATCTCTCAATCTGCCCCCTCCCTCACTCACTCTCTCTCTCTATACATAACATTTTGGATACAAAAATCTCACAAAAATGTAATATTTTTCATAAAACGTATACTTTTTAGAATAAAATTGATATTTTTTTAATAAATAGTGATACATTATTTTTAACAAAATGTAATATTTGTTTTAATAAGAAGTTATACCTTTTTTAATAGAAAATTGTACTTTTTGAACAAAAAATAATACTTTAGTTTTAATTTAAAGTAATATTTATTTTAATAAAAAGTGATACTAATTCTATAAAAAGTGATATTTCTTACATGAGAAGTGATACTTTATCCATAAAACAAATATTTTTTTTAATAAAAAGTGCTATTTTCTTAAATAAAAAGTGATACATTTTAAGAAGTGATTTTTTTTTGAGTCTAAATGTGATACTTTTTTCATAAAAAATAATTTTTTTCGAGTCTAAATGTTATACTTTTTCATAAATAGTGATACTTTTTCATAAGAAGTGATACTTTTTTCATAAGAAGTGATTTTTTTTTCGAGTCTAAATGTGATACTTTTTTCATAAAAAATGAATTTTTTTTCGAGTCTAAATGTTATACCTTTTTCATAAAAGGTGATACTTTTTTCATAAGAAGTGATTTTTTTCGAGTCTAAATGTTATACTTTTTTCATAAATAGTGATATTTTTTCATAAGAAGTTATTTTTTTAGAGTCTAAATGATTCTTTTTTTCATAAAAAGTGATAATTTATTTTCCTTATCGTTTTACTTTGTTTCATGAATGTAGAGATAAATGAGGGACGTTAGTGGGGAGAGAGAGAGAGAGAGAGAGAGAGAGAGAGAGAGAGAGAGAGAATGGACCACTAGAGGAGTGTAGGACTGTAAACGAACAGAGCGTTCGGCATACTACTCGTGAACAAGCTCAGATATTGTTTGTTTATGTTTGTTTATTTAGTTATACGAACATAAACGAACAAATTTTAGGGCTCGTTAAATAAACGAACAGAACTTGAACAATCTCATACTCGTTCATTAATAGCTCGTGAACAAGCTCGTTTAGTGTTCGTTTATAAATGTTCAGGAACAAGCTCGTATAGTGTTTGTTTATATTTGTTCGTGAACAAGCTCGTTAGGGGCTCGACTATTAGCTCGATTATTATTCAATTAATTATAAAATAATGCTATTTAATTTAAAAATATTTCATTTAAATATTAATATTTATTTGTTTGTTTGTTTGTTCGTTCGTTCGTGAACTAAATTATTGATTGTTCACGAACAGTTTATGAACATAAATTTGAATATGAACCTGTTCACGAACACGAACTCGAATATGAACATGTTCACGAACATGTTCATGAACAAATTCGAACAATATAAAAATTAAATGAACGAAGACGAACACAAATTTAACAATCCAAACCGAGCTCGAGCCGAGCTCGAACATGACCAAAAATAAACAAACATTTGGCAAACAACACTCGGCTCGGATCGTTTACAGCCTTAGAGGAGTGATGTAAAGAGAGAGAAGTGACCATGAGATATTTAGTGTGCGGATGGTAAGGAGGGGACCCGGTGAGAGAGAGAGAGAAATGAGGGTCAAAGGAGAGAGAAAAATATGGGGGACCATGTGTGGCTCAAGTCTCACGGATTTAGATCCGTGAGATGGTCTCACACAAGTTTTTGTGTTCTAAAAAAACTCTGGATTCATTCCTGAGTACAAATTTATAAATATATTATCATTTATCCATTTGTATTACTAAACACAAGGTTTTATTTAGATAATAATTTTGTATAAATACAAAGTACAAATTTATACAATTATAACAATTATGAGGATTCTGAAAATTTTACACAACTTATAAAATGATGCAAAATGATATTAGTAACAAGAATATAAAAAAATAGCATTTATTTTCAACAAAAGACGAGTACATCGCGATTAATATATGTTAATATCGATTTTGAAAATTCGTAATAAATTATACAAAAATCATATAACCTAATTCAAGTTACAATAAAAATACTTAAGATGTTGACTTCTAAAGTAATATATAATCATGATGACTTGATCATTAAAAAATGTTGAAGTTGCCCACAACAGTAACCATGACCAGTGAAAACATTTGGGAGAAGAAAAAAAAATTAAGATTTGCTAAATCAATTGTGGAGATAACTCTAATGGGTATAATTTATAATTTGAATGTAATTTTTTGGTTTCATAAATATTTATTGGATTTTGATTTTGATTTGATATATATTTGTAGAGAAAATAAAGGAGATAAATTAATACAAAATTGTGATTTTATTTTAATACTCATAAAATGGGCTTGACCAATTTCGCACGGCCGTCTGAGGCGGTAGCCTCATTGGCCTCACTAAAGGACCGGGCCTGTAGACAATTCGATTTTTTGTTGTCATATGCGTACATACAGTTTTTTGGGATCAACCTTGTGCTCTAGTTGTTGAGACATGTGTTGTAAGGGTGAATGACCCGAATTCGATCTCACACGGGTGTGTGTGTCCCCTCCCCAAGTTCCCCCATTGTACTAAAAAAAAAATGCGTACATACAGTTTGCAGGATTTAAGTTTAGTGTGAGTACATTGTATGTGATTTCAAAAGGCAATTAAAAGCCTGTAATCAAATCCATTTTTTGGGGTAGACTAATCCATAAACAAGAAAAACTGCCCCAGTCCCAGGTTATTAATAAACTGGAACCAACAATGCAAAAAACCACGTTTGGCAGCCCATTACACTAAGTTGGGCTTGGGATGAGAGGAAAATTTACAAAAGAAAACTGAGAAAAAAAAAAAAAAAAAAGCTGAAAAACAATCAATCTTGGGCAAATTTACTAATCGTTCTTCTATTGATTTTTGCAGATCGTTTTTTGTTTGAAGATCTTCATTTTTAGCAAATTTACTTTGATTAAATTATTTTATTTAACATAATTATTTATTTACCAAAAAATAAAAAGTTTAGAGAAACCCTAAGAAAATGTATATGGAAACAAAGGCGGTAACGTGTTCATCTCATCGTTGATTCAAATATATATTTTTTAATAAGTTGGAATTCCTGGTATGAGGAGAAGAGATACCGGGTTCAAACCCCCGATTAATACCCTTACAAAGAGTGAACAATACCACTTGAGCTACAAGCTAGTGGTTGATTCAGATATGTATTGTTTTTTCTTTATTTATCTTATATTTTATTCTTGGAATTATGGTTCGATTTTCTCATGTTAGTCAAGATCTATTTTATTAATGATATACATTTTCAGATTTGAGTAAAATATAGTTTGATTGCCATTTTATTGTTTTTAATTTTTTTTAGTTTTGTGTTAAAAGAAAGATTAAAAAAAAACAGAAACCAAGTATTTTTGTCACTCAGAGTAATTTTTGGTCATAGAGTAATTTTTGGGCTCAATTGTCCATTTTTTCTTTTTTTATTTATCGGTACCGAGAAAAATATACCACATTGATTTTTCTAAAAATTGTCAAATACTCACCAAAGAATACATGTATGATATGGTCGTGGCTTTTTAGTCTAAATGGCTAAAAAAAACATATTTTTAAAAAATATGGTTAATTTTTATTTTCACAAAACACAAATGGACAATTTGACCTATTACCACAAAATAATATTATTATTGTCATTACGCTGTTATTATATTTAATGATTACAATAAGTGATGATAATTTGCTAAACTCGGGTCTGTTTAGTGATTACGTGTTACTTTCTGGGGAAAATTCAAAATAAGTTTTGAAATTACAATTTTAGTCCTATATGTTTTGCTTCGTTTGCAATTTTGGTCTCGTAAGTTTTGTATTTGTGCAATTATGGTCCTGTAAGTTTTAAGCTAATGCAAATGTGGTCCTAAGGGATATTTCAATATTTCACTTATTCCTAAAGGGTGGATTTTTTTTACCCTATTTGGATAGTGAAACAACTTTTCTACTCATTTTTATAAAAAAACATAATTTTTTACCCACAAAGACAAAAATATTCTTACTAAAGTAGCAACCCATATATGGTTGCATGATCATACTGCCCCATAGTGTTGCACGATCGTGCTCACATTTATGGTTGCACGATCGTGCTCACATCTATGACGTTGAAGATTCCAGTTTTTTTTCTCCTCTAAAAAATAAGCAAATTTCCCGCATTATACATAAATATTTGAAGCAAAAAATATATTAGTTTGGTTCAAGTAACTTAAACTTATTTCTAAGACACATTTCAATCTTGTCTTGAATCTTCAAAAACCGAAAACATGAAAGGAAAAAAAAAAGGAAGATTGTTATCTTGGAAAGAAGAAGAGAAGAGGAAATAAAAATTATTTTTTTAAACCGAGAGAGAGAGAGAGAGAGAGGATAATGGCATTTATGACCATTCATTGAAAAAGTGGGTAGAAAATGGTTTTTATGAAAGTTGGGTAAAAAAGTATTTTTGTATCCCAAAAGGGGTAAAAATGGCTATTTTATCTATTTCTAAAATGCCCTTTGTAGCCAAAATATTTAATAAACTTAAGATCAAATAGAAAATAGTATTAAAGCTTATGAGTTGAATTTATGTATCATTTATATTATATACTACTTAATAAGAGAAAATTTAGAATCATGAATCCGACTCAAAATCTAAGATACGAATTCTATGTGTACTACTCTCTAATTATGGAAATACAAAAAATGCGTACAACTTTGGCAAACTTGAGATTTTTTTTACTAATAGGATTGAAATTGCTACAACTAAAATGTATAATAATAAAATTGTCAAATTCTAAATATTATAGGATTAAAATTGGTATTTTTGCTAATGGGCAAAATGGTCACTAGACTAAAATTACAACTTTAAAAGTTATAGGACTATTTTGCAACATCCCTATAAATACGGGACTAATTTTACAATTTTTTCTTTTTTTTTTTGAGAGAGAGAGAGAGAGAGAAAAAAAAAAGGAACCATATTTAAAAAGCTACCCATGATATTTGGTTGACTTTGCTTGATAATTTTTCTTTAAAAAAAACATACAAGCTCCAAAAATAAGATATTAGGAGCATACAAGTAGTTTTCAAAAAAGTTGGCGATACCAACTTATTTTCAAAATCAGATTTTATTTTCACAACCTCATTTGATTTCGATAAATTAAACTAAAAAATATTATTACTAACATCTTGTAAACTCTATCATCTTATTTATCCGAACACGTTATTTTTCAAATAATATCTAAAGTCTTATAAGCTCTAGAAATATATTATACATGTAGGAGCTTATAAAAACTTTTAGATAAATTTAGCTACTATGCACATGGCGCCACAAAAATTTATAATTTTAAGTTACTTTTCATTGAAATGCGCTTATATCCCCACTTTGCATTTAATTATTAGGGATTGGATACAATGAGACCATAGCACGCTCCTACTAAAAATTCTAAATATTTATTTTAATTGAAGAAAAAATCTCAAAATATATATTAAAATATTAGATATACTACATATATCCATACTTAGCATTGTTTATAGTAAAAAAAAAGAATTTAAAATTTAATGTAATATAAAGTTACATTCTTAATAGTTTTTAATATATAAAAAAATAATTTTTCTATTTAGTAACATATTTTTCATGTTAATAGAAAAATATTTTTTATATTTGTCAATACAATTTGATATTTAACTTTCAAATAGGGGTGTTAATTTGGGTTGGGTCCGGGTTCGTGGGTCCGGGTTGGCAGGTTCGTGTGTCAGAAACAGCTGACCCGTACCCGACCTGTTTAATTATTCGTGTCAGGATATTGAACCCGGACCCGACCTGCTTATTTCACAGGTAATCCGGACTCGACCCGCTTTACCCGTTTAATAAATGATAAGGGTCTTTTTATGCATGTTTTATGTGTATATTTAAGTATGATTTGAGTTATTTTATTGTTAGTTTCATAAATTTTTGATTGTACATGGTTCACATTACTCTGAGGTGCTTTTATTGGTGTAGATTGATGATTTGGAGCTGTTTTTGGTGAATTTTGGGCCATGGTTTCATGTCAAAACATACCCGGGGGTTTCTGGATGCAAAAACACTCAAAATCCCAAGCTAAACGCGTCATTTCGGGGCCTTTTCAGACAAACACGGGCAGGGTGTGTTTATAAGCACGGCCGTGCTTTTTAAAAGTCAAAAACGAGAAATTTTTCGACCCGACGTACCAAACACGGCCAGGCCGTGCTTTTTCAAGACGCGCCGTGTTCGGAAAATCCGCGAACACGGCCTGGCGTGCTTTGAAAGCTGCGGGCGTGCTTTTAAATCGGTTTTTTCTTTGGCGGAAATTATGGAGACTTTCCTTTGTGCTTTTTGACAACCTTTGAGCAACTTTTACACCTCATTTTGATGCACCAAGCTCTATTATTCCCTCAATTGTCATGTGGACACAATGATTCAACCAACTCAACAATGAATGTGCACACAATGATTCAACCAACAACCATGGAAGTGGAGCATTTGTTAGCATTATTGATGTGTTCTTTCACAAAGATGGTGCCTATAAAAGCCAAGAGTTTGAGTTGGAAATATATAATTCATGTAGTATTCATTGATAGAGAGATTCATTGTATATTCTAAGTTTCAAAGCAAAATACATTGAGAGGATAAAAGAGAGGTAGAGTTTGAAGTTGAAGAGCAATAGAGGAGAAGGCTTGGAGCTCAACATCATTGCAATCAACCAAGGAGGAAGTCTTGTATTGGTCTTGAATAAGAGCTAAGTACACCATGTTCATTTTATTCATATCTTCTTGTGTAGTATACTCTTTTGACAAAGCCATGTGTAGCTAAATTTCTAGTGTTTGAATGTAATGAACTCTAGAATGAATTTGTGATTAAGGATTGTATGTTTTTAATAAAATCTTCATGTTTTGTGTGATTCATTTATATTATGCTTTATTCATTCAAATTGGTATATGCGCAATATTGATTTGAAGTTTATTTTTCATCCGGGAAATCGAGAGATTCATGGTGAAATAGAACCTATATACGTGAAAAGAGTTGCATGCAATCCTAGATATAGGACGACATAAATCTTCTGGATTAGGGTCAAACCTAATATGGGAATTCACAAATCGTTATAATGCTTTGTCTTGGGGTTTTAACTAGAAAGAGATTTCAGTTAATCAACTTGAGATTAGAAGTTATTCGCTCGATAGAGGTTTAACTTAAATCGGGAATTTCTACGGTCGATGAAACATGAGATTTTACTAAAAGAGGTTGGTTTTTGCTTAAGGGATTATGGTTGTATTTTTATCTTATTAAATCACAAAAACATTCTAGAGGGATTTACATTCAAACACATTTCTAGCTCTTGATTTCTTAATTCTACAATCTATTTTTATTTGATCTTTTGTAAGTTGCAATTATTTTAAAATTCTTTATTTTTCATTTTCATTAAACAAACAAAACTCTGAAAATTGCTAGATTAAATAACAAAAAGACGGTAATTATTAGTACTTACAATCCTCGTGGGAATGACACTCGGTACTCAATAATCTATACTACAAAACGATAGGTGCACTTGCCTATGGTTTTCTAGAGTAACTTTTGAGCCATCAAGTTTTGGCGCCGTTGCGGGATTGTAATATTAAGAACACCTTATTTTTGTTAATTTAATCATTTTTTTTATTATTTTTCATTAATTGTCTTTCTAGGTATCTATCTTTGTAAGTCTTGGATTATACTTATCCTCCTTGTTTACCACAGTGCATGCCTACTCGTCGCCGAATTTGGAAACGCGAGGCCGCCGGTAGCAACACGAGAGGAAAGTATTAAGTTAGTACAGATCACGAGGAGGATACTAACGAAAGCAAGGATCCCGATATGGCGGATGAACAACAAAGAACCATATGCGACTACGCCAAGCCATCTATGGATGGTACGTCGTCTAGTATCGTAAGGCCCGTTTGTTGCGACCAATAATTTCAAATCAAACCGAATGTCATTCAAATGGTGCAACAGTTTGTTCAATTCGACGGCCTACCAGGCGAAGATCCAATAATCATATCGCGAATTTCCTCGAAATTTGCGATACTTTCAAAATAAATGGAGTCTCCGACGATGCCATCCGTTCGCTTGTTCCCATTTACTCTTCGGGGACGGGCTAAACAATGGCTAAACACTTTACCAAAGGAACAATCACAACATGGAGCATTATGGCGGAAAAATTCCTGCTAAAATATTTCCCACCCGCTAAAACCGCACGATTGAGGAATGAGATCTCTTCATTCACTCAAGAAGACGATGAAACCTTGTACGACACTTGGGAGAGATTCAAAGAATTATCGCGAAAATGCCCACATCATGGTCTTCCCATTTGGATGCAAGTCCAAACATTTTATAATGGGTTGCTCTCATCAACAAGACAAATGATCGATCTTTGCGGGGGGGGACATTGAACAATAAAACACCCGGCGGCCCAAGATCTCATAGAAGGAATGGCCATGAATGGCTATCAATGGCAATCCGTTTGAGGAAAAACCAACAGTCGGTGGGAGTATATAATGCGGGACGCGGTGGTTACACTAGCCGCACAGTCGAAGCTCGACTCGAGAAAATCGACGGGTTGGCGGCTCCAAAACCACCACCACAACAAGCCTTCTCATGCGAGACTTGTGGAGGATCACACAACCACCAAGATTGCCCTCACGCGATACCGCCGCATGAACAAGTGGATTATCTAGGTAATCAATCTCGACCCTTTCAAAATAATCCTTTCAAAGAACACTTATAATCCAGGTTGGCGCCAACACCCGAACTTTAGTTGGGAAATCAAGGTCAACAAACTTAATCCAAACGCACTCCCCAATTAAATCACACCTCCCGGTTTCCAACCGCGAAAACCAAGTTTGGAGGACTTACTCATCAAAAATTCGTCCAAACAATGGAAACCCGTTTCACGGCCACCGAAACATCCTTAAGGAACCAAGAAGCATCTATTCGCAACTTGGAAAATCAAATTGGTCAAATTGCCAAAATGATCTCCGAAAGGCCACAAGGGAGCTTACCTAGCAACACCGAGCCAAATCCAAGAGAATGTAAAAGCAATTACTCTAAGGAGTGGAACAAAGCTAGACGAAAATACGGATGCTTGGGAGGACGAACCCACCCATACAACAAAAAAGGACGAACAGTATCCAAGGAAACAAAGAAAATGGTACCGAATTCCAACCCTATTCCGTATCCAAGTCGATTGCGAAAGGACAAACATGACGACCAATTTGGTAAGTTCTTGGATTTATTTAAACAATTGCACATCAATATTCCTTTTGTTGAAGCCCTTTCACATGCCAAAATATGCCAAGTTCCTAAAAGATCTTCTTTCAAATAAGAAGAAGCTTGAAGAAATATCTATGGTGCAATTAAATGAGGAATGCTCGGCAATTTTGCAAAACAAGTTACCTCGAAAAATCAAAGATCCAGGGAGTTTCACTATTCCTTGTCATGTCGGTAATTTGACTATTGATCGGGCATTGGCGATCTAGGGGCTAGCATTAATTTGATGCCTTATGATTTATTCAAACAAATGGGTCTAGGGAGCCAAAACCAACTAGGATGAGCCTGCAATTAGGTGACGATCTATTAAGTATCCTAGAGGCATTGTTGAAGATGTTTTGGTCAAAGTCGATAAGTTTATATTTCTGTCGATTTTGTAATTCTTGATATGCATACGAGATGTCGAAGTTCCCTTGATCTTAGGGCGTCCATTTTTAGCTACTGCTAAGGCAATCATTGATGTGCATGATGGCAAACTAATTTTAAGAGTCGAAGATGAACAAGTCATTTTTAAAATCGCTACATCAATGAAAAATACGATAGATAAAGATGACTCTGTTTTTTGCTATTGATCTTATCGATATGGAGATAACAAATTCTCTACCAAGCATGATTTCTAACGAATTCTTGGAGACTTGTATTGTTCAAAGTGCGGTATATCGGATGAAGACCCCTTTCTTAGGGAATCAGACTCGCATTGGAGGAAAACGAACCAACGAATCGAGAAAGAGTTCGAAAAAATTGAAAACTCACGGTGGGGCATATCAAACCATCCATTGAGGATCCACCACTTTGTTGGAGTTGAAGGAGTTACGAACACTTGGAATATGCATTTCTAGCCGAGAACGCCAAACTTCCCGTAATTATTTCCTCCAATTTATCTTCTCATCAAAAGGATAGATTGTTGGCAATATTACGGGAACATAAAAAGGCCATCGCTTGGAAAATATCCGATATTCAAGGGATAAATCCTTCCTTTTGCACTCACAAAATTCGATGGAGGAAAATTTCAAGCGGTTGTTCTACCCCGTCGTTTAAATCCAAACATGAAAGAGGTAGTCAAGGCGGAGGTAATCAAATTACTTGATCTTTGGGCTCATCTATCCAATTTCGGCGGATAATTGGGTAAGTCCAGTTCAAGTGGTTCCAAAGAAAGGTGGGATGACGGTGGTACCAAATGAAAAGAATGAACTTATTCCAATGCGGACGGTAACAGGTTGGCGAGTTTGCATTGATTACCGACGACTTAATGATGCTACTCGCAAGGACCATTTTCCTTTACCTTTTATTGATCAAATGCTTGAAAGATTATCTGGTCACTTGTATTATTGCTTTCTTGATGGCATGTCGAGGTTATTTTCAGATCCGATAGCACCGGAGGACCAAGAAAAGACCACTTTCACTTGCCCCTACGGTACTTTTGCCTATCGCCGCATGCCTTGGATTGTGCAATGCACCTAAGCAACTTTTCAAAGGTGCATGCTTGCTATCTTCGACGAACTTGTAGAAGATATCATGGAAGTCTTCATGGATGACTTCTCGGTTTTTGGGGACTCATTTGATCTTTGTCTTGCAAATCTTAAAAAAGTCCTCATTCGTTGTGAAGAAACTAACCTGGTTCTTAACTGGGAAAAATGTCATTTCATGGTACAAGAAGGTATTGTTTTGGGACATAAAATTTCTTGCAGGGGCATTGAAGTTGACAAGGCGAAGGTTGAGACAATTTCCAAATTGCCTCCACCCACTTCGGTGAAGGCTATCCGAAGCTTTTTAGGGCATGCCGGGTTTTATAGGCGATTCATCAAAGATTTTTCAAAAATTGCCCGGCCACTCACTCGCCTCTTGGAGAAGGATGCGGTCTTTCATATCAATGATGAATGCCTTCAAGCATTCAATACTTTGAAAGAAAAGCTCACCACTTCTCCCATCATGGTAGTGTAAGTCCAAGCGGCTACGATAATCTAGAGGGGGGGGTGAATAGATTATCTCCATCTTTTCAATTTCGCCCTCTTTTAACAATCGAATGCTCAAACAAAATAATGAAGGTGCGGAATGTAAACAACACACGTCGATTTAAAGAGGTTCAACCCACCTAGGGCCTAATCCTCTACCACCCCAAAGATATCCGGGATGGATTTGAAAAGAAAAGAATTTTATTAATTACCAAAATTAATACAAATTCAACTTACAACACCTTGAAGAGCACCACACTCTTCTTCAACACCACCTTTGAGATTACCACAATCTCTTCTTGAAGATTACCACAATCTCCAACGGCACCTTGTGAAGATTACCACAATCTTCAACCTTGAAGAATACCAAATTCTTCAACACCTCAACAAGAAGATTACCACAATCTTCTTACACCTAACACCTAGATCACCCAAGTGTGTTCTTACCACAAGAACACTCACAAGGATATCTTGTGTTTGAATGACGACCACAAATTCAAGATTACAACTCGATAATTGATAATACAATAGAGTGCAAGTGTAATCAAGAATAGCCTAGACCTCAAAGATGTGAAAGTGATAAGCTAGGCAATTTTACAACAAGAATAATGACAATGAAAGACCAAGTGTTTGCTTGAAGTGTATCTTGTTGTGTTGTATCTCAATTGTTATGTTGGTTGCTCCAAAACTTCCTCTATTTATAGGAGATGATTGATCAAGCATAGGCTCCTCTTGGGGATTGAAAATCTACAGAAAAATACAATTAAAATCAAGAATATAGCTGTTAGAAATCAATCCCACAATTTAAGGAAAGTTTGTCTGTTTCAAAACGGTCGAAAATTTGTTTGTCAAAACATAGGGCGACCGGTCGCGATAAATAGACGTTGGAAAAAGTACACAAAGAAAAATAACACAGGCGGCGGTCGACGTCTACCTCGACCGGTCGACCATCACCCCAACCGGTCCCCTCATGGATTTTGCAAGGATAAAACGTTCGCTTTCAAAAAAACGAAACTTGCGTGCCACCGGCCGACCATCACCATCGGGCGACCGGGCCGACCGATCGGTCGACGCCCGAGCGGCCGGCGACCGACCGCTGCGTTTTTTTTTTCCGTCTCATTTTCTGTTTCTAAAAACATCTTCGGTATGGGTTGCCCTATAGATGACCGGTCGACCACGAGACAAAATGTTGTCCAATTTTTGTCGAAAATAAAACTCAAGAAATACTCAAAAATATAGTAAAAACATTTTAAACCGATCGGAAGTATTAGGACAACATTTAGAAACATCGTTTGAGAGTGAAAACCCAATAACGTAAAATCATTAAAAGCGTTGTCCAATTTAGACGAAAATAAACTTTGAGAAAATACTCCTAAAAATATTAAAATCATTTTAAATCATTTAGGAGTATTTGGACAACCCTTTAAAAACATTGTTTTGGTGATAAAATAAAATCATCAAAATTAAGATAAAAACATGTATCAAACAATCTCCCCTTTTTGATGATTACAAACCAAAACAATTTTATCCCAAACTAAGAGAGCAATTTTAGAAATGATTTTCCGGTAAAAACATTTGACCGTTTGGAAGCAACCAAAATTTCCAAAAATATTAAAGCAACCAAGTAGGGAGTAAATATTTTCAAAAATAAGCTCAAGCTCCCCTATCCACAAGCACATCAAGAATAATGTAAAAGCAATTATCCATAAGCTAAAAACTTAAGCTTTTACAATTTGCTTAGGAGCTTATAAGCTCCCCCCACAAAACAACATTAAACAATAATATAGGTCCATCAAGCAACAAATGGACTAACAATAAATCACAACTTATGGCTTTTATGAGCCATAGCTTATAGCTTTTATGACAAGCTTTAATTAGCTTCTTTGAGCTAACGAGCCAATTTCCTGTTTCTCCCCTTGGAATCATCAAAAAGAATGTTAGTATGATAGAAACATGTCATAGAAGTATATCAAAGTGCACCAAAGAAATGGTTTATCAACCATTGAGCAATTTAGGCTTAAAAACCAAGGAAAATGGGAGAAATGTATCATGAAAAGTTCATACGCTCGTTTTGTTTCTCAAAACATGATCTCAATGAGTATTGGGGACTTTTTGAAGCGAGAGAATCATGTAGAAGTTGAAATTTTCATTGCGACATTTTAACAAACACCTTGTGTGTGTGAAAAATAGAAGAGGTTGTATATAACCTTTGTAAATGGTTCAAGCCAAAAAAATTTCATATCATTAATCAACCTCATTTCAAAGCTCAATCATATGCACCATATGCAATAAATTGTTCATCAATAAAGAAGCTCAAAGTAGATTCTCAAGGGTTCAACCCAATTGAGATAAGCTAAGAATGATCAAGGCATTACAAATGCCAAAAATTAGAGCAACCATCAAGTAATAAGTCATGCTTTCAACAATACATGTATCAAAAGTCCCAACATATTCAACTAAGCATAATAAAGCAATAAAAGAAGCACTTTTACCATCAAGTACTTCATACCAATGATCAAACAATGCTTTAGAGTATTTTTACCATCAAATACTCCATCAAAAATCATGATCATCCACAAGTCATTATCAACTTGCAATATTAACCCTTTTAAGAAAAACAAGCAAATATCATTAGTACAAATGAGTTTTACAAAAATTCATCAAAATACAAAACATCATTAATGAAAATGCTAGAAAGTAAAGGGGTGGGGTAACATCATTCCTCATCCGAGGAGAAGCAAGATCCGGAATAAAGTCCTTGATGAATTTCTTTAACTTGCCGATAGACTTTTGCATTTTAGAGGTCTTTTGCTCCAAAGCCTCATACCTCGTCTCATGAAAAGCCCTCATCTCATCAAATTCGGCTTGAGTATACCTCCTAGGTGGTTGAGCACCTAGTATTACCCTCCGGATTGCTCGGTTCGCCTTCTTCCACCAATCTTGCGGCCCCGGCGTCATCAAAGATGTCATTAGGATCGGAGACTCTTGACCTCTTCCTCTTGCCATTTTGGTTGGTGGGATGTCCATATTCTTGCGATCGTGACTATTTGGGAGATATTGTCAATGTCGAAGTCATTTTGAAAAACTTCCGAGTTAAACTCCGACGAAGGGAGTCCCGATTGAATAAGAAGTTTACAAATCCAATTTCCCATAACCAACTTCTTATTACCTTGAGTAATGGACTCGATTAGACATTGAATGAGTATGGCACCAAAGTTAAGTGGTTCCTCCTAGCAATCTTATAAGTCAAAAAGTAATCCATATTGCTAGGCATCTTTCCCGACTTACCACAAATGCAATATGCGACAATGACCGATAAAATGCGATGCTCAAGTGTCATTGCCAACAAAGAATACTTAGGCCATACTCCCAAATACGTCTTGACTTCTTTCATTGATACCCCCAACATTTCATCATTCCAAGTCCCGCAAGAGAAATAATCCCAACCACCTTCTCTAACATGTAAAAGCCGCAAATATCATTGGGAGTCCATCTAAAATGACGACCCTTTATAAGTGAATTAACGGCAATCGGCTTTCTATCATTATCAAATTGCACCCACATATTAGCATAAAAATGTTGGATAATATCATCATCATACAACACATAAGCATGCTCCCATAAATACATCCAACCTTGCTCCTCAAAAAAACCTCTAATCGTAGGATACTCATTCGCAAAAGAACTAAAACGACACATTTTAGTCCTCGCAATAGATTTACCTTTCATCCCCGTATCCTCATAGTACCATTCCGCATACTTATTGATGAAATTAATAGCATTGCGGGAATTAGAGCTTGAGTAACAAAAGATTTTTTACCTTTCGCCCAACGGCAATTTTCGAGCGAAATTGTTCCGCGGCTCGGTGATTTGGGCCCGAGAGAGAATGGGATTTTGAACATCATCACCTTCTTGAGCCACGTTTCTTTGAGCGGCTCGAATATCCCTTTGTTCGGCTTCTTCTTGCCGATTTCTTGACGAACCCTCTCCGTCCCTTCTACGCTTGGAGATGGGATTTCGACCGTGGAATTCTTTGGAGGTGCCATATGTGAAAGATTCTTGAGAAAATAAGAAGATTAGCAACAAGAATCGTGAAAAATGATGAAGAATTGAAGATTGTAGGAGAAAGGGGATGTTAGCGCGCAAGGGTTTGGGGATTTTTGTGTGTTGTTTTGAAACGAAGACAGAAAGTTATAACCTGAAAAATTGGCACAGGCGACCGGTCGAGGTAGGGCGCGACGGGTCCGAGGTGCGGCGATGCGGCCGCCCCTGTGACTGACCGTCCCCAGTGATTTTTCTTTCTCCCGAGTTTTCCAAAATTCGATTTTCCACCCCAAAAGTTTTTAAAACTTTGCAAAAATATAAGTTTGGACTATATCCAACAAATATGGGTTTTGGGAAAAACATATAAATGATAAAATCGAGACTAAACACGTAGTGCCTTTTAAGAAAATATTTGCAAGATCAATTAGGGGCACTAAAGGGGTCAAAATGAAATATCTTGAAAGATATGTGCATAAGCATAAAATCGAGTTTATAAGAGTAAGAATAACACAAGTAAACGTACTCGATAATTTATGCCTTTCTTGACAAATAATGACATAAATGGCCATTTGTGAAAATATGTAAATCATACACAATTCTTAAAACATATCTAGCACAAATTTTAATGATAAAAGTGTAGGCTAAGAGATATCACATGTAAGCTCATGCCATAAAAATCCATAAAGGATGATAACACACTATAGTCAAAAAAATGCACAAGAGTTTTAAAAAGATCATATAAGGTCTTCTTTTTTAAAAAAATTTTAAAAGCACAAGTATATATTGAAGACCTTAATTAAAAAATAAATATTTGAAAACTCATTTTGCAATTAAGACACAAATAAGAGCATGCATAATAACAAAATAAAATGCATATTTAAATAGGGAGATACGAGTTACCAATTACGCCATTTCCATGGGTTGTGTCTTTCCCATTGTTGATGATGATATCTTCCCATTTGGAAGTCACTTTGTTGATGATGACTTCCTTGATTACTCCATTTCAAGGTTTGTTACCTTCCCATGGTTGATGGTTTCTTCTTCTTTGAAAATCATCTTGTTGATGATGTCTTTGCCATTTCAAGGATTGTGTTCTTCCCATTTTTGATTATACGCTCTTCTTGGAAATTTGCTTTGTTGAGAGTAGTTCCTTCTTTGATCAAATGAAACGTTCATTTGATGTTTTCTTGGTGGCATGAATTTTCTCCGATTTTTGTTTTGCGGGTACCTAATAACACATTATTTTGTGGTACCCTCATGTGTTTGGGTCCTTTAAGATTAGCTTTGAGACTTTTAGGTCTCCAACAATATTTAGAGCTATTTCTAGCCCGACAAGAATAAGCCGTATGGCCCTTTTTACCGCAATAAAAGCATGTAATAATTCTAGGAGCATAATGACCAATATGCATAGTGACTTGATCCTTTTTCATATGATTAACAATTTTAGGCTTATGATCAAGTTCTTTATCACAATTATTAATATCAACAATATTGGACATTTCATTGGTACTCAAGTTGGATTTTAATAAATCCTTTTTCATGCAATCAATATTCTCAACAAGAGTACTATTTTCTTTTTCAAGGTTTCTAACCTTGTCAAGTGTGGTGGTGTGAGCACATGATAGTGATTCATAGGAAGTAAATAAACTATCCTTATCATTTTTCAAAACAATGAATTCCTTTTTCAAATTTTTGTATTTAACAAGTAAGTTTTGGAATTCATCTTGTAGTTCATCAAAATCATTTTGCAAATCACTATAATCATTTTGAATAACAATATCATAAGAAGTAGAGGGTTTAAGACATACCTCATTTTCTTCATTGATGCCCATAAAACAATATTCAACTTCTTCATAATTGGAAGTTGTAGGAGGCTTATTCCTTAAATTTGAGCTTGTATGATCTTGAGAAGTAGATGCTTTTGTTTGACTCCTTTCATTTGCAAATACTCCATAGATGGCTTCTAATTTTTGCCATACTCCATGTGCCGACTTTATTCCTACAATATGTTCATATTCTAAATTAGTAAATGAACAATATAAAATATTTAAAGCCTTACCGTTTAAGGAGATGATTTTCTTTTCTTCATCATTGAGCTTTTTGAAGCCTTTTGAGGTGTATAGTGTATCTTTCGTCGAATGGATTCTCCATTAATGACGGTGTTCCAAATGTCGAACCCGCAACCTTGTAGATAGCATTCCATTCTTTCTTTCCAAAAATTAAAATTCTTGGAATCAAATAGTGGTGGCTTGGTGGTGGAAGTGCTGGATAGATGATCTTCGTTAAGAGCCGTTGATCGTTTCTCTTCACTCGCGATGTGAAACGAGCTTGCCAAAGAGTTTGGCTTTGATACCACTTGTAAGTCCAAGCGGCTACGATAATCTAGAGGGGGTGAATAGATTATCTCCATCTTTTCAATTTCGCCTCTTTTAACAATCGAATGCTCAAACAAAATAATGAAGGTGCGGAATGTAAACAACACACGCCGATTTAAAGAGGTTCAACCCACCTAGGGCCTAATCCTCTACCACCCCAAAGATATCCGGGATGGATTTCGAAAAGAAAAAGAATTTTATTAATTACCAAAATTAATACAAATTCAACTTACAACACCTTGAAGAGCACCACACTCTTCTTCAACACCACCTTTGAGATTACCACAATCTCTTCTTGAAGATTACCACAATCTCCAACGGCACCTTGTGAAGATTACCACAATCTTCAACCTTGAAGAATACCAAATTCTTCAACACCTCAACAAGAAGATTACCACAATCTTCTTACACCTAACACCTAGATCACCCAAGTGTGTTCTTACCACAAGAACACTCACAAGGATATCTTGTGTTTGAATGACGACCACAAATTCAAGATTACAACTCGATAATTGATAATACAATAGAGTGCAAGTGTAATCAAGAATAGCCTAGACCTCAAAGATGTGAAAGTGATAAGCTAGGCAATTTTACAACAAGAATAATGACAATGAAAGACCAAGTGTTTGCTTGAAGTGTATCTTGTTGTGTTGTATCTCAATTGTTATGTTGGTTGCTCCAAAACTTCCTCTATTTATAGGAGATGATTGATCAAGCATAGGCTCCTCTTGGGGATTGAAAATCTACAAAAATACAATTAAAATCAAGAATATAGCTGTTAGAAATCAATCCCACAATTTAAGGAAAGTTTGTCTCATTGCAAAACGGTCGAAATTTGTTGTCAAAACATAGGCGACCGGTCGCATGTAAATAGACGTTGGAAAAAGTACACAAAAAAAATAACACAGGCGACCGGCCGACGCGTCTACCTCGACCGGTCGACCATCACCCCAACCGTCCCCCCTCATGGATTTTGCAAGGATAAAACGCTCGCTTTCAAAAAACGAAACTTGCAGTGCCGGCCGACCATCGGGCGACCGGCCGACCGGGACGGCCGACGCCCGATGCGGCCGACCGCTTTCGTTTTTCTTTCCGTCTCATTTTCTGTTTCTAAAAACATCTTCGTGTATGGGTTGCCCTATAGAACCGGTCGACCACGAGACAAATGTTGTCCAATTTTTGTCGAAAATAAAACTCAAGAAATACTCCGAAAATATAGTAAAAACATTTTAAACCGATCGGAAGTATTAGGACAACATTTAGAAACATCGTTTGAGAGTGAAAACCCAATAACGTAAAATCATTAAAAGCGTTGTCCAATTTAGACGAAAATAAACTTTGAGAAAATACTCCTAAAATATTAAAATCATTTTAAATCATTTAGGAGTATTTGGACAACCCTTTAAAAACATTGTTTTGGTGATAAAATAAAATCATCAAAATTAAGATAAAAACATGTATCAAACAGGTAGCTCCGGATTGGTCTCAACCATTCGAGCTCATGTGTGATGCCATGCATTATGCGGTAGGTGCGGTGGGCAAAAAAAAGATAAGCATTTCCGACCAATTTACTACGCAAGCAAAACTCAATCCAAATTTCAATCCAATTATACGACTACAGAAAAAGAGTTACTTGCAGTGGTTTTCGCATTTGACAAATTTCGCTCATATTTGATCCTATCCAAAGTCATTGTCTATACGGACCACTCTGCGTTACGTTATTTGCTTGACAAAAATGATGCAAAACCACGACTAATTCGATGGGTACTCTTACTCCAAGAATTTGATGTGGAAATCAAAGATAAACGGGCGCCAAAATCTTGCCGCCGATCACCCGTCAAGGCTTGAGCACTCCGACACCGACAAGCAACACGAAGGACATATCAAAGATTCTTTCCTGGATGAGCAACTCTTTTCCTTGAACTCAATTTCAATTGATAATCCTTGGTTTGCGATTTTGCTAATTATCTTGCAGAAAAGTTCTACCGAAAGGGTCGACCCATCAACAAAAGAAGAAATTCTTTTCGGACCTCAAACACTATATTTGGGATGATCCCCACCTCTTCCGAATTTGTGCGGATCAAATCATACGAAGATGTGTCGCACTTCCTAAACGATCTCCATTTTGAATCATTGTCACAAAGGACCCACCGTGGGCACTATCAAGCGAATACCACGGCACGAAAGGTCCTTGAGTCGGGCTTTTATTGGCCTACACTTTTTCAAGACGCAAAACGGTATGTTGAAACTTGTGATAATTGTCAACGAGTAGGAAATATTTCTAAAAAAATGAAATGCCCCAAAATGGTATTCTTGTTTGCGAAATTTTTGATGTTTGGGGTATTGATTTTATGGGACCATTTCCTCGTCTTTTGGCAATAGATACATTTTGGTAGCCGTTGACTACGTGTCTAAATGGGTAGAGGCTCAAGCCTTGCCTAAAAATGATGCTCGAGTGGTGGTACATTTTCTCAAAAACTTTTCACCCGATTTGGTACTCCACGAGCCATCATTAGTGATAGAGGCACTCACTTTTGTAATAGTCAATTTGACAAAGTGTTAAAACGATATGGTGTCACACACCGAGTCGCCACCGCCTATCACCCTCAAACTAGTGGTCAAGTTGAAGTGTCCAACCGCGAATTAAAAAGAATTTTGGAAAAACGGTTGGACACTCTCGCAAGGATTGGTCCTCAAACTCGACGATGCCCTTTGGGCTTATAGAACGGCTTTCAAAACGCCAATAGGGACTACTCCATACCGACTCGTTTATGGTAAGGGGTGTCATTTACCTGGTTGAGCTTGAACACAAGGCCTTTTGGGCTATTAAAATGCTTAATTATGATTTGTCAAGTGCGAGAGATAACCGTTTATTGCGATTAACGAACTCGAGAATGGCGAAATTCGCATACGAGAACTCGAGAATTTACAAAGAATCGAACAAAGCAATGGCATGACAAACGCATTAAGCAAACAAGAGAATTTCAACCTGGTGATCAAGTGTTACTCTTCAATTCCCGACTCCGACTATTCCCGTGTAAATTAAAATCCCGGTCCTACCCATTCATCACATTACTCAAGTCTTCCTTACGGGACTATTGAAATCACACACAAGGAAATGGGAACATTCAAGGTGAACGGACATCGCCTAAAGCTTTATTTTGGGGGCACCATCGATGATAGTTATCGAGATTCCATCCGTCTTGACGACCCTCAAAATACACCACACGAGTAGAGGTAAAACAGTCCAAATGCTATACGACGTTAACGAAGCGCTATCCCAGGAGGCAACCCGGTATTTTGTGTGATTTTTTTTTAAAAAAAAAAAATAATAATAATAAAAACACGGCCTGGCCGTGTTTATCCACCACGACCGTGTTCGTCAATAAATTGACGAACACACCTTGGCCGTGTTCTTCAACTTAGGCCATGTTTGCAAAACACGCAGAAAACACGGCCAGGGCGTGTTTAGAAACACGCCCGTGTTTTAAAAAAAAAAAAAAAAAAAAAAATTTGGGTGAAAACTCGTACAGAACATGGCCAGGGCGTGTTAAATAACACGCCCGTGTTTTAATTAAAAAAAAAAATTTGGGTGAAAACTCGTATAGAACACGGCCAGGGCGTGTTAAAAAAAACACGCCCGTGTGTTAATTCAAAAAAAAAAAAAAAAAAAACTCAAAAAAATCTCAAAAAAAAAAAAAAAAAAAAAAAAAAAAAAAAAAAAATATTATATTTGATGATTTCACGGTATTCGAGTTGTGTATCCTTGATTAGGTATAAAGATGCCGATGAAGATCCCGTCTAAACAACCCAATGGTCGCTCAATACCGATTTCACTCTTCTAGTAAGGTCGTATTTTTCTTTTCTACCTCTTTTTATTTTCTTCTAGTGTGGTTGATTTTTGAGTGTTTTGTTTGTGTTCATTCATCTCTTTCTTTCACATTGAGGACAATGTGAACCTTTAAAGTTGGAGGTGGGTGCAATTACATTCTTAGTTTGTGTGTGCTTGCTTTTATTTTTAGTTTGTCGAAAAGAGGTAATTTTTTTAACAAATTGAGTGTTTGTTAGTCAATAACTTAGCCCAATTACACCAAAATTAACTTTTCGGTTTATGTTTTTAATGTGAAGTAATTGATTGTCTAGAATAGATTGATGTAGATGTGTGCTAAATTTTGACGAGATTTCCAACTCCATAATACTTGATTTGTTAAGGCATTTACGACAAAGCTTAGTGTTATGAACGTTTGAGAATTCATGATTTAGTGGTGGTTAACTAGTTGTTATACCAAGCTTGTGAAAAAAAAAAAAAACAAATGAAAAAAAAAAAAAACAAATGAAAAAAAAAGGGAATCCAATCGAGGTTATACTCCTCTATTTGTTGTTGCTTAGTAACTAGGAGCATTCATGAGCCCCATGTTTGTCTTTTACGTAAAACGGCGACACAAATATGAGTATGGGAAACCACCCTAGGAGTGTTTGAACGAAAATTCAAAATATAAACCTAGTGGAAGAATGCCTCGAAAGGACCTACTAAAAAAAAAAAAAAAAATCGAAAGGGAGAATGTATATTCCTTGAATTCTCATTCCAATAAAAGTTCAAGAAGCTTGGTTATATGACTAGTAGGCTAACTACAATGATCCATTGAATTCTTGTATTTTCATGACATTATTGAATTGAAGTTATTCATAACTATCAATATTTGTGGAGTGATGATTTCAAGTTTGAATAATGCCTCACGATGTTACGATCTTTCTTGACAATGATCGCTTTGCAAAAAATTGTGTTTTTACCGAATGGTTAATTCGGGTTGAGAAGGCTAAGAACTTGACTTGCTTGTTCAATCAATGTGTTGAAAAAAAAAAAAAAAAATCCTTGTGTGTTGTAATTTATTGAACCATTCTTATTGATTTAATGTTTTGCTTGAGGACAAGCAAAGTTCAAAGTTGGAGGTGGTTTGATAAGGGTCTTTTTATGCATGTTTTATGTGTATATTTAAGTATGATTTGAGTTATTTTATTGTTAGTTTCATAAATTTTTGATTGTACATGGTTCACATTACTCGAGGTGCTTTTATTGGTGTAGATTGATGATTTGGAGTGTTTTTGGTGAATTTTGGGCCATGGTTTCATGTCAAAACATACCCGGGGTTTCGGATGCAAAAACACTCAAAATCCCAAGCTAAACGCGTCATTTCGGGCCTTTTCGACAAACACGGGCGGTGTGTTTATAAGCACGGCCGTGCTTTTTAAAAGTCAAAAACGAAAATTTTTCGACCCGACGACGTACCAAACACGGCCGTGTTCGGGAAAATCCGCGAACACGGCCTGGCCGGCTGCTTTGAAAGCACGGCGTGCTTTTCGTCGATCGGTTTTTCTTTGGCGGAAATTATGGAGACTTTCCCTTTGTGCTTTTTGACAACCTTTGAGCAACTTTTACACCTCATTTTGATGCACCAAGCTCTATTATTCCCTCAATTGTCATGTGGACACAATGATTCAACCAACTCAACAATGAATGTGCACACAATGATTCAACCAACAACCATGGAAGTGGAGCATTTGTTAGCATTATTGATGTGTTCTTTCACAAAGATGGTGCCTATAAAAGCCAAGAGTTTGAGTTGGAAATATATAATTCATGTAGTATTCATTGATAGAGAGATTCATTGTATATTCTAAGTTTCAAAGCAAAATACATTGAGAGGATAAAAGAGAGGTAGAGTTTGAAGTTGAAGAGCAATAGAGGAGAAGGCTTGAGCTCAACATCATTGCAATCAACCAAGGAGGAAGTCTTGTATTGGTCTTGAATAAGAGCTAAGTACACCATGTTCATTTTATTCATATCTTCTTGTGTAGTATACTCTTTTGACAAAGCCATGTGTAGCTAAATTTCTAGTGTTTGAATGTAATGAACTCTAGAATGAATTTGTGATTAAGGATTGTATGTTTTTAATAAAATCTTCATGTTTTGTGTGATTCATTTATATTATGCTTTATTCATTCAAATTGGTATATGCGCAATATTGATTTGAAGTTTATTTTTCATCCGGGAAATCGAGAGATTCATGGTGAAATAGAACCTATATACGTGAAAAGAGTTGCATGCAATCCTAGATATAGGGGCGACATAAATCTTCCGGATTAGGGTCAAACCTAATATGGGAATTCACAAATCGTTATAATGTTTGTCTTGGGGTTTTAACTAGAAAGAGATTTCAGTTAATCAACTTGAGATTAGAAGTTATTCGCGCTCGATAGAGGGTTTAACTTAAATCGGGAATTTCTACGGTCGATGAAACATGAGATTTTACTAAAAGAGGTTGGTTTTTGCTTAAGGGATTATGGTTGTATTTTTATCTTATTAAATCACAAAAACATTCTAGAGGGATTTACATTCAAACACATTTCTAGCTCTTGATTTCTTAATTCTACAATCTATTTTTATTTGATCTTTTGTAAGTTGCAATTATTTTAAAATTCTTTATTTTTCATTTTCATTAAACAAACAAAACTCTGAAAATTGCTAGATTAAATAACAAAAAGACGGTAATTATTAGTACTTACAATCCTCGTGGGAATGACACTCGGTACTCAATAATCTATACTACAAAACGATAGGTGCACTTGCCTATGGTTTTCTAGAGTAGCTTTTGAGCCATCAATAAAATAATTTTAATATACATTTAATAGTTTTAACTGAATAAATTTATTTTTTTTCAAGATCAATCATTATCATACACTATTCGATCAATAAACAATATTACAATTCACAACATACAAAAAGAAATAACATAATTGCATAAATAACATAACATACTAATCATATTTTGAGGACATTATTCAAAAAAAACATGCATAATAACAACAAAACATAATTAAGAAAGTTTTATCATTTGAGTTTTAAAGATATGTCTTGTTTGTTGTTTTTTCTTACAATTAGTTATTTATTTTTTTAAATTCACAAACGGGTTAGACGGGTTAAACGGGTCATAGTAGGTTGACCCGAACCCGACCTGTTTAATTGGCAGGTTAGTCGGGTCTGACCCAATTTCGATCCGGACCCACGAAGTCTGGATCCATACCCATTAATTTCGTGTTAGGTTCGTGTCGGGTTTGCGTGTCGGGTCCTAAATTGACACCCCTACTTTCAAAGATGTAGTCTTCACACTTATTAAAGATCTAAATATAACTAAAATGGTGATGAAGTTGCGCCTTGACAGGGTTTATGACAAACCAGTTTTTTGACACACACACACCTTTATCACAAACCACCACAACAAGAGCACCATTGATGGCTCTACTCCTGCTTGGTGTTCGTCTTTGCCCTGATTTATAACGTCCGCCTTTTTGTTTCGACCAAAACCTTCTAGAAAACCTTCTCCTTTTGTTGTTACTTCCACGACTGTATGGATGGCTTCTGTGCTTCTTTTTCTTATGCCTCCATGGTTGACCTCGTACAACTATTGGGATGTCGTCATCTTTGCAACATTAGAGGAACCGTTTTATTAATTCCTTGTAGTCACTTATAGTTTTTGTATAGTGTTGTCTAGTGGCACCATTCAGATAGCTTGGCTTTTAGGAAAAACATTCTTCTGATCACTGTATCTAAATCAGTTGCACTCTTGTATTCCCTGATAAGCATTTCTCTACAGGAACTTGGTATCTTCACAAAAAATAATACGAAGCTTCTTTATTTTCCACCTTGGACTTCCATCGGTATTCGGTGAACAACTTGATATATTCGTCAATGTGACAAATATCATATAACTCAAGATAGTAGAGAGCTTATTTGTATTCTTTCATTCTTCTTCCAATACCTCAAAATAGTTTGTGCCAATAAAATGAATTTTAAATAACTTTGCCATATTATCGGCGATTCCTTTCAATGACTCTCCAGTTGTGACACTGCTTCCATTTCTGAATTAGTCATACCCCATGCGATCTTTATGGATCGTTCAAAACTCATCTCAAGAAGTAAGATGAATCATTCCTTTGTAAGATCAATGGTACCTATTGCAATCTTCATAACTGATGGTCAATCATTGATATGGACTTCTCGATTCTTAAAATCTGGTATATCCAGATTTAACATCAATTTATATGGATGTATAGTATCAAGTTTTGACCTTCTATAAGGCGTATTATATAAAGTTGGCCTTTTGGAATTTATCGAGTTCCTGAAACAATAGGATCTCCTCGTTGGGATCAATAGGTGGTGGTGGAGGTGGTCTTTGATCTTGGTCAAGAGTAATCAAAGTCGATCCATCTCCTGCCTTCATCTTTAAATCTACAATTTCTAATCCTGCGAAGGATTCTGCAGGGTCATATAGATCTTTAAGATTAATCTTCTCTATATTCATCACTTTTTAGTTTATGACGGATCTTTCTTTGATGATAGCAAGAAGCTTTTCGTCGTGTGTCATGCGTCGCACGACTTCAGTTGGTTTCTCATTTTGGTGTAAATAGGGTACTGTTCCAAAATCAATACGTTTCTTTCCTCCGGATGAACTTGATCTGTCCTGCAGACTCTTGATTCATTTCTGAATATCATGAAGGATTTAAAGAGTTTCCTTCTGATATTTCACCATCGTCTTTATCGGGTTTAGATCTGATGAACTTGTGTTGGTAGATGATTATGGTGATTGCTGTAATTCTGCACCGTCTTCTGGATTTCTCTAAGATCTTGCGAGAACTTAGATGTGTCCAGAAATATCTATTTCCATTATGGTATTCCATCAGGAACCATGATTTTGATGAGCTTCTTCATGATGATTCAACAGATCTACATATAATATTTGATTTACCATAATGAAATTCAGATAATACCCTGCTTTTGTATTATTTACGGTCAACAATCTAAGACAAATTGAGTATAATATAGAAATGAAAAATCTAGGACCAAATGTGAAAGCATTGAGAATTTTGGGACCAAATACACAAAATTTAGGATTTTAAAACTGTTTTTGCAACAAAATGAATCCTATGAAACTACTGCACAACATAGAAACTGAAATTATAATGAGTAAGTTTCTGTGGTACCAAAGATGCAATTAACTCAATATAAAAAGTAAGCTACAGTTGAGAGAAAATGTCTCATAAGGGCATTAAAGTTAATTAAACAAACAATTTATTAGTATTTATTTTTTTACCATTTGTGTCCTTTTTTTCTTGGACAGATCCTGTCCTCCTAATATCTTGAAGGGACAAATTTTTTAAAGCTTTCACAGAGAAAAATTTAAATAATGCAATCTCTGTACCTAAGTCCGAGATTTTTAAAAAAAGGACCCAACACATCAACATCTCCTAGGTTCTTCCACACACACACACTCACACACTCACACACATACTCATTCAATTTCTCTCCCAAACTTTCGGACATCTCTCAGTCTCTCATCAAGATTCAGTTTCATGGATTTGGTATACAAACACCCCATGAATGCTGCATTTTTTTTCTTCCCAAATCACTGTTTTCAACGTATTGGGCAACAATTTAAGAAGCTGCCAAGAAAAGTGTGATATTTCAAGAAAATCAGTTTCGTTGTTCAAACCCGAACGTTTTTTTTTTTCCATTTCTTGATGATTCAATAAATTTTTTAATTCCTTGACCATTCATTTGATGCGAATTTATTACAAGCCCATGATGACGGAATAAAAATATCTCAGCACTCTGTTGTCGTTAAGCCCAAAATCGTCTTACTTTTTTAGCGTTTCTTTTGCTCACTCATGGCATCTGTCGTTCCACTTTCGCCAAGAATATCAGCTGCAAAATCTTGGGTATGGTTTTTTTTTAATCATATTTTGCAAATATGTTAGGTTTTTTTCAAAGTGCAGTTTAATTTCCAAAGCTTCTCATTTGGTAAGGAGTAATAACATATAGCCTATTTCAAATTTCATGATCTTGGTAATTTTTTAATTTTTTTTTACAAGGGTTTCTGTATTTTTTGCTTGAAAACCATGTTGTGATATATTATGTTAATCTCTACATTTTGTTTACAGATTGAAATGAAAAAGAGCATTTAATTTTCAATATTCTGATTTTATTTTTTGTGGGGTTCTTGGAATTAGGATTGATTTTGCAAAGAAGAAAGCCATTGCCTTGTTGTTGTTTATTTACTGAGGCTTGAAACTAAAGATGCAACAAAGAGTGGGGAGTTTTAGTTCATTAGAGGAAGGCAAAGAACCTATTGTTAGAATCATAAACCAACCTAACAGGGCTTTCCCACTAAGATTGCTTCAGTTTCTCTTGCTTTTGTTGGGACTAGCCATAGTTTTTTCATTTCTAAGTTTGTATGCTAGTCGATATCTTAAGGTGCCGAATGAGATTAATGTAATTCAGTCAAGATTTCAACCCTGTGCTCAAGAACCGAAGAATTTAGAGAGTTGGATTAGACCCCCTTCAAAACTATTGCATCATATGAATGACAGCGAGCTATTTTGGCGGGCTTCATTTGTTCCTAGGATAAAAAATTACCCTTTCAAGAGATCTCCGAAGATTGCATTCATGTTCTTGACGAGAGGGCCGTTGCCTATGGCACCTCTGTGGGAGAAGTTTTTTAATGGGAATGAGAAGTTTTATTCAATATATGTTCACTCGTTACCTTCGTATCAGCCGGACTTTTCGCCTTCATCGGTTTTCTATGGCAGGCAAATTCCAAGCCAGGTAATTTATTTGTGTTTGATTTTTGGCAATTTATTTTCTCTTATTTCTCAGCTTATTTGTGCTTAAAGGTATATCTTTGTGGATGTTTCTCATGTTGATTTTCCAAGAATGCTTAGACTGTATATGTTTGCACATGATGTTTTGGTCCTTTCTCGGCCTGAGCTCAGATTTGCATCTCTTTCTTATTTTACGGTCTATGTTTCGTGTCTAGATGATTTTCATTATCTAAAATTCCTTTTCTTAGGTTGTCTCGTGTAAAAAGTTTCTTGTAATTTTTTACTGTCCTTGCTAGAATGTTAGTATTTGTACAGAGTTTTTCTTCAAAATTTCAATGGTAAATGAAAGTTTCGGCTGGAATAGACAAATGTCAGGTAAAATTCGGGAGTTGCTTTGATGCACAACATATTTATTTCCTTCCTCAGTATATCAGATGGGTGAATAGTTCAATTATTCGCTGATCTCTATTTTATGCAGACTCAAAAGTCATCTAGGCTGATTGCTTTTTTAGAGTTCTATGTTGTGTATTTGCGTGTCCATTGAGAATCAATTACCGGTTGCAAGGTACATTAGTGCATGCTTTCCATGCAAGAGACAAGCTGTCGTATTTCTATTGGATCTTTGGCCTTATTTGTATCTTTTTGCATTATAGTGTGTGACGAACTGAAACGTAGCCGTGTGTAATATCTTTTCACCTCTTAAATAGGTCCCTTTGCTTTTTAATGTATATACGCTATTAATTCTTCGTAAGTGCTGAAAGTGGTAATTAGAATTGAACAGGGGTATGCTAATTTTGAAAAATTGTTCCTTTTTAAGTCCATGTGTTGCTCACTTTGGTACAGGACATTCAGTTTTTACTCAGATATTGATTCACTATAATCATGATAGGTTGGTTTTCCAATTTGTGATATCCTAGTTTAATATTATTCCTAGAACGATTATGAAATTGAATGGCAGTGGGCATGTCGTTTTGGGCACCGATATGAAGTTGAAATATATTGCGTTTTCTGGTATTTCTTGATCTAAAATAACAATATTTCTTTTGCGTAAAAATTCATAAAATTTTGAGGTTGGTTTAGGTAAAAAAGGAACACTATAAGCCTATGGCTAACCATAACCATATTCTTTAATACTTGCAATATGAAGCTGTCAGACTAGAATTTCATGTTCAGTTATGGCATGTGATGCTTTTAAAGCATATTTGTCTATATCCTCGACGTTGATGATTGTGGTCTTACAAAGACCATTTTTCGTAGTTCCAGAAAGCTCGTCATTTTGACTCAAATCAAGAAAACTCGTCTTTTTACTTCAAATGGTTAGGTTTTGTAAAAGACATGTTTGCATCCCTGATTCGATTAGTTGGATCTTTAATAATTTGTGTTAAAATTTATCAATTTATGAATGAAAGATAAATTTTAAGATGCTCTTGTAGTTATTGTCAAAAACCTATTCAGTATTTTGATGCCTTGTCTTTCTCTAAGATTTCTTACAATGCATAGTGCTTGTGGCAAATGCAAGAGGTTGCATATTCTAACGCCTAATTCGTCGCGCATGTTAATGTTCTTTGTCAGATTTACTTCCTATTGATTTTTCGTTCGGTTGTTTTAATGCAGGTTGCCGAATGGGGAATGATGAGCATGTGTGATGCCGAAAGGCGACTCCTTGCTAATGCATTGCTCGATATTTCCAACGAATGGTTCGTCCTTCTATCCGAAGCATGCATTCCTCTTCAAAACTTCAGCATCGTTTATCGCTACATTTCAAGATCCCGATTTAGCTTTATCGGTTCATTCGACGAGCCCGGTCCTTACGGTAGAGGACGGTATAACGAGAAAATGTCGCCCGAAGTCAACATCACAAATTGGCGTAAAGGGTCCCAATGGTTCGAAATCAATCGAAAACTGGCGGTGGATATCGTACAAGATTCCGTCTATTACCCTAAATTCGAGCAGTTCTGTCGGCCGGCTTGCTACGTGGACGAGCATTATTTCCCGACCATGCTGAGCATCGAATCTCCTCATTTACTGGCAAACAGAAGCCTCACGTGGGTCGACTGGTCGAGGGGCGGGGCCCACCCCGCTACGTTCGGGAAATCCGATATAACAGAGATGTTTTTCAAGAAAATATTTGAGGGCAAACCATGCTTATACAACAATCAGCCCACATCACTTTGTTTCCTGTTTGCCAGGAAGTTTGCTCCAAGTGCTTTGGATCATTTATTACAACATTCATCCAAGTTCTTTGGGTTTTGACTAAAAAGATTACTGTCTGATTCTAATTTTTGATTATGAAATTAGTCATAGAATGCATAATATAATACACATTATATATTTATCTACCATAGCAGAAAATTCTAGCAGTCTTAACAAAATAGAAGTCTGATTTAACACCCTGGCCATATTATAGTTTTATAATAGGAAAGTATTTTGAGCTTCTCTCATTGTAATGATATCTTTGTCATAGTAAATGAGATTCAGAACATTGAGATTATATTCTCCCTTATTTCCATGGTATGTTGTTCTTCAGTTTGTAGCACAATGTATTTTGTTATACAATATTAAAAAGAGGTGGTTTGATATCAGACCGTCTCATGGACTCCTACGAAACACAAAAATCCGGGTTTTCTTTATGGGTTTAGGTTTGGGTTGAAATTTATTTTACATATAGGATCCGTCTCATGGACAATGCTCATGACACCGCCTCGTACAAGCTTTTTTCCTTTTAAAAAAATCTATGGGTTTTTTTGTAATTAGCCCGAACCTCAAGGAGATTTTTGTAATTATCCCTAATTTATACACAAATGCAGTATCTTCCTATTAGTATCATCTCATTAAGTTCATTACATCAATAAATTCATCCAAGAACATAAATTTACAATTGATGAGACATAAGAACCCCCCCATCTGACATTCATGTTACATGTTCTTAAAATTAATCAGAATTGTCACTTGTATCCAGATGAAGCAAATTTTCATAAGAGTTGGCCAAGATTGTCTGTAATGCATAAAACTATCCATAAAGTTTAGCCTAATTACAAAACAACTCATTTATCTTTCAAAATTACAAATGTCCCATTGAAGTACTACAAAAGAACCCTTGTGGTTTCTGTTTGTTTTACAAATACCCTCTCACTAGGTGCAATTTGTAAAATAGAAAGAAATGTCAAGGCGGTACTTGTACTTATAACTGTGAAAGATAACCGGGTCGTTTTGTAATTGGATTGAACTTCAAGGGTAGTTTTTGTAATTCACCCTAGTATCCATAACACCCAGAGTGCCTTATAATTCGTCGTGATGGTCTCTATCATAAGCAGGATTTCCTGCCTGGTTTTCAAGAAGATACCTAACGGCAAATGATGCATGTAACGCAGCACCAATAGGAAGTGCATCTTCGTTGATTCTGAAATAGGGCGAGTGAACTGTAGCCGGCTCTTTTATTGCATCATCCTTCATTCCTAGTAAAAAGAAATAACCCGGTACAAGTTCCTGGTAAAACGAGAAATCCTCTGATCCCATCATCGGTTGTACATCTTTAACTCCAGCAGCGCCAAGCATATCGCTTGCAATGGTCTGAAAGAGTTTATGAAGATCATTGTCGTTTACCGTGGGAGGGTAGATGGGTTTTTCGATCGAGTTAAAGGTGACAGTCGCGTTGCATCTTTGGACAGCGGCTTGTGCCACAATGACCTGTGAATCGGAAAATTATATTTTAAAAAAAGAAAAAAAAGATCCATGTAACTTTGGGTTTAGAACGGTACCTCAAAGTTTCTCAGATATCTGAAGATGAGAAGATGACAATTACACATTACAAAATAATGAGGGATAATTATAGAAACTACCCCTGAGGTTTGCGGTAATTGCAAAAAAAAAAAAAAAACCAGAGAAGTTTCAAATTTACAAATACTACCCCTGAGGTTTGATTTTGTCTCAATTTTAAGGGGTTAACTGCAATGTTTTCACAAATGTAAGGTGGGTTCTTATCAAGAGGAAACATGTAAGACGGAATCAAACCTAGTTCTCTGGGTTTTTTTGTAATTATCCCAAATATCAGGGGTGGTTTTTGTAATTATCCCAAATAGTAAAGCTAGAATTTAGAAAAGATAATAGTGCCAAGCAGCCTAGTAATAATTATAGTGTTACATGTTACTTGTACTGCACGATAACGATCACAGAACAGATGAAGAAATACTAAAGAGCTTCTTAAGCTGTTGGGACGTGTTACCTCCTCAATTCGCTGCTTGAGATGCTGTAAGCTCTTCATTGAAAAAGCTCGAAATGTGCCTCCAATGGTAACAGAATCTGGAATGACGTTAAATGCACCGCCTCCTTGGAACTTAGTGACGGTAAGTACCTGTCCAAATGACTCTCGTGTTAAAATGGAACCGGAAAATTAGAATTCCTTTTTCTTTTTCAACTGTTCTTGTCAAAATTGGTGCCTGCTAGTTTTCCGATTAAAGATTTTCGATGAATGTTGGAAGTTCAAACCAATTGCACAACTTAAGATCTGCTTTTAAGAGTCTAAAGCCACTGAACTACAGAACTTTTTCCTAAAAATGGGAGTTAAATCACATAACAGTTTCCAGAAAACAAAAGAAGTTAATGAATATAGGGATAATTACAAAAACCTCCCTGAGGTTCGGGATAATTACAAAAAAACCCAAAGATTTTTTGAAATTGCATAAAACCCCTTGAGGTTTTACCCATCTTATATTTTCCTCCTTCATAAGAAAAAAACATTTCAAAAGCTCCCCTGACATTTATAAAAACAATTACCCTCTTATATTTAGAATATAATCAAACCTGAGGTTATTTTTTTTGTAATTTTGAAACATCTCTAGTTTTTTTGTAATTAGCCCAAACCTTAGGGGCGTTTTTGTAATCATCCCTAAATTTATATGAACCTTTTATCAAGAAATGCCAGAGACTATAACTTTATAATGAACTCAACGAGTCTCTCGCCACCTACTTTGCATTTTCTGAAGTCCATGGCGGCAGTTTTCTGGGATATTTTGACATTTATGCCAATGAATGACACTTAAAAATCCTTCCAAATATCAGACTTCTTAATAAAACTTCAAAACTAGAAAAACGTTCGAGATAAACATTAAATTAGTAAGCACACACAATCGCAATGCTTTACTCTCATTCAGTTTCAGCATAAACCCAAACAACACGGGCTACCTCTAGCAAGCCCTCACTATGTGCAGACTTGAACATGCATTTCATTCCCAAAATAACAATAAGACATATGGTGTAAGAAAATTGAGGCCTTCAAATTTAACTCTGCAGAAAAAGGGATAATTACATAAAAACTCCTGAGGTTCGCGCTAATTACAAAAAATCCAGATATTTTTTGAAAATTGCAAAAAAAAAAACATTAAGGTTTGATTCTGCTTACATCTCTCCCCTTCAAAAACAAAATACATTTCAAAAACCCCCCTGATATACAGTTACATCCTTAAATTTAAGACATAATCAAACTTATGGGGGCTTTTTGTAATTTTGAAACATCTCTGGATTTTTTGTAATTAGCACAAACCTTGGGGATGTTTTTGTAATTATCCCACAGAAAAATGAAGAAATTGAAGTTACCAGAGAGTCGAGAGGATCAGATTCTCGAGAAACAAGCTGTTGTAAGCTGACAATCACATTCGAAGAAGCTAATATGGGGTCTATTGACAGCTGAGGAATAGCTGCATGGCCACCTTTTCCGCTTATTTCAGCTTCGAAAATGCCGCTGCCTGCAGCAAGTGGGCCCGGCCTCGATTCTACTTCACCCAATGGTAGGAGAGGATGAGAATGGAGAGCAAATATGGCTTGGACATTTTCGAGTGCTCCAGCTTCAATCATCTTCTTTGCCCCTCCACCGCCTTCTTCTGCTGGTTGGAAAACAAGAACTACAGTTCCCTGTTTTTTCCAAGACGATTAAGAGGACTCGACATATTCAAGAACGGAAATAGAAGGAAACGATTTTGGGAATAATTATACACTCGGTCTCTAGTTTATGACACGGCATGCTGTTAAAATGGCATATTCATACAGGCACCTTTGAAAATTCCCATCTTTAGTCTATACTTGATATTAGCAAGGAATAATTGCAAAATTAATCCTGTAACTATAGGGAGATTACAAAAAGGTCCTGTAAAAATCACGTTTTGCCTGTAACTATATACACGTCTTAATTTTGGTCCTGCAAAATGCACATTTTGCAAAATTGTCTTGTAACTATATGAAAATCTCAATTTTTGTTCTAATTTCACTTGTAATTGGGAACTACATGTGTCGCTCACGTCACGTGTTTGAAATTCGGTGAAATTAGTACCAAAATTGAAATTTTCATATAGTTACAGGACTATTCTGCAAACCGTGCATTTTCCAGGACCAAAACTGAGAATTTGCTATAGTTATAGGACTTTTTTGCAAAATGTGATTTTTACAAGACCTTTTTGCTACCGCCTTATAATTACAGGACAAATTTTGCAATTTTGCCATATTAGCAAATCAATGAGAGTGGCGAATACTGGATAGAGCAAGTAATCGAAACAACGTTTTCTCATTTAAGAACGATCGTGGTGCAAACCTTCAAAAAATCGTGATGTTCTTGAAGAATCCTTGCAGCACCAAGAAGCATTGCAACATGTGCATCATGCCCACAAGCATGCATCTTTCCATCATTCCTACTCTTATGCTCCCACTCCACCATTTCCTACAAATAAAATCAACAACACTTAAAACTTTGATCAAAATAATCCATGACCTAGGAAGCATTGATACTTCAATGAGGATGACGTACCCGTACCAGATACATAATATAAAAACATATAAGTTTATATGTACATATATATATGTCTTACATGTATACTTAAAATTTTAACACCCGTGTCCCGTACCCATATCGGTGCTTTACCTTCATAGCCTCAAATTCATGACTTTTTCCAGTTTACTCAAAAACAGTCTGAAATCTACTCATCAATACACTTAACTATCTCCAAATTTCAACAGAAGAAGCCAAAAAAAACTAACCTAAAACTGATTGACCTCCAAAGTAAAATAATCATCAGAGAAATTAAAAAAAGGGATAATTACAAAAACACCCCTAAGGTTTGGGCTAATTACAAAAAAACCAAAGTTCATTGAAAATTAAAAAAAAAACACGAGGTTTGATGATTTTTGAAAAAATATCAAAAAAAAACCAGGCATTTACAAAAATACTACAGTTAGGCCTTTAAATTTAAGACAAAAAGAAACATGAAGGATTTTTTGTAATTTTGAAACCTGTCTGGGTTTTTTTGTAATTAACCAAACCTCAGGGGTGTTTTTATAATTATCCCTTAAAAAAAATTGCATACCTGCAAGGCAAGTGCATCCATATCTGCCCTTATTGCAACAAAAGGAGGCTTTCCTGAACCAATAAAACCTAGCACACCAGTAACAGCAACAGGGTATTTGTAAGAAATACCCATCTTATCCAATTCATCTCTAATAAGTTTAGAGGTCTCAAATTCTTCATACCCCAGTTCAGGATTCTCATGTATTTTCCTTCTAATGCCCACCATCCAGTCAAAAACCTCAGATTTTTTGGCAAAGTTGAGGAAATTTATGGGGATCTTATTAGAGAGCTCTTTTGGGGTCAAAATTAAATCTGAGAAAATGGGTTTACATAAAAACAAGAAAATAATGGAAATCAAGAAAGTCCACTTAGAACAAAAACTCATGGCTTCTTCAACTGCTTCTCCCCCTTTTTTTTCTTGGTTTCTGGATTTTATATGTTATAAAGGATTTTATGTGTTTGATTGTATGTATATTGCTGGCATTTAGCAGAAACAGGGCTTTTTTTCTCAGGAAGAAAGGGAATTACTGGGCGGACTGAGCTGTCAAATGGAAAATTGGAAATGTGTAAAATGTTGGAAACTATCTTAATTTGTAGTTGAAAGCTGATACGTACAAACAACAAACGCATATCAAGATTCCTAACATCCAGCTACCTTATTTTAAAATATTTGGATAAAATAAAATGATAGAGTTTTTAAAATGTCATGATAATTTTATAATTAAAATATTATTGAAATAAAATCTTATTTTTGGCAAAAAGTTGGGAAAATGTTTTGAATAGAGCTTATAATAAGCTCTTACCTCAACCAAACACTCTTTTAATCATTTGTATAATACGCGATGCATCTGGGTGTTGCAGAATTAGTCATGTAATTTTTGAAGTTGTAATCTTAGTCCTACAATTTTGCCCCTTAGAAATAACAATTTTAATTATATAATTTTTAGAATTTGGCAATTTTAGTATTTTATTTTTTAGTTGTGGTAACTTCGGCCTATTATTCAAAATAAGCAATTTTGGCATATTTGCACTTGTTTTTGTATTTTCGTAATTAGAAAATAATACATGTAGAACTCGTATCTCGGATTTTGATCTTGAATCATAAATTTGAAATTCTTCCATCAGTAGGCAATTTGTAGTATAAATGATAAATAAAATTATCAAGGAAATAAAATGCAGACTCTGATACTATTTTAAACTTGATCTTAGATATATTGATTATTTTGGCTATCAAGGGCATTTTTTGAATAATTGAAATATTGAAATAGCCTTTAGGACTAAATTTGCATCAACTTAAAACTTATAGAACCAAAATTGCACAAATCTAAAACTTACGGGACCCAAATTGCAAAAAGACAAAACATATAGGACTAAAATAGCAATTTTAAAAGTTATGGGACTAATATTGCTACACCCAATAGATGGAGGACTGATATTGCCATCTACTATATCTATATCTAATTAGTATATAGAAAATAATATATTTTGTGGTAAAATTCTCAATAAATTATTCTTATAAATTATATAATTTAATAAAATTATTGAAAAAATAGAAAAACAAATTAATATATTTGTCATATTATTATTTTATGAACGATATATGGAATTTCAACATCGTATTATTTGAGTTATTTTAAAAAATTCGGATGATTTAATTACTGCCCACCCTACCCATTTGTTGACTACAATAAAATGTAAAGCTCTCTCATTTTACAGGTTTTGTGTCATAGAAAATTAGATCTGCATAATCAAACTTAGGAGGGGCTTTTGTTATTTTGAAACATCTCAAGATATTTTTGTAATTAGCCCAAACCTCAGGGCTCTTTTTGTAATTATAACTTAATATTTCAGACACTCGGATGATGAAACCACATTGTGCGTCTCGAGATTCTACTACAAAGCCAAAATGATTCTCCTGAAAATAACCTTATAACCAGATAAACAGGCCAATCTAACATCCTCCTCAACCAAATAAAGGGCCAATTTACAAACCATAAAATTGACAAATGTAAATTCATAATTTACAATTGATGTGAAACTAAAACCCCAAACTTGCATTTCTTGCCCAGTGCCTTTATTTTGAAGTAGCATTTGGACAAATGAACCAAAATGTACATACAAATTGAGCAAAACAATTCATCACAATTCATCATAATGATATCCATTATCCATCGAATTTCCCGTCTGGCTATCGTAAAGGTACCTTACAACCAACGACGCATGAAGTGCAGCACCGAACGGAAGTCCACCTTCGTCGATTCTGAAATAGGGCGAGTGTGGCATAACGGGATGTTCTAGTGTTTCATCCTTCATTCCGAGGAAAAAGAAGTAACCGGGTATTTTCTCTTGAAAAAACGAAAAATCTTCCGATCCCATCAACGGTTGCATTTCTTTGACTCCACCAATGCCGAGCATATCGCCTGCAACTCTCTGAAAGTGTTTATGCAGTTCAAAGTCATTCACAGTTGGAGGAAAGAAAAGTCTGTCTTTTGATTCAAAAGTAACGGTTGCGTTGCATCGTTGTACAGCCGCTTGTCCTATAATAACCTGTGGCGGAGAAATTGGTAGTTAAATTGAACTGTCAGCGGATTAATGTTAGGGGTAATTACAAAAATACCCTTGAGGTTTGGGCTAATTACAAAAAAACCCAGAGATTTTTGAAAATTACAAAAAAAACTTGAAATTTGATTCCGTCTTATATTTTCCCGCTTCATAAGCAAAAAAAACATATCAAAACCCCCCTGATATTTATAAAAATACTACAGTTGCCCCTTAAATTTAACACATAATCAAACCTCATGAAGTTTTTTGTAATATTGAAACATCTTAGGTTTTTTTTGTAATTAGCCCAAACCTCATATGTGTTTCTGTAATTATCCTTTAATATTATACTATGATGATTAATAAGAAGGGTTAATTACAGAAACCACACCGGACATTTAGCCTAATTACAAAAAAAACTCGGTTATCTTTAATAGATGCAAATACTCCCTTAACATTTGTTTCTCTTTTACAAATTTTCCTCAAGAGAGAGGTATTTGTTATGTAAATACAAATCTGAAAGGGGTGTTTGTGACGCTTTAAGGGGTATCTGTAATTCTGAAAGAAAACTGGAGTTATCTGCAAAGGCTAAACCTCACGGGTAGATTTTGTAATTAACCCTTACTATAAGAATATAAGACAACAAGAATCTGGAAAAAAACATGTTACCTCTTCGATTCGCTGCTTAAGTTGCTGTAAGCTCTCGCTTGAAAATGCTCGGAAAGTGCCACCAATGGTAACAGAATCTGGAATAACATTAAATGCACCACCTCCTTGGAATTTAGCAACTGTAACTACCTGTTCAAATGAAGCTTGTGTTAAAAAAAAATCCCGACTTTAGCATTTTCGTGTGAAGAATAAATAACTGATGTATGGGAACCTTTTTCAAGATGAAAAATTCCATAAGAATGTAGAACATGGAGATTAAAACCTTACTTATTAGGGTTAATTACAAAAATTATCCCTGAGGTTTAGCCTAATTATAAAAAACACCCAATTATCTTTCAAAATTACACATACCCCCTTGACATTTGCCATTTTTTTTTAACAAATTGCACCTCTTGAAGGGGGTAATTTTTATTTGTTAGGTTAATACAAACCTCACGGGGGTGTTTGTAACACTATAAGGGGATTTTTTGTAATTTTGAAAGATAACTAGAGTCTTTTTGTAATTAGGCTAAACCTCAGGATACTTTTTGTAATTATCCCTGCTTATTAATGGCAAATTCTTGCCATAAAAGTTTAAAATGCAGATCCAATTTCCATTTCTAGTACATTGTTAATAATTATGCCATCTTGTCAAAATAAGAAGATTGAGACTACTATCACGGTGGTGTAATTCAAGAACAATTGGCCTAAAGTGAATATAGCTCTCAACAATTGACAAGCACCATTGCTACAGAAAATCTACAAAGGCAGCTTTAATCCAATTGTTTGTAAAAAGACCACTTTAATTCAATAAAATCTAAATTCTAACCACAAAGATAACAGTGAGAAACAAAGTCACACATGAATAGAGATTGATTGTACCTGAGAATCAAGAGGATCAGCTTCTCTAGATACGAGATGTTGTAAGCTGACGATTACATTTGACGCAGCTAATATAGGGTCGATGGAGTGTTGAGGAATGGCCGCGTGGCCGCCTTTCCCACTTATTACAGCTTCAAAAAAACCACTCCCTGCCAAAATAGGACCAGATCTCGATGCAACTTCGCCCAATGGCAACAAAGTGTTGGCATGGATACCGAAGATGGCCTCGACATTTTCGAGTGCTCCAGCTTCGATCATCTTCTTCGCCCCCACCTCCTTCCTCCGCCGGTTGGAAAACGAGCACAACAGTCCCCTGCATTGACCCAAAAAATTTAGATAACTTAAAGGGAAATTACTAAAAAAAAAAAAAAACTAGGATTTGGGCTAGTTAAAAAAAATCCAGAGATGTTTCAAAATTACAAATACATCCTCATTCTGTCTAAAATTTAAGGGGATGACTGTAATATTTCTATATATGTCGGGAGGTCCTGAGATATGTTTTGCTTATGACGTGGGAAATGTAAGACGGAATCAAACTTCAAGGTTTTTTTTTTGCAATTTTCAAAAATCTCTGGATTTTTTTTGTAATTAGACCGAACCTCGGGGGGTTTTGTAATTATCCCTAACTTAAATATTCACCACAGTTCTTCATTTTGAGTTGCAGGTAACATCATCTTGATAAAGCTGAGGAAGGATAAATAAAAGACACATTTACCCTCTCTACCTATCCATTACCATTTTCAGGTTCACGAGCTCGCCACCATTATTCTACCAATCATCAGCCTGCTAGCATATTCCTTTTGTTACCCTATAATTAGCCGCCACATCACTATTCTATTGTACCCAATAGGTAGATGACAACTTCTCAAATTCTAGAGAGTTCCATGATTATCGTGTATAAGAGGCTGAACCGTCTTCTCAATTGGAATCATCTTCTAAAAGCAATAGAACAGTAACATTCCTTTATATTCAAAAGCTTCTGCTGCATTTATATTCATGGATATTTTTATTTTATTTTAATAAAGCTAAGCTAATTGACTAATAACATACAGTCAGAGAAGCTAAAAGAGTCATGAGGGGGTGGAGGGGTTGTTTTCTTGAGTGTCTGTGGTCATTAACTTGCCAAGTTTTTACCAAAATATAAGTGCCAGTTCAAAGTTTTCTCAAGATTCAATATCTCCAGGTTTAAGTACTCCAGTTTATGACCACGAGCTTGTAGCTCAAGTGGTATCGTTCACCCTCTGTAAGGGTATTGACCAGGGTTCGAACCTTGTATCTTTCAATTTCTTTGAAATTTATCCCCTTTCTCCAATCGCTACTCCCAACTTATTAAAAAAAAAAACACTCCAGGTTATGCACCAAAGGAACAATGATAGAAACCCGTAGAAAATCAACAACTACAATCAAAAGATCGTCAAGACAGACCTTCAAAAAGTCGCGATGCTCTTGAAGTATTTTTGCCGCACCAAGAAGCATTGCAACATGTGCATCATGTCCACAAGCATGCATTTTTCCAGGATTCTTACTCTTGTGATCCCACTCCACCATTTCCTACGTAAACTGAAGATTGTTAAAGTTGTACAAAATAAAGAAAGACACATCTAATGGTAACATATATGGATACTTTTTTATAATTTAATTCACATAAATGTTGCAATGCAAATATTTTGCCGACCTTAGAATATGTTTGCCATTTTGAAACGGGATCGGCCTGCCCGAAAAGGAAATTTGATTTTTGAAAAACTTTCTAAGAGGCATATCACAACGTAAAGGAACGTGACTCTTACGAAGAGTTTTGTCTCGTAAGAACGGTCACGAGTCTGTTTTAGATTCTTTTAAAGCGATTGTAAACACAACAAAAACTGAATAAGCTTCATCAGATATCATGAAACAGATTTTCTATACACCCCATTGTGACATTGCAGTTTAAAAGACAATGATTATATTGTGCCTTGGAGACCATTTGTACCCATATTCTTACAGTCTATTTCCTATCAATGTATTTATTTCACATACAACACTCTCACCATCAAACAGTTAAACTCTAAATAATATGAACAGGAAAAGTGAAAAAGGGAAACAAAATCCAACTCTAAACCCACTCTCAACATCAAACAGTTAATATGTCCTGTCCACAATCTTGAACAAGAAAAAAAGAATAAAAATCCAATCTTTAACCATTCAACCCAAACAAAAATAGTAAATCTATTACTTCAAGAGATTCATTTTTAGAAAGAATAAAAAATTGAAGCATACCTGTAAAGGAAGGGCATCCATATCTGCCCTTATTGCAACAAAAGGAGGTTTGCCTGAACCAATAAAACCAAGAACACCAGTAACTGCAAAAAGGTATTTGTAAGAAACACCCATCTTATCCAATTCATCTCTAATAAGTTTACTGGTCTCAAATTCTTCATAGCCCAGTTCAGGATTCTCATGTATTTTCCTCCTAATGCCCACCATCCAGTCAAAAACCTCAGCTTTTTTGGCAAAGTTGAGGAAATTTATGGGGATCTCAGACAGCTCTTTTGAAGTGAAAAGCGAGTCTGAGAAAATGGGATTGTATAAAAACAAGAACTGAATGAAAATCAAGAAAAGCACTTTTGGATAACCCATGTGTTCTTGAATTCTTTCTCCCTTTTTCCTGATTTTCAATTTATCTTAATTTCTTTTGGCTATGGGGGAAAAATGTTTTTGCTTGTGTAGTTGTGTATCAGTGGCATGAGCAGGGGATAAATGTAACAGTGGTGACTGAATTAAAGTGTGTGAGGAATGTGCATCATGTAGGAAATATATATTAGGTAATCTGTAGGCCCCTTGAGTGGAGTAATAATTAAATAAAACAATTGTATGGTGGAATAAGTTATTTAACAATAATTACAACTTAAATTTTTTTTTTTTAACTCATCTTCCAGACTTACGCCTGACTAAGGCACGCAAAGCTCACTCCTCAATCGGTCTGATTTGCCCCCCGAACCAAAAACGCATAAAAATGAATCTTAAAATCTATTTTCCAACTTTTAGGGGCCTGTGCCGGCCGAATTGGCCTCCGACCAAGAAGACAACGTTGCTCAGGATAAAATTTTGAGTCAGAATTCACTACCCCCGTCCAACATTGCTCCGACTCCGGCCGGTCAACCTTTACTCTTTAACGGTTGACTAACGGATCATGCCAAAAATGAGTGATTTTTTGAAACGTTGGGTACTAATAAATGTTATGATGATAAGCCCCAAAATGTGGGTACTAAAAGTGAAAACCGCTAATACTTTGGGTACCAAAATTGAATTTATCCCTAATTGTATTCTTGTTTATTCGATATATGGGAGTATTTCATTCCAATTTTGTCAGTATCCTTTAAAAGATTCCAAAATTAATTATAATAACTATTATAATAACTTTTTGAACTAATATTTGCCATCTTAATTCTTACTAAATAAAACTATTTGACTAAGTGTCTTGTGTGTGCGCATGCAGGACTGCATTGGCAAAATCAAATCCGGCCCGCGGGCTAGCCTAAGATTTGAATTGGGTTGGACCGTGTTTTTTAGGTCTGATAAAATTGGGTTTATTTGATTTGGCCTTAATGGCTCGACGGCCGAATTAGCCCAATTTTTTTGTTTGTGAAGTATATGGGATGGGTTGGGCCAGCCATTTTTACAGCCCGACCAAAATCAATCTGACTTAGGTGGCCCAATTTTTTTTTGTAAAAGCCAAATGGGCTTGGGTTGTGCTGGCCCTGTCAGACTCATTACCAGCTCTACATGTAGGATTTTATTAGCTCGTTTTTCCAATCGAACACAAAAAATATATGCTTATAGTTATGGATCAATGTATATTTTTTACTAAATCCAAAACTGCTTTATATGTATTTGATAATCGGAATTTTATTCATATTGGCATCCAAATAACTTTGTGTGTAAAGTAAAATCTTATTAAGGGTTTGAATGAAAGCCAGCAATTGTACCTTTAGTACTTGAGGATATTATAGATTTGAGAGCTAATCATTGTACATTTTGAGGTTTACATGGGGCAATTATCAGGGATTTGGCGCCTATTGTGCTCTTAATAGTTGAGAATATTAGGACTTGGGACCCAGTTATTGTGCATTATACGGTTTGCCTGAGCAGTTCCTGAGGGGCTGGTCGGGAATGTTTCTCCGATGACTAGTTATGTTGAAATATATTCCTGAGAGGTTGGGGTTATTTTCACAAGGACCACCTGACTACCACGTGGTACATGGAATATCGATTATAAAAAATATGATAATCATAACTTGGATTTATTTATAATCAATAACTCATAAAAAATTAACAATGATTAAAATGCCTTTCATGTGCCTAGTGAGCTGGGTCCCGTTTCCAACCGCCATCTATCAAGTTTGACAACCATGAGATTTAGGAAAATTCATATAAAAAAAAGCAAGAGAAAAAATCTGATCTAAATTTGTAAAAAGTAAAAAGACTGGTTAGATAATTAGATTATACATCATGAATGATTGGATTAGCATGAGGCTGACTCTTCTTTTTCTGTTTCTGTTTTCAAAGTCTTCCAAAATGGCAAACTTTCATAACATACTTTTTATTTTCTTGCAAAACAATTGACAATAAAATATGGCAATTATGGTGAATCAGATGCTTGCCTGATCAATATTTGAGCACAAGATTTAAAGTGTTTTTGTGGCATTTTTCAGATTACAAAAATGGAAAGCAAACTTTTCTTGAGTAGGGCTACCACAAATGGAAGATACTACAGCTGACAAAATCACTTATATATCACAATACAAGCAGTATTCTAAAAAATGTTAGGCGTTAACCGCTAGTCAGGCGGCAAACTGAAGTCTAGCGCCTGAGCCGGGTTAGACGTAACTTGTGCGGGGTTAGAAGGGTCTAATCGGAAGAATGGCGTAGGCGGACAAAGGGGGCTTAATGCCGACTATCTAAGAATTTCAGTGTGCGAATTGAGGGTTCATACTCTCAAACTTATCTGATTTTAGCAATTGTTAGAATTTTTTCTCGAAGAAATCATGCATTTTCTAGGATATTATTATTAAGGACCTCATCGAAAACTTACAGCAGCTTGCCAAACAAAAGCTAAGAAAAAAAAAAGCACAGGAATAACTATTTCTATTTTAATTTTATTTAGATAAATAAAATTGTTGTTATGTAATGCAATGTCTAATTCTTTTTCGTGATCAAAAATGATAAAATGATAGCTTGAAATATCTATGTGATATTCCTTTAAAAAGTCTTTTTTTTTATTCAAAGATAAAGTTATTAATCAAGAAAGAAAAATAAAAATTCTTAAAAGATGAGATCAATTCAGAAGCATTTTTTTATTATAAATTTAGCAGACAGAATTCCATTGGTCTAATTCTAGGCCTTAGGATAAGAGTTTGACTCTCTATCGATTCTATACAAACATATGTGGACTAATCGGAGTTAGACGGAATTTTTTAAAAGAGTGAATACAACTACCCTTGACATATGCTTCTATTTTATAAAAATCCATTTTGGGATAAGCATAAATTTATGACTTTTAAATTTTATTTGCTGCACCGATTCAATCTGAGCTCTCTTATTGCTGGATGGACATAAAATGTATTTTATAGATGAATTTGTGTTCCAAAAGTGCTCCCAAACATGAAACATGTGCGGAATTATGTTCAACTGATATGAATGTGCCACGCTTAATAAATAAAGGGATATAAAGACTCGTTGAGATGATGGGGTTCGCAAACTTCACATGGATTACATGAAATCACATTTAATGTACATTCATTTCATTTGCCAGAAACTTTTTACCTCGTTTTAAGACATTCAATTTCTGGTTAAATGAATTAGATGCGCATGAAATAACTGCATTATATAAAAATGATATCTATAAGGGTTCAAAGCTAGTAGAATACTCCATCCTGCCATAAATACAATCTCCCAAAAATTGTTGATACAACAGTTCGATTTAATCGTTAACGGAAAAAGGCCATGGCGCTCATCGCTCAGCAACAGAGGATTTTACTCAGATCACGTTCGACTTAAGGCATGCTTGTTTTGATACAAATACGATGATCTCGTAGTATACTCAAGTTCTCTATATCTCATTAACGCATCAATGTCAAAACTAGTTCTGGGTTTCATGGCACTAAACACCCAATCCATTCGCGCTCATCGCACCAACTTATGTGTCTGACTTTTCGGCCAGATAGTGATCCAACATGTCTTCTTCGTCATCTGCCCACACATAAAAAGGCATCCTTAACAAAAATACGAATGGATTTTGAGAATGTGATTGGATGTGAGATGAATATATAATGACAGCAATCGACATGATGTTTTGTTTTTAGTAAAATAGTGATTGGGATATGATTGGCATTCAAAAGTACGAGAGAGCGAATAGTGTATTTTTGATATGATTCTGTAATGGTGACAATTGATGCAATTTTTTTTTCAATTGAAATTGTGATTGACGATTGAAAAAAAAAAAGATTGAGTGAATATTGTATACTTATTGAAAAAAATTCACGAGCAATCGTATGTTGCAATGAGAAATCTTCTTTAACGAAAATTTTACAAAAAAAAATTGACAAGCAATCACGGCCATTACCTTCGAAGTCATCATCATCGAAGTCAATATCTTCCTCATCTTCAACATCAGAATCCTCAGCAACAGGTGCAGAACCTTTCTGCATGGGGTGAATAGACCAAAGAAGTGAAAATTTGTACAATACACTCGATCATTCTAATAGAGGAACATTTTAACAGAGACCACTTAAAGCTCACTACTATTTTAATCGTGCAAATGAAATTCAACTTGCAGTTTTGGTTTCACCAAATCAGATGATTCATTCAGAAACGTCGTCTGAAGTCTCTATAAGCAAACAACCAAAGAATGCATAACATTTGAGTGCGGATAAATGAAGGCACCTACACACATATACGCATGGACACACACACACAGGTATAGACAACATGCTCACACATATTGATCAATGATAAAATGAAGAATAAGCTGGAAGGACAAATTACCGAGCTAGCTCTTCCACTTTCAAACCACTGCCTGCCTGTAAGTTTTTTCTCCTTTGACACAGTAAGTGCTGAATCCGGCATTAGCCTAAAATGACGAACATGGAAATCTATCATCAGGAAACAACTACAAAAAAATAATAAATACATAAAGCATAGTTTCTCTTCCTATACACGGGTTAAAACAGGCTATGGAATCTTCATCTTTATACACCACTCTGATTGTATAGCAAATTGATTATTCACTTCGTCACTAAGTTATCCTGCTTTATGTGAATGGCGGACCATTTTATGATAGACTGAGCATGCCTTTATGTGATAATTCGCCCCTCAAATCATGTTTGCATGGGTTAAAGAACTAAAAAAAGGAAGTAAACTTATGAAAAACTCACTTGGCTCTTTCAAGTGCTAATTCTGCTTCAAATCTCTCCCTCCATGCCAGAAATGTATCAACCGTTACTGGTTCTCCATGTGGTATAATAACCTGAAAAGAGAATAGGCATCTAACTCATTCAGTGAACCTTAAAGGTAGAATAATCGAGCCCACTGATATAACAATTCCATGAAACAACATGGAATCAGAACAACCGCGAGTCACAGTATCTCGAAATATATTTTTGATGGAACGCTAAATCGCAAGAAAAACAACGAGAGCAAGGCATGTTTTGCACTAATTTCTGAAAGAGAAAAACGACACTTTAACAAACAACATTTAATAACAACACATATATAAATACGGAAAAAAGGGCACCTCATCTTTTGCAGCCTCATCTTCCTCGGCATCCTCGTCAGCATCTTGTGAAAATCTTTCAGAAAGCCATTCCTTAGCTGATGTAACCAATGTGTAGACCATGGCCATACCGAGATTTTCTGCCGCCTGTGACATATTAGCAATTTATGATAGCTTGAGCCTTGAGGTACAGAACAACTTAAAGAGATGAGATTATGGCCTTGAATGGATTGATTTCCAAGTCCAATTTCCAGTCACCAGTGTTGGAAAATGAATTTTCAAGCTTTATTGATTTTCGTGTGAGAATTGAGAATATGTTTTTGTTGTCTGAATTTCTATCATGGTATACGTTTGGGAATGAAAATATGTTTGGTTATAGATTTTGAAGTGTATTATTGATAGATTTGTATAATTGTAGTGAAAGTTGTTTGGTTATAGTTTTTGAAGTGTGTTTTCAGTTTTCACATACATTTGCGTGGTTCTGGTGAAAAACTGTTCGGCTGTATTTCCAAAAGAATATTTCCATAAACTAGTGAAAACTGAAAATTACTTTATTTCCACTGAGAACATCCCTAAACAAACATAAACTCATTTTCCGAAATAGTTGGGACATGAAGAGCTATATCCATACATCGCCTAACATTGTCGCATTCATGCTGTTGAGTAAAGAATATATGGTTGGCACATTGAACTTCCCTGCTTTGCCAATATCATAGTTGTTAAAAGCGCGCCTAGGTGTTGCTTAGGCGAAGAGGCGGTGGTTCCTCGCCTCGGCAACCCTCTGGGCGACGAAAGTGATCAGGCGACCGCTTGGGGTCGCCTAGGCCTTGCTTCTGGAGAGGCGAAAGGCGAGGAAAAGTGACGCCTTTTCATGCCCAGGCGTTTAAAGTCTTTTTTTAGTTTTTTTATTTTATTTTAAAAAGGGTTTTAAGTAAAAAAAGACCCTAAAAAACTTAGTGCACCACGATTCCTTCCCCTGCAAAAGCAAAACCGTCTTTCTTTCAGCAAAGGAACTTGTGATTCCTATCCTCCCACCGCCGCCGCGAAACACTGGCACGAGTCACCACCGAGCCTCCTTCCGAGTTACAAAGATGCAAATTGCTTCTGTACTGCTTTCTTTCTTTTTTTTTCAATTTCTTGTCTGTAATTGGGGTTTTATTTGGTTTTGGGTCCGATGGATGCCGCTCAGTTGTTTCAAACTTTCAATTTTGGCTATAATTTAGTTTCACTATTTAGTATTATTTGATTACATTTTGACTATTATTTGGATGCTAACTAGTTCAATTTTCAATTCTGTCTATTATTTGCCTATTTGGATGCTCAGATGTGTGTAAATTCATTGGATATGTAACATGTTTTTTAGTTGTCGCTTTCCTGGCAAAGCCATCGCCTTTAATCCTAGGCCGTTGGGCACTAGGCCATGGCTTGTCGCCTTGTCGCCCTATCGCTTTAACAACCACGGCCAATATCACCTAAAAGTTCCAATTGCTAACGCTAGGGTTCACTATCTGTTATCATTAATTAATCTGAACATGTTCTACAAATATTCATAGGTGAATACTTTAGATGGTTCAGGCACTCAAGAAACTCACTCAACATAAGCTTTGTAGGGCCACCTTAGATATGTAATATTTTTATAAGGAAAAAGAACTATCGTTGATATACAAGCACTTAATGGAGTAAGAGGAGGGGGGTTTAAAGGTCATACCTCTTGTTCAAGCTTTTCTTTCAGAACTTTAAGATCTCCTGTTTGGATTCCTTTCAAACTGAAAACAAAATGACGAGGCTTCAGCACAGAAATTGAACTTCCAAATATTAAAATAATTTAACAAATTGGATAGGTGTGGGATCTTTAAAAACAGTTGATTAATTAAGTTTTATTAAAAGCACAAAAACATTGTATAATAGTACAAAATAAGTATATATGGCATTAACTGATAATGAAAAGGTGGATAAAGGTTATACAACACAGAAATCTCTACACACGCAATAAAATATGGTGCAACCTTTTCAGACTGAGAAGTGGAGGTTCATCGGGATAATTTTCTGTGTGCGAGAATATCAATGCCAATTGAACTGCAAAAAAGAATTTAAAAGGAGCTATCAGTTCTAATCGAAAATAGGCATCATTAGATACACGCACCAGCTAACAGAGCTTTAAACCAAGAACAGCAATAGCATATAGATTATAAAAAAACCTGGTGGAATAGTTGATTCATCTGCCTCATCGTCCTGTAGGAAATAAAGGAGAAAACAAAAATAACCCATAAGGGATATGATTAGGAAACCAATTACGTAGTCAATCTTTAAGCTCCAGGACATACGAAAATGTGTTTACCTGAGGAGAAAGGGTTATCTGGAAGCAACGGTTGGAAGTATTTAGGCCGCTTTCACTAGAATGAATTTCTGGTATAATGAATCCACTAGAATCGATTAAGTGATATGGTTTAGGTACATTGACGAACACATATCAAGAAACTAAAGATAAATACGTGAAAGCGCTTAAGCAGGGATGAACAAACCTTTAAAATCATCCTCGAGAATAGCTTCCAAAGCTTCAATTTCCATGTCCTGCTCCAGCTTATACTCTGTCATAGTAAAAATCAAGACGAATATATTTACTATATAGTAAAACCAGCTCATACATCAACCAAACTGAAAATCTTATAAAGAAAGCTTTCCCCGTATTCCAATACAGGCTCCAAGACTTAAATAAGCCACAAAGAACTTATTCATCTCAATTGCAGACAAAATCCAATTAAATTTATCAATTTTATTTCCCTTCTCTTCAAAATTTTATTTATCCTATCCAGCCTTGCCAAAAAACTACTCCTTGGTATTTAATATTTATAACATAACTATTATAACACACAGATAAATCCTTATTAATCGTTTTTCATGGCTACATAAATTTCTGTCATGAAGTTAACAAATAAATTGAGACAAAATCATGGGCAACAGAAAAAGAAAAAAAAAAGAAAATAAGAAGAAGAAGCTGATCCCTCGAGCGTATAGAATTAATAGAACTATCTGCTCAAAGCAATTCCAGAACTTTATGTTATTTTTCATACAACAAAATTGCATCACTATTACATATAGTACAGAAACATCCGGAAGAATCAAAACTATTGTTCAATAAATGTCGAGAAAAATTATATTACGAATAGCAGGAACCCTAAAGATTCAATCTTTATGATCTCAAACCAAAAATAAATAAAAATTTCATGAACAATACCTGTCATGGCTGCTTGGTTAATGCTGTATTTTGATGATTTTGCTCTCTTTTTCTTTAAAGATAAATCGCAGAAAGAAATATTGATAACCCTCAAACACCCACTTCAGAAAAAGGGCGAAAAGAAAAACCTAGGAGCACAGTGTAGGCCCCACTACTCTATTTGTAATCTGCTGTACTAAGTCACACAGAACCCTAAACACAAGTTTCTAATCACCACCGTCAAAAAAGATTCTTGATCAAAAAATTATCTGGCCATCTGCCCATCTCTGTGTTTTCAAACAGATTAAATATTAAACGGGGCCCACAAAGTATGCATGTAGGACAAGTGTAGAAATACTAATATACTACTTGTCGTGCCTGATTACAACACCTTTTTCCTTTTCCTATATTTATCACCTCCAACTTCAAATTATTATATATTATTAAAAGATTTAAATTAATTTCAAGAAAATCTCTCTTTTCTCTCTGTCTTCCTATGTGGGCTTCTGTATTTCTCTTTCTTGGCATAAAGATACTAAAAGGTACAACTCTCTCTCATGTCTCATCATCCACTTCACAAAAACACACACACACACACATGAACTTCTCTCCCATTTTTTTGTACTTGCTCTGCATCTAAAAAGCTAATGGTTTGGTAACAAAATCCGAAACCGCTTGAAGTATACCATTAAAATAAGGTTGTTTTGCAGAAAACATGTGAAATGAGAATGACACGATTAATGGGTTTTTAGTTTTCCTGAAAATAAGTTTGTTTTGCAGAAATTCTGTAACCAGATCTCTCTTCTCTTCCTTCCCCTTATTAGCTTGCTCTATGGGTCAGTTTTTTTCTCCTTTTATTTCGGTTTTCATGATCTGATTGTACCATTTTTGTCTCTCCAATTTTTTTACCTTCTTGTAGTTGTGATTTGTGTAAATTTCTGTTTGATGTTTACTCCTGTTCGTTTTTTTTTTTGATGTTTTAGATATGGAGGGTTTCACATTTTTCTTCTGGGCTTTGTGTGCCCATAAAATGCTGACCTGAGAATAACTTATTGGAGAAGAAGAGGTTTCTGTTTTCTGGTTTTATTTTTTTCCTGTTTGGTTTCAAATAAAAAATCCTTGTTGGTTGTGGTTTCTGAATGGGGTCTTCTGGTGAGGAGCCCTACAAGGGCATTGATGCGTCGGTCGGCGGGTTGGTTTGGGTTCGTCGGAGAAATGGGTCTTGGTGGCCTGGCCGGATTATCGGCCCTGATGAACTTCCCGAGGGTTGTTTGCCTACACCAAGATCAGGGACCCCTGTAAAGCTCCTTGGTAGAGAGGATGCAAGTGTGTAAGTATATTAGTCTTTTGTTTATTTCCTTGATTAGATTATTTAAGCTTACAGCATTGAGGTGTTGATAACTTGTGTCTTCAAATCATATAAGTGGTACATAATTGCTATGGAAAATTGAATTGTTTTGGGAGAGCCATTTTGTGTTGGGTTTAGTGTTCTTGTGGAGTTAAGGAATTTTGAACTTCTGTTTCCCTTTTTCTGAATTTTTTGCTCTGTGTGTACCATTGGTGTGTGCCATTGTCATCTGAAATGAAGGGTGTTTAGTTTATTTGTCTTCTTTGATATTTGTCTCTGTTAGAAGTTAGGATCTTCATTTAGTCGTTACACAATAAGATTGTCATGGCAACAAATTTAATGTAAGAGAAATGTGTTGGGGTTCAAACAAAGTATAAATATAGATTTCATGATTCTTGATTCAGTTGTCAAATCAGGTTTAATTGCTTATTTGAGCCATACGTTTTATTACACGTTATTTCATTCTAAAAAGGAGAGCATTTTATGACATTATATCACGGTAATTGGTATGCAAACCTCCCTTTTGGTTTACACTAAAGGTAATTTTTCATCAGGACTATAAGGAAGTGATATTTCACAGCTGGTTCTTTATGTATTCTTATTAGAAATTCAAAGTTACTCATCGTAGAAAGAAAGATAGGATTGTATGAGCAACATCTCTTATCTATTTTGAGGGCTATGGATCGCGTGAATGCTATGAGTGTTTGGCTTCAATCCTCATTTCTGCTGGGCATCAAGGTGAAATGGCACATCAGAAAATCGAGACTTGTCATTTGTATCAATTTCAGTCATTGCTCTTTGGTGAAGCATAATTATGGACTAAACCTGATTGCAACTACCCAAGATGATGATAATTGAAAATTTGATAGCGAATAGCAAGTATGCCAATTAATGGGCCAACAAAATTCCAGTTAGTGGAAGGTATGTATGGTATAATAGGCAAGTTGAGGCTTTTATAGAGGGTTTTGCTGCACAACCATGAGAATGTTATTGTATAATTTTATATTCTTGATAGTGAATCTTATAAATGTGATTGTTTAAAATTCTCTACCAAGTTTCCTAATTAAGTTGGTATAGTTCGTAAATAAACTATCAAAATAGTTGGTATTTGGTTCAAGTTTTCGGCAATGCTGAGTTATCAATTGTGGTGTTATTGGACCAACGCCTCTAGAGAAAAATCTTTCTTTTGCATTACATATGACTATCAATATCACGTGTTGACAAGCTCAAGTATTTAGGGCAGGATCGTCTAAGAAATATTATATTTTTGTTTAATTTCCACCTATGCTGCCAACTGCTATTATAAGTAGTTTTTATCTGTTTATTACCTCTGAAAAGAGGACAAAAGATATAATAAAATGTTAAGAACTCTAATAAAGGAACAGTATTGGATGAGAGAGCAAGAAACATTTAGATAATATACTGGTGTTTCATGGGTTCTCGTTACATTCACTCACACCAACTATTAAACGGGAATTACAGATCGAATTGAGGATTGCACTTGACCATTTGTGCTACAAGTTCATGTGCTACCATGTGGTACATTGCCGCTATTTTCCATTTCACAAACTGTTTATAAGTTCTTGCCTCGTTCATTTCCCATTTCATTGATTCTAGAGGTTAATCTCTGTTTCTTTACCCATGAAAAGTCAAACTTTTCCCCTTTAATCTTTTCATGGCTCGAATATTTTGTTAATCTCTATTTTTTTAGGAAACAAATTATTTATGTTTTCCACCCAGAAATTTAAGATGTTTGTTTTGAGATGTTTTGGGAAAAACGTATTGGGGTATGTGAAGCATGTTTGGTTCTGTTTTGCGAATTTATTTAGTGGTAATGGTTAGGATTTTGAAAATTCTTCTGGGAGAAGAGAAGATGTGTTTTGTTCTCGGTGTTAGATTAATTTTGGAGGAATGAAAATGGGAAGTTGCAAACAAAAACCAAACATAGCCTAGATTTTCTGTACTTCGTTCATGCTGGTAGTAACTTGATTTGAGTTCTTGCAAATACTCTTTCAGGGACTGGTACAATCTAGAGAAATCAAAACGAGTGAAAGCTTTTCGCTGTGGGGAGTACGACGATTGCATCGAGAAAGCTAAGGCATCGGCGTCTCATCTTTCTAAGAAGGCCGTCAAATACGCCCGAAGAGAAGACGCCATTCTCCACGCACTCGAGTTGGAAAATGCCTGTCTTGGGAAAGACTTCCCAGACTTGCCTTCTAAACGAGATACCCAAGACGAGGAGCAACATCTTGTTGATGAATCACCACCTAGTGAAGAAAGTGAAGATATTAACAAAGATTTGAGTTGTTCAGAAAACAACTCAGATTTGGCACCAGAACTGTCTCGATCTGGTGTTTCGTTCGAAGAACCAGATCATGTAGACGCGATTAAGGAAGAAACTAAACGGTGGAGAACTCCAAATGACTCAGAGGATGATGGAATAGAAGGAGTAAAGCGTATGAGAGGACTTGAGGACTTGGGGATGGGCGTTGAATCGTCCCTGAGAAGAAAAAGATCTCAGGTTTCTCATGAATTTTCAAAGAAGAAAAATCGCCGAAGGACTTTGGCAAAAGTTTTGGAGTGTACACCTATGGTGTGTGTTCCTGTTTGTGAAGAGAGCAAGGTGTCTGGATTAGAATCTAATGAATCGAAGATAAACAACAACTCACTTGTGATAAACAACTCAGATAGTACCGGGTTTCGTGTGAAAATGCAATTTCAATGAACACGTCTGGGAATGCAGATGCTTTGCTTGGATCTAAGCCAAAGGAGAATGAGATTTCTAGTATGGTGGAAATTCCTGAAAATGGATCTTGCGAAAGGTTGTTCGATGTGCCTCTTGTTGCTGAAGAAAAGCAGCAATGTGCAGGTATGATCTTGATACAGGTGCTTTATGTATTAGTTAGTGCTTTGGTAATGTTTACAGCCATGTATCGGTATGAGTCTAAAATTCTGTATTACTATGCCTTTTGTCCTTTTAGAAATGCATTATTGTTATAGGAGGATCAACCTGGGGTCTCTAATTCAGTGAGGCATTCACTGTTTCCCATGATATGACGAAATTTCGGCCGAGTTATTTGACTTGCAATATACCACTCCTGTTTTGATGATCTAATTATTATCCCGTAGATGATTTGATTTGCTTGCATAGGTTTGTTTATCGACATGCACATAACTACTCAAATAAAATATCATTTCCCAAACCTTACATATCTTAATCCGTACGCTTGTGTGACTTTTACTTCAGCAGGTGTGTCCGAAATTGTTTCTTGTGCATCACCGAAGACACAGGTTGGTGCTGGAGCCCAATCTAGCCATAGTAGTCACGTCGAAACAATATCTTTAGGAAACGAGGAGCCCAACGAGACAGGTTCGACCAGTTCAGGCACTGCTGATGTTCACAACATCACCCGGACTATAGAAAAAGGTACTTCCGAGTGGCAGTTAAAAGGGAAGAGAAATTCTAGGGCAAGGAAAACTGATATCGATGACGAGACCGAAACATATGTGGCAAACATAGACTCTAGTCGTGTTGGTGGGTCCCTCATTTCGGATGTTGGCACGTACAATATAAAATCAAGACCAATCAAAGAAAAAATCCACGTCGAAGAATTTCGCGGTTGGAGCTGGAATACTCCTCTGAAAGAATTGACATCTGAAGCGGTGGGACCCCAGAGGCTACTACCGTACCGTCAGTCTCGTTTCACGGTCAACCCAAAATACGACTCGTCCGATTTTTCTCTTAGACACCATACGGCTGGCTCTGGCTTGTATGACGTCAGTGTGGAGGTGAAAACGGGCTATCGGGCCCAGCACGTTCCGTATATCTCTCTAATGAGCAAGTTACACGGCCGGCCCATCATAGGTCACCCAATCTCGATCGAGGTTTTAGACGACGTCTTTTTGTCTGATTGTTATAACAGCAGTTCTGAGTTGGACTATGAACGGAGGAGGGCTCATGGACGGCCACCCAGTAAGACAAAATCGAGGAAAAACGGGCTCTTGTCTAAGAAAACTCGGAAGCTGTCTTCACTCACCGGTTCTCACAGACAAAATCAACACGAGAAAAAACCGGTTTTAGAAAAACGTCAAGGGTCCTTCTATAGCTTGTGTTCCTTTAAAGGTAGTTTTCAGTAGGATTAATGCGGCCTTGAGTAGTTCGATTCGACCTTCACCTCGTTTGACCACAACAGGGAGTATATGAGTATGAACTTGAATGTTTTGTTTCTGTTTTCTGGAGATTTTGATTCTGAAAACTATGCTATAAGTTACCAGCACTGTACATTCTGCCCTGAAGGTAGAAAACCTTATGTATGATAACACTGATATTTCTTTGTCATGGGAAACTATAGAAGTTGGTGAATATTAGGCTCTGTTTGGCCTTGTATATACTGTAAAATTAGTTCAGGCATCAAGAATGGCAATCGGTTCTCAGGTTTGATAATCTGGTAATGCAAGAGTATCTGTAGATTGTTTCCAGAATGATGGGATTACCAACCTTTGGAGTTTGGATATCGTTTTTAATCGAGTTTTTAAGATTGTGTTCATTTCTGTGTTTGGATTTTGTGTGTTCTTTCTCTCTGTATTCTAGGGGTGGCAATTTATGTCTTCGGACACGATTCGAACCTAACAAGTTATAAGCGGGATAGTGTTGATTGTTGAGGCATGGCGGGTTAGAGTCAGAATTGGGTTGGACCCGACATGAATATTAAACAGGTGGGGTTAGGTTAACTTGAAATGACATGATTAACCCGTTTGACATAATTGTGATGTTATTATGTTGATTTTTGCAATATTTTTGAATGATTAAATATAATGATTAAATATGTTGTTAGTATAATTATTGAATTTTAAAAAATTATCATATGTATGTAAATATAATTTATGGATTTAAATTAACTCATATAACCTATATAGCCCATATAACTGATAAGTTATTTAGATTTTTAAATATATCCCTGGTCTATTCCATGTAGACCCGGCAATTTAGGCTCGGCTCCCCCGAATATCAAACTTGGTTGGGCTAAGAATTTTCAGGTTCGAAAAGGATTGAGCCTATTTGGTTCTTCCTAACAGGCCCAATGGCCTGGCTGGCCCGGTGCAAAATGCACGGATCAGCTTGGGCCTTGACAAAATCGGCCTTATGGATTTTTGAGCTGGCCCAGTCCGGCCTGATTGCCTCCTCTAATTTCATGCTAATTTTCTTCTTCTTGTCTTTTCTTTCCATCCTTTTTTTGTTATGATTATTTTCTTTTGTTCATTCTCCTCTTCCTCATGTTCGCTGTTCTTTGTTTTTCTCGTCTTTGCCATTTCTTCTTTTTGAACTCCAGATATACAGACCAACTAAAACAAGTGCAGTCTAGTATAACTTTTTTTTTTAGGTCAAATGTAGGATTTGGTTGAAGGATTTCAAATAACTTTCATAAAAATAAATTGAAATCCTCTAAAATTACTCAAAAAAAAAAGGATATCTTGTATTTTAATCAATTATAGAATGATTTCATCCAATTTCAATGGATTCCCTATTATGGATTTGAAATTCATATCTTCAAATATTTACATCCAAATTGAGCTCTAAATAAGTAAATTTCCTTTGACAATATTACAAATTTACAATCCCCTAAAGAAGTTTAGTTATAGGCAAAAACTTGTATGAGACGGTCTTACAAACATAGTTATGAGACGGATACTGTTAGTCCAAGTGGCTACGATAATCTAGAGGGGATGAATAGATTATGCCGATTTTTGGCAATTAGCCCTCTTTTTAGAATGATCAATCAAAGACAAGAATAAAGGTGCGGAAATTAAACAACACGCCTCGATTTATAGAGGTTCAACACACCTAGGATCTAGTCCTCTACCACCCCAGTATCTCCGGGATGGATTTCAAAAAGAAAAAAAAAAGATTTAATTAATTACTACAATTAATACAACATCACCTTACAACACCTATTTGGATATTACCTCAATTTCCCTTGAAGATTACCACAATCTTCTACGGCACCTTGTGAAGATTATCACAATCTTCAACCTTGAAGAACACCAAATTATTCAACACCTCAAAGAGCACCAAACTCTTTAATAAGAAGATTACCACAGTCTTCTTACACCTAACACCTAGATCACCCAAGTGTGTTCTTACCACAAGAATACTCACAAGGATATCTTGTGTTGAATGACAAACCCAAATTCGAGATTACAACTCGATAAAAAATTATACAACTTTGAAGTGCAAGTGTAATCAAGAATCAAGCATATACCTCAAGATGTGAAAGTGAAAAGCTTAGGTTATTATAACAAGAAAGTTGACAATAAGGACTTAGACAAATTTGCAGATTTCTTGTTGTATTGTGTTGTATTCCCTCTTGTTATGTGTTGCTTCAATTCTTCATCTATTTATAGGAGAGCTCTTCAAGATTGGATCACAAACATAGGCTCCTCCATCTCCACTTTTGTCTACAAAAAGAAGATCACAAGATGTAAAAATAATGTACATAAATGATAAAGTAAATCTTGCTGATATGGATGTCCAACGATATCATTCTGCTGTCAAAAATAACACAGCGCGACCGATTGCTATGTAGAAAATTTTGAACGTTAAAAAGAAAATAGTGTGATCCAGACACAGGATGGAGGGGTGGGCGACCGGTCCAAGGGGGTCCGACCGGTCAGCCTCTTGGTGGACTAGGGATGACAATGGGTGGGAACGGGGCTAGTATGGGACATATCATCCCCTTCCCCGAATCCCATTTCAAATATCATCCCCGTACCATTTCCCGTTTTGGGCATCTGGTACGGGGATGGGGAATCCCCGTTTGGGGAACGGGGTCCCCGTTTTGTATTATTTAATAAAAAAGTATTATTTTTACTTAAAGTAGTTAATAATTAAAATAGATAAAATATCATGAATCACTAGCTAATCTTGTAATAACTCCACAATATAAAATACTTTAACAAATTGAGCTAAATACAACAATTTTCGAATACAAAATCTTGTATTTTTAAAAATTAAAATCATTATAGTATAAAACACATATTTTTTAGGGTTTAATTTTACAATTTAATAAAATAAAAAATATAAACATAATTAATATTAATAATATATATGCATATATATATATATATATTTATATATATATATATATTTATATCGGTGAATGGGTATGGGGACGGGGAATCCCCGTTTCATCTAATCGGGGGCGGGGATGGGACGGGGGATATAAATACCATCCCCGTCCCATCCCCGGTTTCAGAAAAGTGGGGAATCCCCATCCCCGCTCCCATTCCTAAATTAGTCGGGGATTCCCCGTCCCAATTTAGTCGGGTACCAACGGGGATGGTTCCCCGCGGGGATTTTGATCCCTATGGTGGACCGGTCCCCCTCCCTTTTTTTGTTCTAGTGAATTCTGTTTTCATATGCGCGTTCTTCAGATATCGGGTCGACCTCTTGTTCGACTGGTCGACCTCAAAACAGAAGTGTTGTCCAATTTTTGTAAAAAATAAACTTCAAGAAATACTTCAAAAAATTAGTAAAAACATTTTAAATCAATTGGGAGTATTTGGACAATATTTAAAAACATTGTTTTGGTGTAAAAACTCATTTAAACAAAATCATCAAAATCTTGATAAAAACATTTATCTAACAGATCTTATATATAAAATAAAATTTCAACTCAAACTCATAAAAAACCTAGATTTTTTGTGTTTTATAGGATCCGTCTCATAAATTCAAGTCCATGAGATGGTCTCATATAAGACCATATCTTAGTTACAACATGAGATAAAAAAATCAATATTAATATATATTTATTAAAAACATTAAAGATAATAACACAACTTGTTTTAAAGTTGATGTGATATCAATTCCAAGTAATTGAACTTCCGCAAATTGTTCATAGAGTCGATGTCTGTCTTACAAACAAACGCTTGGGTGTTGGGTTTTGATTGTACTATATTTGTTGTGCTTGAAGCTTCTAAAGTTATACAAAACTACAAAAGCTATTTGCATTTTTTGTATTATACAATTATTAGATCTTTTTTTGAAAACTTATCAACCCTATATACTAAAAGAAAAAACAAACTGCCACATGTCATCACCTCATCAATTTGGTCCATGTGTCAACATCTTAGTCTTTCAAATCCACGTATCAACTTCACATTTAACCACGTGGCAAATTGTGCCAACACTTTATTCTTCCAATTATAAATTGGATTTTTTTTTTTGGATAAATTGATTTTCCGTTTATAACTATCAACTATCAATTAGATCACTTACTTTGATTTTTTGGTTTCTAATTATACATTGACTCAAGTTGGCTAATTAAAATATCAATTTTATGATTGACAACTAACTTGGAAAGATTGACAAATTGGAAAAGGATATCAAATATCAAAATACAAAATAATAAGCATTTTCCGGATTCTCACCACCTTATTTCCTTTTCGTACAAATATTAATGAAAATTCAATATCATAATATTCTCTTAAAAAAAATCATCATAATAGAAAAGCTGTCCACCTATTAAAACATAGCTTTTGTGGTATGCCTAATTAATTAATTATCATTTTATACATAGAAATTAAAATTATCGAGTAGTTACCAATTTTAAAAAATTCAAATTTCAAACTTCTATCTCATGTCTAATCAATATACAGCATGATATGGGGTTAAATAGATAAAACTAAATTTTGTTTTCTACTCACATAATATAGGATAAAAAGGTGATATGCTCAAAATTAATTGGTTGAAATTTGTATTTTCATAATAGTTGGAGAATTTTGGTCGTAATTTGTGTTTCCATATATAAAAGGATAATTAATTAATTAGTCATACCACAAAAGTTGTGTTTTAATATATAGGTGGATAGTTTTTGTATTATGATGTTAAATTTCCATTAATATGTACGAAAAGAAAGGTAGAGAGAATCCAGAAAATGCCCATTATTTTGTATTTTGATATTTTATGTCTTTTTTAAATATATATTTTTTATTATTATTTGATCGTAATCCCAGAAATCAAAAACGTCTAAAGGTACCATGTGAGCAGCTATGGTAAACTCATTTGCAATTCAAGCCCGAGGAGAAGAAAAAATATGAAACTCATTTTTTTTGATGTCCCGATAATGAACATTTCCTTATCGATTTTGAGTAGCTCTTTTTTTATAATTTCTTAATTAAAATTAGAATTAGACGATCTTAAGTTTGTATGACAAGTGTATATGAGACGACGGAGGGAATCCTATATGATTTCGTCTTTTTTATATTTAATGTATCAGTGACTTTTATGAGACAAATATTAAGTCATCCACAATTTTGAGCTTGCATTGGAGATGGCACAGTTGATAATAGAAGTATAGAACCACTAATGTAGTTTACAAAGAAATTTTTCAAAAATTGAAGTGAATTACTTGTATGATACTTTTCTAAGTTTTGAATTTCCTTTTTAGTTTTTATAATTAGTATTTCCGATCTCTTCTAACTATCACAAACAAATTTTAGACAATAAAATTTTATCTTTTGAACAAATCCCGTGTAACACACGGGTGTTATTCTAGTAATAATTATTAAAATAATATGTTATTCATGAAATACTATATTAAACAAACACAAAACATAATACTAAATTTTTACCTCAATAGCACAAACAAAATCTAATGAAATTAAATATAAAAAAGAATGACTGAAATTACAGTTTGGAGAACGAAGTTACGAATGCCAAAACGAAATAATAAGGGGTACTTTCGTCATTTAATCTCCCTAGGGTTTAACTCGCCCCAAATATATTTCTCGGTTCCATCTTGAGATCTACCTTTACTCTTGAAGCCGTCTCACAGCAAAACCCTGAATCCCCCATTTTCTGTCAAGGTAACTTACCCCACCCCCTCTCCCCCCAGTAACGTGTGTATTTGTAATTTTGTATGCTATAATCTAATGTTTTTGTTTGTGGGCATGATTTAGGGTTTGTTCGTGTTAGAAATGGCGACAGTTCCAGGGCAGCTGATATGGGAAATTGTCAAGAAGAACAATTCATTTTTGGTGAAGGAGTTTGGGAATGGAACTGCCAGTGTTAAGTTCAGCAAGGAGCCTAACAATCTCTACAACCTGCACTCCTATAAGCACTCTGGTCGGTTTCTGATTATTTGTGTTTTTTTTTTCTTCTTTAAATTCGTTTTGTTTTTGTGCAAATCCATTTACTTGATTTAGTTGGGAATATGATTTATGATCCTAGCAATGATTTGTTTATTTATTTAGGATTTGCGAGTGTTGGATATATTTGTGGGTCACGTAGCATTTGTGCAGCTGAGTTTTTGTCTTAACCTAGAAAATTTTCCGGGATTGGTTTGTGTAAATAATGAGAATATTGGAATATTGGATAAAATTGTTTTTTATGTGGGTGTTTATTTGATTTTATAGAAATGTGGAAATGATTCCAATCCAATTGCCATCAGCATTTTGTAATCGTATTCAGTATCTTAATAGTTCAATTTCATTGTCATTAGTACAGCCTTAGTTGCAGTTCTACAGAATTAGAGAATCATGGCATCTTGTATATTTGAATACTACAGTCTTTGTAAACATACGACGATGACATTGCTAAACTTTGATAATTGTTTTTCAGGAAAAATTGAGCTTATGCATCATTATAATCGAAATGAAAATTCATATGATGCTTGGATAAATATGAGAATTAGTTGTTTTGGTGATTAACCTGAATTCTATACGGTGTATCTTGGTATGATTTTTCTCATGGATTTTTATTAATAGGGTTGGCAAACAAGAAAACAGTGACCATTCAACCTGGGAAGGACCAGTCTGTGCTGCTTGCAACAACAAAGACCAAGAAACAGAACAAACCCTCCAGTTTGCTTAACAAGTCTCTAATGAAGAAGGAATTCAGCCGCATGGCCAAGGCTGTTTCAAATCAAGTACTGTATTGCTAATCTTGTACTGCTGTGTTTATGTTTATTCATCTTCTCTACTCCTGCTATGTTATTGTTCTTGCTCTGCTAGTTTTTAATGTTTATTTTATTCATCTATTCTACTCCATTTCCTGCTACGCTTATATTGGGCACTAGTTCAGCATTATACTAACAATTGGAATTAAGACATAAGCAAATGATTCTGCTTCATACTCGATTTAAGTCCTTGATTGTTTGGGAGATGTTCATTTTCATGTCATAAATCCCTGTATCTACAACAAGATTCCCTCTGCCTATCCAAAGACAGTGCCAGTCTTTGCCTTTGAAGTGCACAACTCTTGTTGATTCAGATGAGTTGTTCAATTCGTTTTGAAAAGGCAATGGATCAGATAAATAAAACTTAAAATACATTTTTTCATATTTATTTACTGTGCAAAAGCTTATATTGGTTGTTTCCTTCAACTTTAGTTTTTTTTTTCCGGATGATGGTATTTCCTTTTATGCGTATTAACCATGTCTTTCTTGAGTGCAGGTGGCTGATAACTATTACAGGCCTGATCTGAAGAAGGCGGCACTTGCAAGATTGAGTGTTGTGAACAGAAGCCTCAAGGTCGCCAAGTCCGGTATCAAGAAGAGGAATAGACAGGCTTAGGTCCTGGGTAGCATCTAAAGTTGCAGCAGATGGATTAGCTTGAACTTACTACTTCATATTTGTTATCCACAACAGAATACCAAAGTTTTTGCAGTTGTTGTTATGACCAAATGTCTCTTTAGTTGAAGTTGTAATGGTACCTTATGTTTTGAGCCCAAACAGACATGAATTATTTCTACCTTTTTCATACAGAACCTGTTATTTGTGGGTATTGAGAGTTTGACAATTTTGATACTTTTAACATCCGATCACTACGTAGTATGGTTTCGGGTCTAGCTACTTGGTACTTATCAACAATTCTTTCTTTGCTGTCTGGTTTTCAATTGTGTTGGTTCGTGAAAACGAAATATCTGTGATTGTGTTTTGGTGGAAGTTAAATTTTGGTTCCCTTTTGCTCTTTGTTGTCTAGGCTTCATCCTCTTTCCTCACTTTTGTGGTACAAAAGGGGCTGCTGTATTTTGTTTATTCACCATGGGTTCATGGGCGAGTTCAGGTAGTTATGCCTCTTTGGTACTTAAATATTTTATTTGCCAATTGTGGGACATTGAATCAGCTAATTTGGAACAGGAATACCACATATTTTCATTGCGATTTGGAATGGTATCTGAGTTGTGGAATCAGCTAGCATAAGAGTACCGATTTATTCCATGCTACACCTGGAGTACTCTAGGTGCATAATAACCATCTATCTATGTCAATCCTAAACAGACGAAAGTTCCTGTAAAAATTTGAAATACCCAAAACACCCTTTGATCCTACTTCGGCTATTAAAAGAAGATTGGAAAAACGAAAACACCCTTCACACTTGAAAGGTCATCTTCCACCTCCGAAAAGGCATCCTCGGCAGTATCGAAAAGGTAGAGGGAACTCACACGAAGGGATACGAATACAACTATCAGCCAAGAGAATTCTGAAAATTGATTTCTAGAATGGGACAATAACCACATCCCTCGGCATCGAAAAGGCAGAAGGAGAAAAGGTCTAAATAAATCGAGCAAAAGGGATTCAAAAGCGAAATCAACTAAAGGGGATCCTTGAATCTGATGGAATTTCAACGACAAAATAAATCAACTAAGGGAATTTAAGAAGTGTGCCAATACGAGCACGTCAAGGACAACCAGAAATTCTCCGACTTTCTAAATGGGTTTCTCATGGGATTGGGGGTGTAGACCTTATTGATCGGGTTCAATCCATCATGGCGCCTTCCCGGCGAAGGATTATTGCGAATTACCCAAGTATTATATACAGGTAAACTTTTGGTGCTTAGTAGACCATTATTTGGATGATTAACACATGTCCATGAAATAAGACAAATTCAAATAATCAATAACACATATTTATTCTACACACAATGTTGTTCATCCAACAAACTGTTATTGATCTTGCATCGTTTTTACTTTTGACATTTGTTTGAGAAAAGAGGATATTCAGGAAATATTGAAGTGTGTGCGTGAAGAGGGGTTGGTTGGTTTGTTCATGTGTCAGGCCTATTGTTTATTATAGTTTAAATTCATTGTTTTGAGGTTCTTGTTTAGGTTTTTGGATTGAAGACAGAGTATTATATTAAAAAGATTCTACCTTTAGTTGTTGAATGAATACATGCACCTATTGTTTATGGAATGTAACTCTGCTTCATGTCAAATGGTATTGTATGTTAGATTATTTCTGTTTTTTAATAAGTTTTTTGTTTTGGAAATGTTTGATGCTTGGTGTTTAGAGACCGGAAGCAAACCCAACTCTATACCTATGTGCTTGGCAACTTAAGTACCTGGTTTAAAGCAGTCATATCGTTCATAGTCCAGGAATGTGGTTGGATTTATCATATCAACTGACAACTGTCAACACAACAATTCCCTTTTGAATTCCTATTCCTTAACCTATTCCACCATTATGAAGCGAGGAAGGAGACTAAGTAGTGGAATAATGTGCTCCCCATGAGTTCTTGCTTCACTCCCAGCGATCACATCTATAAATCTTCACTTGCTCCCCATGACTACTACTACTACTACTATGGCTAATTTTATTGTGATTGATGTGGATTTTGGTTTTATGGCTTTATTATTATTTTTCTTTTTTCTTTTTCCCCCCCTGAAATTTAACAGTGGTTCTATTTTTCTTTTATTTATGTGACCTCCTATTTATGGGCTTAATTGTCTCTGACTTGTTATATTTTTTGTCTTCCCAAGTTTAATTCAGATGGTACAATTTCAATATTCTCAGTAATGGGATTCAAATCATAGTAAAATATTATAATAGAAGTGTTCTCACGATGGGCTTAAATGTATATGTGACCTACTATAATTCTATCTTTTGGTTTTCTTTATTTAATTACCCCAACTATTATCAAATGGTCATTTCTTATTGAACTGGTTTAATAAAATTGAAGTTCATTTCTATGTTGTGTGAGCCGGATACTTGGTGACTTTGTGTTGTGTTGGCATTCATAGTATGCATGAATCTTTTACCATCTTAGTGTACTTGAAGCTAATAAAGTTACTATTGTTGCCTTAACTATATTCATAAAACTGCTGCTACTCAGAATCTTGGAATTTCCATTTTCGACTTAATCTGAAGGATTTTAAAATCATTGATTGAACAACATTGTTGGAATTGTTAGAGAGGGTCAGATTGGTGGAAGGAGCAGATGATATAAGGATCTTATGGAGAGTAGCGGTCTTAACAGTGTGTTGGTCGGTATGGTTGGAAAGAAGCGGTAGGATATTCAATGGTAATGAAGAGTCTTTTTTAGAGTGTTGAGATAGAATTAAGTTTAGAGTGATGTCATGGTTTTAGAACATAAGGATCTCAATCATGAGTCAGTTTTTTATTTCAGTAGAGACTGGCTAACTCTTTCATATCTCATTTATGGCTTATTGTAATTTTTGTGGATTCCTTATCCACTAACCGTAATTTGTCATAAAGCATCAATAAAATTTTGTTTCCTAGATTTTTTTTGGCGAGTACATTAAACTTTTCTATGTACAACATGTTAAATAACACAACAAACAAGGGAATGGAAAAGTCCATATATCATAGTTGTGCGTAAAAGAAGTGATCCATCAATAAGGGAATAAACCAAACTTAAAAAGGTTTGAAAGATACACTTACAAGTAGTAGGTGAGGTGGCAAGTGGGAAGCAGGCTCAAAGGACATACATTTGACTAAGAAAAATTACTTTGATCGGTATTCCTTTTTTTCTTACCCTTTAATAATGACTTCTGCCTTAGGTACTGAAGGCTGAAGTTGAATGGGCTTATGTGCTATTGACAGAATTTCTCAGATGTCCAGAGAATTTTGCAGGTATGTTGTTGACTTTGTTTCAGTTCTATGGTGTTGTTCATTCCATTTCATTTCTTCTACATCTGCTTCTCATTTCAAAGTGGTTTTGTTTTATACCACTTAAAGATTTCTTTTCTTCAAAGCTCATTTATGCAAGCGATATGGAACAACATAGGTAAGCAAGCATACCTAGAGAACATATATAAGAGCTCAGCTGTTACTGCCTATGTTCTACTCATTCGGTCCAGCGAAGAGCTTGATGTACCAATTACAGTTCATCAGGTTTGGTCATGTTGTATGTTGTATAATCCCAAAGCACTTTTGTCACAATGCTTGCTAGGTATTTCCGTTTGTAATACTCATTCACTTATCAAGCTAATGTTAATTAATTGTGAAGACATTTTTGCCTTTGATGCCCTCTTTTGGGAAAGGGCCATACAATGATGGAGTTGATCTGTTGATTGGAATTGTTATGTTCCCATATACGGCTGCAAATCCATATTGCTTTCAAAAAATTGTCCAACTTATAAGGTGCTTTCACTTAATTTTAAGGTGTACTTTTTGGAGAAAATTTCATCCTGAAACCAATTTTACCATTGTTGCATAAAGTCATCTATTCTTGCATATGTTTAATAAACCTGAACCTATGTAGAATTGGTTTTTTTTGGCCTTGATAGTTTATGTGACAACATTAGATGGTCTTGTTCCTGCATTGACTACTGAGACAATTTTTAAGGAACTGATTGGGGTATGTACTTTCTTTGGACTATATATTATCATTGTAGACTGAAGCAGTGCAGTAAAAATATTGAACTTTAAATTCCTCATTTGTTGATGTTCTCATGCACAAAGAAATGGGAATCCAGCTGTTTCAGTTTTTCTTTTTTAGTTTTTTGTTATCAGTTATTATACCCGGCGTGGTTGTCTCGACAGTCTGAATATTTTCTTGAGCTTTTTCTTCTTTTTTTTGTTTCTTTTTGTCATGTTGTTGTATGCTATCTAGTAACAAGCAAGAGGAATAACTTTTTTTAGATCATGTTTAAATCTGATACATTTAAAATAAACACATAAGGGGGTAACTGTAATATTTTGATACACATAAGAGGAACTTTTAAGATACATTTTTGCACATGAAGGAGGAAAATATTAGACGGATCAATTTGTTATGTTAATGGAGTTTAGGTAAAATGTGATTGATATAATCAATCTTGAGATGAATGGTCATCAATTTAATTTATTCTATTTTCTAGAAGTAGTTGCTTTACATTCCGGAATCTAGGCTTTGTGCTGGATAATGTGTCTCCGTATCAAGGCGGAACTGACATTTAATTAGGGCTAAATCAATAGAAAAATAGATATATAAATACCGAATTAATATTTAAAATATATATAAATATATGGAGTAAAGTAAGGGAATTTTTTAAAAGTTTTTTTTAGGGGGGTGGGGGTAAAGCCCTCCCAGTACCCCATAAGGAGACGCCCGCTCCTTATGACTATTCTTTACTTAAAGGCAACTTTTTGCTCATGCAAATTGGATAAACAAGAATTGCTCGGTGATATTTTGGGTGACCGACAAATGGTGAAAGATTATTCAATTATGTGAATGTACCGAGTGGTGTTTGACTCATTTCTTAGTTTAAAGCATTGTTAAAACCTAAACAGTAGTTGGCATTTCTTTCTTTTATAATTTTCAAACCTTGTGTGTTGCCAAAGATCACCTTGCTTCCTCTATAGTATTTATTTTATATTTGTTCTGTAAACATATGGCGTTAAGCTTTAAGATAGTGAAGCAATATCTACATGGGGCTAAAACAACATTTGAAATGACTACCTGTTATCATTATTGCAACTCTATGCTCTTGGATTCTGCGTCTTTGCGTTTACTTTTCACTGCATCATTTACATGTGATGAGTCAATTTGTAATTGTATATGGATGAATTCAAACTCATATGGAAAATTTATATGAAGAATAGACATAACATGATTACAAGAATATATTTTTATATATATTGCTTTAGTAAGTTTATGCCTACTTTTATATTTTTTGGTACGCTTATTGTGCCTTAAAGTTTTTTAAATGGATTAGTAATATAAGTTAAAGTATATGCCTAATCTTATACTTTTCTATTTGCTTTGATTTATTGTTATACTAATTATTTTTTCAATTATAAGACTATATAATAGTTATAAATATTTGTTGCATTATAGGTCATTTCTTGCTGCAAGAAGTAATATTTACTTTAACATAAAGAGTTACTGATAATACAAACTCTAGAATGTATAGAAGATCATCCTTATCAAATTTATCATCTGGTGAGTTGATTCAAATATCATTTTAATTCTTTTAAATTTCATAGTCTTTATTTATACAATTTCATAATGCGACATTCATATAAAAGTTTTAAAAAATTTAATCTACAGCGAAAGATATATATCGAGAAAGAAATCGTGATAAGATGAAGAGAAAATATGACAGTCTAAATAATATTCAGAAGCAAGAGTATATTGATAGGGCGAAGAAGCATCGAAACCGAAGAAACTCACAAGTTGCGTGTCTTCATAAAGATCAAATTACATATGAGTCAGAAGGTTAGTTATACCAAAAAAATATTTATTTATAAGACAATAAATCAAGCTTTTTAATTTATTAATTTAGATTACTTCATATTTTTTTTATTTAGGCAACATTACAGATTTGCACCATTGATTTCCTAAAGAAAATAAATATGTTAAATAATTATACCATCACGTGCAACGCACGTGTACTTCCCTAGTTTATTATAAATATGTAAACATTCACTTCCAGTCACACAGTTCGGTGTAAATTGTGTGTAGGTGTATGGTCGATACCACACCTAGTGTATTCCTCTAGAAGTGACATCTACAAGACCTCTAAGTACATTTGCCCTTTCTTTTATGCCCACAAGACTATTAATATCAAAATGGTGCCCACCAACAAATGCTCAACGTGATTGAAAATAATTAGTAGATGATGTCAAACAATAGAATTATGTATTTGGTAACCACTAAACAACTCGTTTTACAAGTTGTGTAAATTTGATTAAGTTAGCTACAAGTTGTGAAAATTTGATTAAGTTGGCAATTTCCCTGCTGCAGCAAAGAATAACATGAAAAAGTCCCAAAGTCAATACAACTTGTTACAACACGCATCAACACCACCAACCCAATATTCTTTGCCTTATAAATAAATACATTAGGAACATGAAATAAGCCAAAAAAACAATTGAACTATTGCAAGAAAAATGGAACAGGACATTATAGGCAAATCTGTATCTTTCAATGAAGATGGTTCTAAAGAAAGCAGCAAAAATAATGCCAAGATCCACGACGATGGCACGAAAAGAAGGCGTTCGAACGGGTGCTTCCCTTTCATGGAGATATCCATTGATCCTGGTGTGAAATCTCTCAAGCACTTGGACTCAAAAAAGTTCAAAGATGGGATCAAGAAATGGGCTAAAGCAGTGGTCACCTATGCCAGGCAGGTGAGCCACCATTTTGGGAGCTCCCGAAAATCGGGTTCCGATGAATGAAGCTGGTATTTTTCCAGAAAAAGTATTTAAGGTCCGGGTTTGAATCCCATTCTTGAGAAACTTTGAAGTCAAAAAGGGTTTGGCCATTGATCATCAATAAGAGCTGTTGAATGCAAGAACTGAAGAAGAATGTTCAATTGACTGGACTGCATGTACAGTGGGTAGTTCTGGTAATTTAGGAATTTTTTTTTTGTTTATTAATTTATATATAACTTTTTGATCAATTTACAGTTTTTATCTGATAATGTATTTGTGAAGTATTTTATTTTTTCCTCTTTTAAAAAATAAATAAAATAAAATGAAGTATATTCTGCTTTTTTCCCTTGGGTTGTCTTCTTCAGAACTTTCGCAATCTTATTTAACAAGTTAGCCTATTTTTATCATATAATAATCATTTTATATCACATAAATAAAATAAAATTAAAAAGTGGAGTCCCAGAACCATATCAAATAGGGTTGAGCAGTGACCGTTTGCACTTTTAGTTTAAAAAATGATATTTTCAGTATAAAAAATGATATTTTATCTGAATATACTTCATTTTAGTGTATTCGGACAAAGTATCACTTTTTACACGAACAATCTCACTTTTCACATTAAAAATATTGTCCGTCGCACCTTGTAATCGTCTTACAAAAATTTTTGCGAATAGGGTTAATCGCATAATATGAGGTTTTAACCAATTACAAAATAACTCCAATGATCTTTTAAAATTACTAATATCCCTTAACACTTGTTTCTATTTTACAAATTAACCCTAGAGAAGGGTATTTGTTAAAGGAGTATTCGTTGGTAAATACAAACTCGTGTTAATAACACCTTAGAGAGTACTTATAATTTTAAAAGATAAATGGAGCTTTTTGTAACTAGGCTAAACCTCATAGTAGTTTTTTGCAATTATCCCTATCAAATCATAAAAAAGCTGAGGATATGCTATATGCATTTTCAAATAGAATTCCAAAACTGATCAAGGACATTGCAAGAAAGATTTGATTGAAAAATAAAGAGGGACTTTAGCACAACACAATTTCTTTTTTGTTTTGAACACCATGCAAGATAAAAGTCATTTTTGCAGTTCTAAAGGACCAGTTCTTGCATGGTATCACTCACCCTTTGTAACGGTGTTAACTGGGATTCGGACCCAATATTTTTCAGTTTCTTTGAAATTTATCTCCCTCCAACTAGTACTCCCAACTTATTAAAACAGGGACCAATGCTTGCACAATATTCTTCAATCCTCCACTCAAAATTGCCAACTAAGAGTATCACCTTGCTACAAAAAGCTTTACACTACAAAAAAAAAAAGCTATCACACACACACACACACACAGTTCATCAAGCAGCACAAAACTACACAAGAAAACACCTCAGCCATCACCTTGTTAACCTTTGATCAGCCCACATCCGAGGACAAGTTCGGATCGAACATGAGGCCGAGAAAGTGCTAGTCGAACCAACTCCTTCGAATCGACTACTCTTTAAGATTGGGATTCATTCTGGTAACTCTTGTTTTCACTCTACTCATTCTTTTTCATTTCCCTGAACCAATTTTCGTCGCCTGAAATGCTCCTCAAGAGTTGTTTAGAACACATCTGTTCCGCTTGAGTAGCATTCTTCCTTCGAGCAGCTTTTACCCATGCAGGCTCCTATTTAAATGCAAAATCCAACAAGATTATACAATTTATCTGTACACACACTCAAATTTTCCGAACTTGAAAAAAAAAAAAATCAGTTATCTACTAAGATTACAAGTACCTCCTTTGTTTGTTTTACAAATACCCCTGAGATTCAGCCAAATTGCAAAAAACTCAGTTATCTTTTAAGATAACAAATAGGAATTTCAAATACCTCCTTTGTTTGTTTTACAAATTACCCCTCAAATTTAGCCTAATAGATGAGAAAATTAGAGAAACACGATTAAGATGGTTTGGACATGTTTATAAGAGACCTTTAGATGCACCTGTGCGACGTGTAGAAGGTAGGGAATCACTCACACAAATCAAAAGAGGCAGATGAAGACCTAAAAAGACTTGGAAAGATACTATTAAACAAGACATGTTATATCTAGAAATAAATGAAAATATGGCTTATGACCGTAAACGATGGCGCGATATGATCTGTATAGCCGACCCCACATAGTGGAATTAAGGCTTATTTTGTTGTTGTTGCTGCAAGGCTGCAAAAGATTTAATTATCTTTTAAGACTACAAATAGGTATTACAGATACCTCCTTTGTTTGTTTTACAAAATTACCACCTCAATTAGTGCGCAATTTGTAACATGGGATATTTGTAATTTTGAAAAAAAACTGGATCTTTATCTTCAATTAGACTAAGCCTCAAGGGTGGAACTTGTAATTATCCATAAATATATAACTGGATTTCGCCATACCTCAGGAACAAGGCGCGAGAATCCAAATTTAATGAACAAAAGCACATGTTCCATTATGAGAATTGCTGCGAGTCCAGGAGACAAGTTCCATTTTCCTTCGCGGTCGTACAAGCATACCAGGAGTACGCTATTGGTACATATCGACATCACTATCAAAAACTGAAATACAATACATTAAAAAATGATGTTAAAAAGGCAAATTCATGTTAAAAACACGTCAACCGAGAATTAAATGGATAATATACCTGAAAAATATTCAGCCACGCTCCAATTGTTGCATCGGCACGAGGTATGGGCCTTCTCATCATTACAAGCAATTTCAGTGCATCTGCTCTAATCTCTGTTATGTTGTTCTGCTTGTCCACAGTGAGTATAAGAGACCAGGTTACATTAAGATCAACCAAATAGATTTTTTTTTTTTTGCATCATTTGATAAAAAAAAAAAAGAAAAATCAGTCATTACCACCGCGGCAAAGGCAAATGCAAGAGGGAATGCACAAGCAAACATCATGATCATCCCAAACTGCAACACCAACTCAAGAAAATCTGCCAGAAGTTATAGTTTTTTTAATGCTCTTGAATAATTTTAATGAATTCAACAGTTCAAAAGGCCAGCCAGGTGCCCATGGATACATGCATGGACTTGCCCTTTTTTTCCCAAAAAAAAGGGATAATTACAAAACTACCCCTGAGGTTTACCCTAATTTAAAAACAAAAGTTATGCTACAAAACTACAAACACGCCATTGAGCTTTCTACTTGCTTAACAAGTACCCCCTCTTGAGGGTGCAATTTGTAAAATAGAAACAAATATCAAGGGCTATTTGCAATTTTGAAAGATAGTTGGTTTTTTTTTGTAATTAGACTGAACCTCGAGGGTATTTTTTTTATAATTATCTCAAAAATAAACTATTGAGCGGTCACCATCAAATCATCTTGTACTTTCCTCAAGATTGACAAATACGAGGAGCTCAATCAAATACCATGAAAGAGACTCATCATCGGTCGCTGTCTTATTAAGGAGATATAAAAGGCCATGCATTACCATCAAAAAGTCCATCTTCGATTTCTTGGCCAATACTTGCTGCATAAGCAGGCTTAAGATATTCCTTCTCCACCCTAGGAATGGGACGGTGTTTGGCCGTTGATGACCCTTGTTCACGCTTTAGCTTATTCCTTCAGAGTGACACAGATCAAAAAGTTTTAGATACAAAAGCAAAATTGGCCGGCGGATCTAGTCCAGATTTAAGTGGGCTAGAATGCTGATAATGATTAAAAAATATTTATATACCTGACAGTTCTAAATTTCTTGAAGCTGTATGACAAATATGGAATAGAATTTTCCAATATATTCTCAATCACCTAAAAAAAAAGTTCAGCACAAGCTTAAGACAGAAGTTAACTACATTAAGTAAAATACGCAAAAGAAAAAAGCCATGGAATTTATTTTCACCTCAGATATAAGCAGACGTTGGATTAAGACTTGCCGAAGGGTCATGAAGTTGCGATGCAGTAAAGCATGATAAAATACTCCAATATACGATTGCATGAAATAAAGGCCAAACACCTGAGAAAGCAAAGTTCGGGTTTAAATGTATTAAGTTTTTCAAAATCATAAAGAGTATGGACCTTTTTTTTCTACCTTGTACACTAAGCTGTTTGCTCGGTACTCTACATTTTCACTATTTTCGTATTTAATAAGCTTCACTGAAATCTTGCCCCCCATTCTTGTGAAGTACTGAATAGCGAGGAGGTAAACCGCTGTCAGACAAAACCTGGAAAATAGCAATTCAAGAGAAAGATAAGAATGAACAGTATCTCAAGCTACATTTCGACTAGACATGTGATCTAATTTATGATTTTTTTTTTAATTTTCACTAAGTTCAGATACTTGAGCAATCTGAGAGAAATATTTACATATGCTCAAATATTCCTGAATCAACAACCCCAGTTTCCTTTTGTCGGAAGCTTTAGGACTCAAAATACTATTAAGGGACGGGAGAAAGGAATCCTTTCAACCGGCGGAATTGGGATAATTACAAAAACTACCCCTGAGATTTTGCCTAATTACAAAAAACTTCAGTTATCTTTCAAAATTACAAATACATCCTAGAGATTTGTATTTACCTAACAAATACCTCCCTCTTGGGCCTCTTGAGGATGCAATTTCGTAAGCTAAAAACAAATCTCAGGGCATATTTGTAATTTCAAAAGATAACTGGGTTTTTTTGTAATTAGGCTAAACCTCAGGGGAAGTTTTTGTAGTTAACCGTATTACTGATACTGGGGGAGAGTGAAACTGATTGAGTGCTTACTTGAGAAGATCAGAGCCTATACTTTCATAAAGATGAGCGTAAGCCAATTCAAATGGTAGCTGAAGACATATGATGCTCATTATGATGAGGGCATCATTTCTTAATCTCATTAGCCATCTAAACCACTCTTCTCTCTGGAAAGCTGCCTTCTCTTTCATTCTATCCGTGCTTAGCTTCTTCATGAGTTCTGTCGGAGATTGGCACGAGCTCTGTTCTGTTTGCAAAGATTTATATTCAGATTCTGCACCAACGGAATGATATATTTGTAACCTGCATCAACAGAACAGCAACACAAGAAGATAAAATGTGAGAGAGAGAGAGAGAGAGAGAGAGAGAGAGAGATTCATATTTAAGAAGGATGATCACAAAAACTACCCCCAGGTTTGAGCTAATGATAAAAAAAAAAACCAGAGGTTTTTGAAAATTGCAAACATCCCTTTGAGGTTTGCTATTTATTACACTTTACCACTTCATAAGCAAAACATTTCAAACGCCCCCTTTGCATTGTTAAAAAATAAAAATATTTCAGATACCCCCTTATATTTAAGACAGATATAAACCTTAGGTTTTTTTTTTTTTTTTTTTTTTTTTTGTAATTTTGAAACTTCTTCGAGTTTTTTTGTAAATACCCCAAACATCAGGGGTAGTTTTATTAATTATCCCTAAATATGAATCCAAAAATAATTACGTCATAAGAGTACTCATGAGGCCAAAGTGACCAAAGACATACCTAGCTGAAAGGGCAGAATTTTTACGTTTCCAGAATTGGAAAAACATGACGGCCCATGATATCAGGCATATGAAGAAAAAGGGAAGAACCAGCAACTGCAATGATCTAAACAAATGAAAATGAATAGTCAGCGTCTCATAAAATAGACGAACTTAACAGAAGGTGCACAATAGAAGACAAAGTTCAAGAGTTCACCCAAAGTCCACCAATTGCACTATAAGTCCCAATGAGGCTGGAAATAACATCCACTTTGTATACATTCCAAGGAAAGTAAAATATGTAGCAATCTACACGACAACGCATTTTCAACAATAAAACCAGTCATTAAGTATGATAAATGAAAATGAGGAACAACCACTGATCAAAATTTTACCTTTATTCCATAATACGAACATATATCATCAATGGGCTGTGATGTGAAGTCTAACCAGTTCATCGCCCAACTTCTTAGAAGCTGCTTCCGCTTCTTTTCATCTGAGAAGAATATATATGACGGTATTAATGTCTGATTTTGACAACTACTAAATATAGGGTTAATTAGAATATATATGACGGTATTAAGGTTCGGGCTAATTACAAAAGGACCCAGAAATTTTAGGAAATTACAAAAAAAAACCTTTAGGTTTGATCCGTAATACATTTTCCCCCTCATATGCAAAACACATTTCAAAAGATCATGTTACGTTTATCACAATATTACAATTACACCGTTAAATTTAAGACATAATCAAACTCAATGGGTTTTTTCTTGTAATTTTCAGAACCTCTTGGTTTTTTTGTAATTAGCCCAAACCTTTGGGTTTTTTTTGTACTTATCCCTTAAATATAAAAGAGCAAATTGTACCATGCAATGGAAATACTTCTTTGACAATGCCTATCGCTTCCAATTTTTGAAGTAGGGATTCACCCGGCTTCCAGTCAATTTTTTTACCGTCAGATTTCAATACAACGACAGACTTTTCCGTGTTGACCTGCACAATGTTGATTTAATCAGCACACACTCAAAGTGGAAACTGATCCTTCAGTACCTTTGTACTTTCCCACAGAATAATATGGTGAACAAGATACACACACACACATAAAAAAAAAAAAAATTTACTCGTACTACATTTTGAATACACCGAGCATAAAGTGTATGGCTAAATACCTAAATACAAATATACTCGCACAATAGCTTAAAAAGATTTCCGTTATCTTTCAACCCTTTATATTGTCATAAGAACGGAAAGTAAATACCAAGATCTCAACAGAACAACTCTACGTGCGGTCGTATACACAGCCCATTTGAGAACATTAAACTAACAAAATTACAGAAAGAGAAAGAAGTCTATGCATATTCACCATAAATCGAGAACATGCCTCATCTAAGTTCCCAGAGCAATCATATTTTATTTTTTTTAATAAGTTGGGAGTACTGGTTGGAGGGGAGGGGATAAATTTCAAAGAAACTAAAAGATACCTGGTTCGAACCCAGGTCAACACCCTTACAAAGGGTGAACGAGATAGCTACAAGCTTGTTGCTTAACATTGATCTCAATCATTTCCAGAAAAAAAAAAAGAAAAAGAAAAACATTGTTTGAAATAAAACAAATTGACAGGATACAAGTAACTCACAATCCCATATATTATGTGATTGTAGCAACGAAATCGTTCACACCAACTGAACAAAGAACCGTCCGGTAGCTTAACAAAAGCTTCAGCCTCATCCCATTCAAATGGAAAATCCATTCCTGAAAACAGTAGGGGCCATTGCAAGATTAGGAGAAGTAAATATGTACATTACTTATTACTCACAAGAAAGATTATCTGAAAATTACCTATATAAGTCCGTTTTCGAAATCGTAACTCAGCAGCAGCCTTTCCCAGGGTCTCCATTGTTGCTGCCAACTGCAAATCAAGAACCAAGTGATGCCATTTTGCATTACAAATTAAATCAAACTACCCTTTGCATCTAATTTTAGACTTCATAATATATATACATTGGGTTAATTACAAAATGAACTCTTGAGGTTCGACCTAATTTCATAAAAACCCAGCTAACTTTCAAAATTACAAAAAATACCCATGAGGTTTTATTGTTGCTGCCAACTGCAAATCAAGAATCAAGTGATGCAATTTTAAACATTTCAAATTAAATCCAACCAATCTTGCATCATAACATACTGTTCTTGTATCAACAAACAAGCAGAAAACTGATAACTCCAACATATTTAAATCAAGAATGCAGTAATTTTAGTCTGTATACGTTTCATGACATGCAGAATGCATAAATCAGGAAAAAAAAATTGACTGCAAAGATCAATATTAAAGAAAAGAACATGAAAATTGAATATAATACCTTAATGATTTCATTTTGAAGGCCAACAACCCTTTCTACAATCAACCCTTTTTTCCTCAGCTCATCAACAAGAACTTCAATACAATCACCATCACTCTCATCCTCTTTATTTTCACCCGATTTAGGAACCGCCACTGCTATCTCAAAAACAACCCCTTCTTCCCCATCATGCTCACTCATTTCCAACACTAAAAAAAAAAAAAAAAAAAAAAAAAAAAAAAAACAAAGAAAATGCAACCCCAAAGGCTAAAAAAACTAAAAACTCTTCAATAAACCAAAATAAAACCAAATGGGTATCTGTATAACAAACCAATTGAAGCTAAAACAACACCAATAAGAGTGTCCCTTTTTTCCCCTCGGCTCAGAAACTGCAGAAATTCTCAAGATTTCAGTGGAAATTATCGAAATTTCTTGATGAGGGCCTCTTTGTTTTTATCAAAATATGTGGCAAATGAGAAAGAAACAAAGAACAGGTGTCTATGTAAACGGGAACCAAGGGAAGAGGTGTACATGTAAATGACACACAAGCTCTGGGAGGGAGAGGAATACACGTGGCAATGGTGACTGTGTCTTCTTTTCTTTTTTCTTTTTTTGGCTTCTATTGAGAAAAAATAAATAAAGTAAATAAATCATTTTGTGGGCACAAGAAACAATGCGCCATTGATTTCTGTGACAAAAAAGAAAACGATTGAAAAAAATGGGTTTTTTTTCAACCCCATACCTCTCTTCTGTATATTTCCCAGGTTTGCAGAATGATGATGAAAATGAAAGATGAGGAATAAAAAGATGCTTTTTTTACTGCTAGATTTTGAAGGGCAATTTGTAGGGAGAATATTTGTCTTGCATTAATGGGAGTAGGAATGTTAGTAAGTTGATGAGGAATTTCCAGAGCAGAGCTGTATAGGATGGTAATTGAAGATTTGAAATGCAGATGGGATCTTCTATTCCAATGTTTCATCTTCTATTCCAACCGTGTGGATGGTTGACACTTGTATTACATTTATCATATTAGAACCTCACAATTTATTCTTGAAAATAAACATGGTAAGTGTAATACACATATCAATCATCCACACGGTTGGAATAACAGATGAAACACGGTTTTGAAATAGAAGATCCTATCCGTTTGAAATGAGGGGCATGGACATTGTAAAGTTAGATGGGTAAATTTCAATTTGCCACCCTATACTTTTCTTTAGTACATTTTACCCCATTTATACTCTCAATTGTATTATTTTACCTTTTATACTCTTAATTAGTATCATTTTACCCCCTTATACTTTTAGAATATTATTTCATACTCGTATACTCAAAATAATGACCATCTTATCCTTACCTATTAGTTTTATTAAAATAACGAAATCATTTAAAAACATTTAATATTAATAAACTTGTACTTATTTTCTATATTAACTTTCATAACTTGATTAATGAGCGATTAATATTAAATTTATTATATTTCACATTTAGTTGTCAATTATTTAACTTTAATATAGTCCCTATTAATTAATATATAGTACGATATTTCTATTAGTTGATATATAGAATGCAATTTTATAGAAATGTGAACAATTAATAGTAACTTGTCAATTATTGATTGAATAATTATAATTTATTAAAAACTATTCCATATAGAAAAAATAGTCATTTTAGTGGTTGATTTTACAATATATATAATACATAATTTTTAGTTTTATTATGAAAAAAGTATGAATATATTGGTTTGCGGAAAAAAACCTACAGTATAGTTATTTAATAGGAAATATTTTTAATTTTAATAAATATCAAATAAGTTTTTCTAAAAAGAAATATATGTAACCATTGTCAAATTAAAATAATAGTAGGGACAATTAGATCATTTAATAAAGGAATATACGGATTAAATGATATTTTAACTGTATAATGGGGTAAAGTGGTACAATTGATAGTACAAAAGGGTAAAGTAATATAATTGAAAGTATAAGGGGGTAAAGTGATATTCAATGAGAGTATATTGAGTAAAGTGAGATTTACCCAAATTAGAATGATAATTGCTTTGATAATAAATTATTGTAGGCAATTCAATTGAGTGCATTTTGATAAAGATGTATATACAATATCATTTTCAAAAAATTATGATTCACTTTTCATAAAATTTTATTTTCTAAAGTCCTATCAAAAATAATGTTGTAAAAATCACTAGGCGGCAGGTTGAGGCCTAGCGCCTAGACAAGGTTAGGCGGTACCTGAATAGGATTAGGCGGATCTAATCGGAAAAAAAATCATAAGCGGACAAAGGAAGCCTAGTACCTAGATAGAGGTTAATTGGGGCTAGGCGGAAATTTTTCGAACAGAGATTAAAAATACTATTGCACTTAAATAATTGACACTACTTGTGATGATTACTTATCAATAGTGTTGGCAAATGGTTGGGCGAGCCCAAGTCCATTGGGGCAATGCAGAGAATTGTGTCGGGTCGTGTTGGGTTGGGCCACAAATTAATCAGTCTACTAATTTATTGGCTTTATGCAGCTCGAACCCAATATTTATAATTAGAGTGTATCGAGGTAGCTCGAGACTTCAGATCGTTTGAACCAAGCTAAAATAGACTTTATCCTTTTGTGGCCTATATAAATGCAATCAAGTCCAGTTTTATCATCGGCCTTGACTAAAAATTGATAATTCTACTTATATAATACTATTCAGATGGATTACTAATATTTTTATTAGAAAAACTAATACTTTTCAGGAAATTACTAGAAAACTTTAGAGAAAAACTAATATTTTTTATAGGAACTACTTATATGACCGACTAATACTTTTGACGGAAAAAAACTAATACTTTTTGGGAGATAATTAAATATTTTCAAATGAACTACGTAATAATATTTTCAGACGAAGACCTAATACATTTCAGCACTCTCGTGATACTAAATCACTGTCCAATATTACAAACTAATAATTTCAAGTGAACTATGCATTAATATTTTTCAGATGTACTGCTAATATTTTTCAGATAAACTGTTAATATCGGTCCTAGGGATGGCAAAATCCCCGCGAGGAACCATCCCCGTTGGTACCCGAATAATATGGGACGGGAAATCCCCGATTAATTAGGAGATGGGAGCGGGGATGGGGATTCCCCGCTTTTCTGAAACCGGGGATGGGACGGGGATGATATTTATATCCCTCGTCCCCGCCCCCGATTAGATGAAACGGAGATTCCCCGTCCCCGTCCCCATTCAATGAAATATATATATATATATTTATATATATATATATATATTATTAATAGTCTACTAAAAATAGTTGTTCGTGAGAATAGTTTATGTTTATATTTTTTTTATTTTATTAAATTGTAAAATTAAACCCTAAAAATTATGTGTTTTATATTATAATGATTTTTAATTTTTAAAATTACAAGACTTTGTATTCTAAAAATTGTTGTATTTAACTCAATTTGTTAAAGTATTTTATATTATGGAGTTATTATAAGATTAACTAGTGATTCATGATATTTCATCTATTTTAATTATCAATTATTTTATGTAAAAAAATATATTTTTTTTATTAATAAATACAAAACGGGGACCCCAATTCCCCGCGGGAACCCCGTTCCCCGAATGGGGATTCCCCATCCCCGTACCAGATGCCCAAAACGGGGAATGGTATGGGGATGGTATTTGAAATGGGATTCGGGGACGGGGATAGTATGTCCCATACCAGCCCCGTCCCCGCCCATTGCCATCCCTAATCGGTCCATGTATATTACAAAATCATCAGTGCTAATATTACAAAAATACCACTTGGTTGGTTTTAGGATTCATCTAACGGATTTTGGCTCGTTAGACCATCTGAATATATATTTTTTTTAAAAAAAATATTTACTATACTTAACCATTTATATTTTTTCTAGTAAATAATGATAATAAAAAAATCCAATGTTCGTTCTTCTCGATTAAATTTATTTAACTGATTTTAATAATTTGTCAACAGAAAAAGTATAAATTTAGAATTAAGTATTAACAATAAATAATAATAAAAATATATATTGTTTTAAATTTGGATAAGCAAGTTATAGAAGCATGGGTATTGAATTATACTTACCTTTACGCGTTTCAAAAATCGTAAAACAAAACACTGCCTCGAAGCGTAGTCGTTAAGAATGCATTTTACCGTGTCGAATTTCCAAACACGCAGCTACACGGTAATTTATCCAATCAGAACCCAGACCAATGGAGCCCGACCCTTTATATTACCAGACCCAGACAATGAAGCCTTCTAATTGGATAAATATAATATTTTTCACTACACTCGACGCAGTAGATCATAACTCCAAAAGCACAAGCAATTTCAAGGAAAAGAACCCTAATAATATCTTCCCCAAAATAAAAGTCCATCTTCACACAAATTGATCGGAAAATTCAAATTCTCTCTCAGAAATCGCCATGGGAAACACCGAGAAGCTGATGCAGCAGATCATGGATCTGAAATTCACCTCAAAAAGCCTCCAGCGGCAGGCGCGGAAGTGCGAGAAGGAGGAGAAGACCGAGAAATTGAAGGTGAAGAAAGCGATCGAGAAAGGTAACATGGACGGCGCGCGGATCTACGCCGAGAACTCCATCCGCAAGCGCAACGAGCAGATGAACTACCTCCGCCTCTCTTCCCGGCTCGACGCCGTCGTCGCGCGCCTCGACACGCAGGCGAAGATGACCGCGATCAGCAAGTCCATGGGGAACATCGTCAAATCTCTGGAATCGTCTCTCGCCACCGGAAACCTGCAGAAGATGTCGGAGACGATGGACAGTTTCGAGAGGCAATTCGTGAACATGGAGGTGCAGGCTGAGTTTATGGAGAGTTCCATGGCTGGTAGCACCTCTCTCTCCACTCCTGAAGGCGAGGTCAACAGCCTCATGCAGCAAGTGGCGGATGATTACGGGCTCGAGGTGTCTGTCGGCCTACCCCAGCCTGCGGCTCATGCGGTGTCGGTGAAAAACACCGAGAAGGTAGATGAGGACGATCTCACCAGGCGCCTTGCAGAGCTCAAGGCTCGCGGTTGAAATTTTTATTTGGTACCTATGTATTCTATATAAGTTGAGGTTACTCCTTATTTCAATTATTGTGTGAATGATTAATGTCTGGATTTCTTGAATATTCGGATTAATGTGTATAAATTCGACCCATTCTGATAATGGGTTTGGTGTTGATTCTCATGTTCTACTTTTTCCGTGGTATTTCAATTCGAGGAAATAGAAAGCAATGTTTGTTAGGACTAAATGATATTATAGTTGGCAATCAGTAAAGAGCATATTGACTTTGATGCTGGAGCTTGGAATTGCTAATTGCCTATAGTAAAATAATTTAGTATTGTTATCTGATATGATATGAAATTCGGTTTACTCTTGTGAATTATCTTGATACTATGTATTGGATTTTCTGATGACTTAATATTCTGCTGTTCCTTTGTGTTCATTCTCCGTCGTTCTCTGTTTGCTCTGAGTTTGTGTTTTATTAGGGTTAGATGGCAGGATTCTGCTGCACTTTGATGAACCGCGAAATTTGCTACTTTGTTCACTTTTGTTGATGGAATTGCAATGGCAGTTCAATTTTTAAGCTCTGGAAGAGAATATTTCTCTTCATTTTAGGAGGCAGGTTTCTGGACTTGTGATCGGTTAAATGTTTTGATATTGATCTGTGGGTGTTTTAACATTAGTTGAGGAAACATGAAAAAGGAGGATCATGGCTCATGTAAATTGGGTACGTGCATCAAGTCTGTTGCTTGATTTAACTGTGTTTTGTGGAGAAATTATGTTGGTAATGTGCCTGTTTTCGTGAACTTCTGGTATTCTTCCTCAAGTAATTGAATTGTAATATAGGAAATGAGAATAAGTAATGGCTCAAGATATTATTAGGCCACTACTTTTTACTTGATTGATCAACTGCAATATGTGATCTTCTGTTGGTGTTGATATTTGGTCAAGTGAAAAATAACTCTCTGTGCTTAATATGTTTTTCTGTTGATGCAATGTTGTTTAGTGATTTTTCCATTTGGTTTGCTGTAAATCATCATTTGCTTACTGGTGTGTTGTGACTTGTGTGCCTCTGCTAATTTCACACTGGGAATTTTGTGAAATTGCCCTCACTGGGTTATTAATGAAAAATGGCCCCAAAGTATTAAAATTTGATTTATTCTCCTACATCCCTGTTGCCCACCTCACTGCTCACCTAATTGCCACCTCATTGCCCACTTAATTCAGTTTGAATAAAAAATCGAAGTTGCAATTTTTTTGTACATTTCAAGAACAATTACAACTACATACTCATTCTTTATGCTATATCTGGCAATGTCAATTTATATCCATTCTAAAAATCCTAAAAATTTGGCCAATTACCATTTTCAAATAAAATTTAAACTCAAATTCAATTAATTATAATGAACACCATCAAAACTAACCTGACGGCTGACTAGGGTTTTTAGAAACGGTATAATTTGATATTGTTAGATATAGTATAGAGATGATTATATAGTTGTGTAATTGTTTTGAAATGTGCAAAAAAAATTGCTATTTTGATTTTTTTTCTTTGAACAGAATTTAGAGATGTTGGAGCATAATCAAGTTTTAATACTTTTGGGGCATTTTTTCAAAAGTACCCCAAATGGAGGGACAATTTCTCAAATTTCCCTTTCAGTTTTTCGACATCTTTATATAGCGTGAGGGTGCCAAATTTCCCTTTCTCTTGTCAAGAATCATAGCCAATTCCAATGAAAATGCTTAAAGCTCAAGTCTCTTTCTTTCCTAAAAAAGAAAAAGTGAATTCATAAAAATCATTCATGCAAATGTATGAACTTACACCCACTGAAAAGTTGCTACATTTTTGTTACCATTTGAGGGGCAAACAGTGTAATGTGTAATGCTTGCAAAAATATTGGTAATAATGGATCTTATTTCAATTCCTTGTCAAGTAATCACAAGAGCAAACAAATGTACTAAAACTTTACATGGGCCATGAAAACGGACACTGAATCAGTTTCATTTTCACCAAGACCATAAATACCAAAACTAGATTAAGAAGCAAATATATCAGTCGCCAAATAGCTAAACCAACTCTAATCTAAACTATATAAGGATACATAAGGATTTACATTTCATATATTGCACTAACTAATCTGCCAAACACGATCCCAAGCGTTGTGCGATTCTCAGCTGTGTAAGCACTGCTCTCACAGCCCCTAAACTCGAAGGCCAAAGAGCATACATCTCAAGTTCATTTACACACAGTTGATCCGGTGGTCTATGTGCATCCTTGATCAGCCATACTGCTCGCAATTGTCAGAAAAGCCGAGATGGTAGCTCCATGCACCAATGCCCTGCAGGAGATAAGCCTCAGGGATCTTTGTTAAGAGATTTTGGCGTCGAAAACAATATCCAATTAATACAAGCAATTCAAGGAAAAAATAAAAATTTGCAACTTCCCCATCTTTCCACAAAGTAGTAATGCCATCAATTAGTCCAAAAGTAGAGCAAATGAATAGGCAAAATTCATAAGAGCAATTTTGAGGTTTAGTAATAAGCCATAGGCTTTGGCCAATGGAAGGACCACCCACACGAAGACGTTCTCTATACATCCATATCAAACTACAAATTCTGGAACTCTATAATAAAGAACATGATAATATAAAGGGATAATTACAAAAACACCCCTGAGGTTTGGGTTAATTACAAAAAACCCAGACATGTTTCAAAATTACAAAAAAAACCCTTCAGGTTTCATTTTATCTTAAATTTAAGGGGGGTAACTGTAATATTTTTGTAAATGTCAGGTTTTTTTTGAAATGTTTCCCAAAATCACCGGGAGAAATGTAAGACGGAATCAAACCTCAAGGGGTCTTTTATAATTTCCAAAGAACTCTGGGTTTTTTTGTAATTAGCCCAAACCTTAGGTGTGTTTTTGTAATTATCCCTAATATAAAGGAGAAAATACACAATTTAAATTGTAGAAACAGGGGAAAAAAGGCCAGAATTGATGCCATAAAAATTCAGATGCAGCAGAAAATGACCCGAGACAAATCATATTAGAAATGGTCCAAATGAGAAGGATGAGAATTGAATGCAAAGCTAAAACCTGTTTGATCACACACAACGTACAGATCTAACTCGACACAGAGACATTCGTGAGGGAAATAGCCTTACTCGGGACTTTCTTTCTGATAACCAAATTCGCTTGCTGCTTTTAGTGCTCTCTGGTACGTCTGCTTCATTGCGTCCTACCAATTTTAAGTAAAATGGAATTCAAATCACGCCATGCATGCAACAAATTTAAGTCCTGGAAACAGATAGAGCGGACTAGTGCACGAAAACAACAATCGGACAAAGAAAAGCTGTACCCAAATATCAAATGACTTAATAATGTATGATATGTACTACAGTACGCGTTTCTTTTTAAGGTCTCACCTGTAGTTTAGATTCAATATCCTCAGGAGACCAACTCAGATTACACTCTCTGAGTTCAAGTTCCCCAGCTACTACCTGTGATGAACAACCAAGAGCTCGGCACGTCATTTGGGAGGAAACGAGTAAGAAAAGGAGCACGCTCATATTAATAACTGAGAATGAAATACAAATGGTTCCCTTTCAACAATATATTAATAACTTGTTGAATTTTGCATTGGAATTACATGTATAATTGAACCTCTTGATTTTTGTTTTAATATGCTTCACCACATTTTCGGGGACAAAAAAAAATATTGGCATACCCCTCCCACTCCAGCGGCCATAGAAGGAGCAACTAGAACATTGGCCTTCCTTAAAACATCAACTGCTTCGGGTGTACAAGGCATGTTTGAACCTGAAAAAATTTAAAGGTAGTTAGCGGCAGTAACAAGACAAACAGTAATACAATAGAATAAATCCTAGGGATAATTACAAAAACTACCCTAAGGTTTAGCATAATTAAAGGGATAATTACAAAAAAACCACCCCGAGGTTCAAGTTAATTACAAAAAAACCCACGCATTTCAAAATTACAAAAAAAAACCTTCAGGTTTTGTTTTGCCTTAAATTCAAGGGGGATAACTGTATATTTTTGTAAATATAAGGGTTTTTTTGAAATATTTTTGAAAATCACAGGGAAAAATGTAATATGGAATAAAAATGAGTTTTTTTTTTTTGTAATTTTCAAAGAACTCTGGATTTTTTTGTAATTAGCCCAAACCACAGGGGTGTTTGTAGTTATCCCTAATTACAAAAAATACATCTATCTTTCAAAATTACAAATAACCACTTACGGTGTTACAAATACCCTGTTGATGTTTTTGCATTTACCTAACAAATATCTGATTCTGAGGGGTGTAAAATAGAAACAAATGTCAATGGGGTATTTGTAATTTTGCAAGATAACAGGGTTTTTCGTAATTAGGTACCTTTTGCAATCATCGCTAGATCATAATAGCGAAGATGCGATATAATGTGTGTGATAACAAATCAAGGGTGATAAGCACGATATTGGATGTTACCTTCTACAAGTATACGGCATCCTGAATTCACCAAATTGATGGCATCAGACTGATCAATCTCATTTTGGGAAGCACAAGGAAACGCGACATCACATCTTTCATTCCAAGGCTTTGATTCATCGTAGTATTTAGAGCGTGCGTACGTTTTTGAATAGTCTCTGCAAATATTACTTATAAGCCGATGCAGACTAAAAATTAGAAGCGAGTAGAAGAGAGCTTACAAACCTCAAACTTCTATTCTGAGCTTTAATTTCTCTTAGGAAAGATATTTTCATGAAATCGAACCCATCCTCATCCACCAAATAACCCTTTGAATCTGTGAACCACAAAACAACAGAGATTGCAAAATGAGATGTGATAGGAAGATACAGAAGAGCCCACGCTGATTATTTCAGCCGTTTATCCAACAATAAAATCTAAGAATAGGCAATTCAAATTGAACGTCCATAAGCGGTTTACCATGCATACCAAATTGGTGATCTGAACCGAATGCCACGCAGATGCATGTTTAGCCTAAAGATTACTAGCTCCACTTGTCATTTCGAAAAGGGATAATTACAAAAACTACCCCCGAGGTTTGAGCTAATAATAAAGAAATCCAGAGGTTTTTGAAAATTACAAAAATCTCCTTGAGGTTTGATTCTGTATTACACTTTGCCCCCTCATAACAAATCCACTTCAAACACCCCCTTTACATTCATAAAAATAAGGGATAATTACAAAAAGTATCATTGAGGTTTGGCCTAATTACAAAAAAACCCAGCTAATTTTAAAACTTACAAAAAGTACCCATGAGGTTTGATTTAGTGTTAAAATTAAGGGGTAATCTGCAATGATTTTACAAATATGAAGGGGGATTTTGAAATATATTTCAAACCTCAGGGGTACTTTTTGTAAGTTTTAAAATTAGTTGGGTTTTTTTGTAATTAGGTCAAACCTCAGGGGTACTTTTTGTAATTATCCCTAAAAATAATACATTATCCTCTTACATTTAAGATAGAATCAAACCTCAGAGATTTTTTTGTAATTTTGAAAGTTCTCTGGGGTTTTTTGTAATCACCCCACACCTCACGGGTAGTTTTTGTAATTATTATCCCTTTCGAAAATGATAAATGATCCTTAGATTCAGGAAACCATTGTCATTTTTAAACCATCAGAAGGGGGATCTTTGATGTGCATCCCAGTAACACAACACAGAGACATGCCAGCATAGAGTGCAATAGCATGATTTCGTCAGTATGTTGTAACACATAAGCACATAAGTTCAGTATCTTATGATAAAATGATAATGAATAACAGAACTGCTCCAACTATCTTCTCATTAACTCCTACATTCTGAATGAGTACACATATATATATATATATATATATATATATTGTATCACTCACACAAACCAAAAGAGGCAGAGGTAAGCCTAAAAAGACTAGGAAAGAAGCTATTAAACAAGACATGTTATATCTAGAAATAAATGAAAATATGGCTTATGACCGTAAACGGTGGCGCGATATGATCCGTATAGCCGACCCCACATAGTGGGATTAAGGCTTAGTTTGTTGTTGTTGTGTGTATATATATATATATGTATATCCCTTTGTATTTGGTATGTTTCCTCTGTTCAATATAATTCTTGGCATAGTAAATTATAAGGCCAGCCAGGAAATTTCAATTAGGCAACTGTCAGAAACTTGAAGTAACTTATATTATCATCAATAGGGGCCGGGTGAAGATAGAAAATTCTCTGTTATACCTGATACTGTTATTGGAAGGGCTTGATACGCGATAAGCTTCTCCAGGACATGCATTGATATCTTTCCAGAACCACTAACTGCACATCTGCGAGAAGAAAAGTATTAAAACATGCTACTGCAAGATACTAAAAAAAAAGTTGATTATTTTCTCTAATCAAAGACCGAACAGGATTTTATTAAGTTCTCTAGACAAATAAAAACCATTTTTTGATCAATATTCAAGACTAATCCTTTTTCTATTATATCTTCTTGATGCACATAGTTGTCTTTCATGGACTTAACCTGATATGAAACAAGTTTCGGACTCTTACGTAAAGAAGAGCTTCTTTTAGTAAGTAAAACCATATATTACTTTCACTTCTATGCATGGGTAGAATTTGGACAAAGCACGAGAGAGGACGGGGTGGGGAGGGAAATTTGCTAGAATGATAAATAGCAAAAACAAGTGGTATAACACTTCATACAAGTAAAGCATAAGGTAAGTAATTTTTGATATGATATGAACAGTAAAGTGTAGAACCTTAGTCCTTTTAGTTCTTTATTCATGTCAGCAAGCATAAGTTGAGCAAAGAATACCTGAAAAAAGGCAAGTAATACAATTAACAGAAAACAGACATGGAAGCACACCAAAATGAAGGAAAGTTATTCACCAATCCATAGCCAGTAGCTTCAGTTAGAAGGCTGGAGCCAGACCAGTTTACTCGAGGCCCTGCAAAACTTCCCTGCATATATAGGGCATACACATGAAAATCACAATCAATTATCACTTTGAATACATAAGATTTGCATTGCATTTTGGGACCATAAGGAATTGATATTGCTTTAGATCTTAGGAATGCATGGAATCAAGTGTAAATGTTCTAAAATAGTACAAACACATAGAAACTTTGTGCTAGAAAGGGTAATAACCATGAATAAACGAATATAAAATCGCTTATGGTGATTTTCATCATTCTAGCTATATTACTAGACCAAAGGGAACTGTTTATGTCCTCAGAATGTCAATATCCATCCAAGAAATTAATGTAAAGCAGCAATGAATTTCGCTTCCCACCGCAGCTCATAAAAATTGCTCGGCATCAATAAATAAAGGGATAATTACAAAAAGCCCCTGAGGTTTGGGCTAATTACAAAAAAGACCAGAGATTTTAGAAAATTACAAAAATCTCACTGAGGTTTGATTCCGTCTTACATTTCCCCCTTCATAAACAAAAAACATTTCAAAAACAACCTGACATTTAAAGAAATATTACAGTAACCCCTTTGACAAAATCAAACCTCAAGGGGTTTTTCAAAAACCTCTGGATTTTTTTGTAATTAGCCCAAAACTCAGGGGGCTTTTTGTATTTATCCCGAAAACAAAAGTGCAAAACAAATTTACCCAAACTAAAAACATTGATAAATTACGCAGCTTTAACCTGAGAATGACCAGTCAGGCGCCGATATTGTCCATATAAATAACCCATTTCACGGGTACCAACACCCATCTCCTCCAACGGAAGATCCTAGATTATAAGAAACAAGTCACATAACCAATAATGTCTTACAGAAAGACTTCAACAAATTGGGCATCTACCCATCTAACCATACCTTATCAGGACCCAAATACCGATATAATTCATTCATGAAGCTCTGACAAAATCTCATGATCTATATAAGTGGTTCAAGATTCAAAAAGGAAAAAAGTCAATAGCTTTTCATGATTCCAACTTTAGTGGCTACTATATGCCGAATAAATATAACACCTCAGTATCACTTTTGCCTTTGGGATCGAAATCACTCCCACCCGAAGAGCCTCCAAGTCTGTATGGAGATAATGCATTTTTTAAGGTCTGCACATAAAATGAAGTATTAGGAAGCTGTGGTTTCAGATGCATTACATCATCAATTTCCTAAAGGGATAATTACAAAAAAAAAAAATCCCTGAGGTTTGGGCTAATTACAAAAAGCACCCTCAGGTTTGAGTCTCTCTTAAATTTAAGCGGGTAAATGTACTATTTCTATAAATAATAGGAGGGGTTTTGAAATGTTTTTTTGCATATAAAGGGGAAAATGTAAGACGGAATCAAACCTCAAGGGGCTTTTTGCAATTTTAAAAATCTTTGGATTTTTTTGTAATTAGCTCGAACCTTAGTTTTTTTTTTTTTATTAATTATCCCTTTCCTAAATTTTTGCAGCTACACATGTATTTCATGTGAAGTAATCATGTCATGAGATATAAAACAAGAATCAGAAGAATTTGCAAGTTAGAAAAATGTCTAAGAGCCACACTAGGAATAAATGTTGGAGAAATAAAGAGCCAATCCAACATAAACTATGGATGGAATTCAAGAGGTTGTTTGTACACGGGGAACAAGCATGTAAAAATGAAAACTAAAACTTTATAGACCAAAATGTAATAGCATGAAAAACCTGTTCAAAACTGAGAAATTTGGCAATGCTCAAGTTCATCGACGGATGAAAACGCAGACCACCTCTGCATGGACCAAGTGTCTGGTTAAAGTGAACACGAAAGCCACGGTTGACATGTGTCTCACCCCTATCATCAATCCATGGAACCCGAAAGATAACCGTGCGCTCTGGTTCTAACAACCGCTCCATGGAATTGACAGAGCTGCAATAATTTAAGCCACTCTTTTTATTATAATAATAGTCATCAAAGAACACAATATTTTTCTGAATCAATGAAGTGCTGACTTAAATAAATAATTGATGCGGCAACTTACGTGGAATCTTTTGAAATTACTCTTTCCAGAGCATGAACCACTTCTTGAACAAACTGTATGAACTCCGCTTCATGAGGATCTCTTCTCAATGCAGCTTCAACAATTGATCCAGCCGTTTTTGACATAAGAGCTGTCCTAAGGGTTCAGTGACTCAGTCATAGCATAAGTGCCAAGTGTAATTTTATATATCACACGCGATATCACAAAAGTACAAATCAAAACAGTGATGCTCCAGTCGAAAATTGGATTTGAGTGAGAAAAACATTAAGGAAATTGTTTTCCTTTTTTTTCCTTGTTTCAAAGGAAAATACGACGAAAATGCTTCTTACGAACATAATTATGAGAGATACCATTTAATATGTGCATAAATTTTATTCCAGAATATCCAAAAACATTTTAAATAGATTAGATAGGTACTTGCTGTTAGAAAGGAAAGTGTGAGAGAAATTGGTTTTCATTACTTTGTTCACTTCATTAAATACTACAAGAGCATCAAGTCTCTAACGAAGTCATTGACAGATCATACACACACATCATAATGGATACATCCAAAACATACCACAGAAAACTCTCAATTACACACACACACACACACAGAGAGAGGGGGAGAGAGAGAGAGAGAGAGAGAGAGAGAGAGAGAGAGAGAGAGAGAGAGAGAGAGAGAGAGAGAGAGAGAGAGAGAGAGCACAAGAGGTTTCTAATAGCTTACAAAGCATATCTCAGACAAAATAACAGATAAAGAAAAATAGAGAAAAGGTTTCGTACTGGTAAATATCAAAGAGAATAATAGAGCAACAAAAGAAGTCACCTTTTACATAAATAGGTTTATCAATGATCATCTTCTCTTTAGAGGCTTGCTGCAGGCGGAGAGCCTCTTTGTGAAGCAAACTATTATTGTGCTCCTCAAGGGCACTCATCTGCATATTCCGACTACCTTCATTTCCATATGGGTTTCGCCTATGCTTCCTCCCATACTCTCTGCACACAGAACAGAATATCCTTGCTGTCCCGTCCTTGACATCAACATACGCCCACTTATACGTATCGGCCCACTCCTCTCTCCATCTCTTAACCACCTTCTTCTTCCTTTTCCCTGTTTGTGACTTTGACAAATCCTGATCTTCATTAGGAAGCTGAGAACCCATCATAAGCTCGTTTTCGGCATGCTCTTTGGCAGAGGGGTCGTGTGGTTGAATACCAAGAAGAGAGTTATGGGCAAAAGAGGGGTCGTCTTCTCCAGGGCCTATTTCCAAATCAATCTCTTCACCGAGTTCCCTAACAACAAGATGATGCCTTTGAGCCTGCTGGATCAAATTCATATCATCCATTGTAGAACTTATCCCAACTCCACCAGCCGGAAGCAACATTCAGCATGACAATTTAGGCGTCGGCTTAAAATTGTTTGCTTTCTGCAAAAAATAAACATGCGCTAATACAACAGCAACTTAAACGAGACTATAAGTATAGATCACAGCTTTGGTATGGTATTTGAAATAAAAATAAGATGATCCTAGTCCTACACCAACTGAAACTACCCCGTCGTAGATTGTAGCTATTGTAATATGCTTGATAAAAATAAGATGAAAATACACTTTTACACTTCACCTCTGTAAATCTCAATTGGATATAAGATGATCCTACACTAACTGAAACCACCCCATCGGTATAGATCAAAGCAATTGTAAAATGGGAGATAAAAATAAGATGATCCTACGGTTTTACCCTTCACCTCTGTAAATTTCAATTTGAATATCTGATTCTCATATAAGGCGAAACTCGAAAGAAGAGTACAATAAAATCTTATAGGAACCAAAACAAAACCCTCATCAGTACTAAATTTCGATTTTCTGTGTTAAAGATAAGCCCTTCCGAGTTCGTTATTTCTCTTAACTATAATATGCAATCCTTTCATAAGATACCTTACTAATAATCATGCAAACATAGTTTTAGAACAATAATATTGCTGGTTATCTTATCGATCCTTAATCTTACCATTTTATTTTCATAACCATCTTGTAAGTTTTATGGACATGCTACACTGAAGAACCTACGGGTTTTGATAGTTGATTCCGTGAATCTTTTCCCCCGTCTCCACGGCATTAATCGAAGTTTGCATGTTACCATGTACCTAGTAACCCACACTGCGAGAAAATACTATGAGGACTCATTTCACTCAGCAGTTTAGCCATATAAGCAACATCAACTGAAATAGAAAAAACTATTAAAATTGTATATCATTTTCCTGTTTATAAACTTATATTAAGCAATGCCAATGTGCACAAAAAATGCAACAGAGACAACAAAGCATATAAACCCTCTGCCAAAAAAAATGAAAAAGAAAAAGAAAAAAACCAAAGAAAACACAACAATAATATCCCAAAAATTTAATTTCCAGAAGACAAAAAATCCAGAAATGTAAGCCAAAACACATGAAAATGCATAAAAATGAAAATTTGCATTCAAAGAGTGACAATTTGAATAAGCTACAAAGACAACCCCACTTCAGCAAACCAATGATACAACAAAACAGTACTTACAGAAATTAATTTCAAGAACCCAGTTCATATATCCCAAACACAAGAAGCCCAATTGAAAATACAAAAAGAAAAATAAGAAATTCGATTTTATCTCAAATGAAAGACTGGAACTTTACTTACGAAACTATACTTGAAAAGCTCTCAAGTGTTAGCTGCGAAATTAAAAAATAAATCGGGGGATCGAATTTTGAATCAGATTATTTTCCAGTAATAAAAGGTATCGTAGCTGTGCAATCACAAGAAAATGTGATTGAGGGTGCTGAGAGGAGGGGAAGATGAAGAAAAAACAGTAATTTTGGGGTTGAGAATGGAAATAAAGAGAATGATTGGGTAAAAGAATTGATTTAGTGGAGTTAATTGCAATTATTACTTGTGGTGAGTGAGCGCAGAACAAAATGTAATTGCTGAGAAAATGGTTTTTTTCTTTAAATAAGAAAGCAACTGATTATTTTTATTACACTTATTCCTATTAATATTATTTTATTAAGGATTATAATAGTCACTTTATGCGTTATATTCAAGAATTTCTTTGACTAAACACATGCAAATATATACATACACACTACTCAATAATTAGTTATTAATTTTTAAATTAGAAATGTTATTTTGAAGTGGGAAGGCCAACAAAAATTTACATTTTCATGACGCAACAAGGAATATTATACAAATGATTTTTTTTTTCACTTTTTTAAACTTATTTTCAAAATGACAAGATTTTTTGAGATAAAAATAACAAAAGATTTATTATAGAAAAATAGTATCAAAACTTTTGAAGAAATTGAAAGATGGTCACCCCTAAAGAGGGTGGATATAATCATATAATGTTTTCGGAAAAAATGGCTGACCAAAGGGGGAAGCAATAATATAAATTAAATAATTTAAAACTTAGTGCTCTTCATTTATACACACCAATAATTAATGGAAAACAGACATTTCGTTACTTTGACGAGGGAAAAGTCCCGAAGACGAAACCCCCCACCTGTACCAGAGCGGGTTGTAAATTGAGGGATATGCAGAGTGACAACCCTGCAAAGAAGAGGACCAACGAGCTACGAACCCAACAACAACATCTGCAATATTTCAACAAAGAATTGTCACACATATTCGAACCCACAACGTCATAGTATTTCCCCTCCAATCACCTTATCACTTACCAACTCATTTGTGCTCATGGGGGCTAGACATCTCCTTAGTGATACATGTAACGAGAGTTGGAATATGGATTGAAAATTCTCATTTCATTATCTTATTTTACTTTATAGTTTATTGTATTGAATGATTGGCGCGTTTGGATTGATATTTCATGTTCACATTCTGATCCTACCTTCTATTTAATTGTATTGGATGAATGATAAATATACAAGACGGTGTCATAATTGTACATGTGTCAGAAATAAGAAAGTAGAATCGGAATGAGGAATATGAGATGAACTGTTGTTAACACGTTAAAATAAACACTCGTCGATTTATGATTTTAATTCCACCTTTGCCCAACCAAATATCTCTCGATTATCAATGCCAAAAACGTCATCTTAGAGATGAAAAACGAGTTTATAGAATCATATGATCTCTATATGCATCTTGTTCAAAATTTGCAGAACCTAAAGGTTCATCCAGGATCTACAAAACAGTGTTTCTTTAGGTTAAATTTCAGAAAAGAGATGCAAAAGACACATAAAATTAAGTACATGTCACACAATTGATTATCACCAAATTATCCTTGAAGTTATTCCAATGGGAGCTCCATGCACTGTAAAAAATGTTATTCCTAAGCTTTCTTAGCTAGACAAAAGAGTATACAAAACAAAAGATGAATCGCTCGTCTCACTTCATCTCTCTCCAGAACCATAGAAACTTTCAGTAAAAGTATCCAAGCACTTGACCACCAACATTTTGTCGAATAGCCTCCTCGTGATCCAAAACTCCATTCGGTGTTGTAATTACAACATAGCCCCACTGCATTTTGCAAAAAAAAACTCAATCACAATCAGTCAATTTCTTTTTAGCTTAAAAGTCTTGTTTAGGAAAATACAATAAAATTTCCAAATAAAATAAATAAGAATACCATTCATAAAAATCCAAAGCGATATACAGAAAATATGATACTTTCTTTCACAACATGATACTATAGCTCATGTTTGGCAAGAAAACACACACACACACACAGATGTATGACATGTACACAGGCTTTTGATCCAAGATCAAAAACAGTTTGATAACTCAGAGTTCAAAGGAATTGTGTAAGATGTCAAAACCAATAACAGTATAACACATATGGCCCATAATGTTGTCATAACAAGGGGTATTTATTCCGTACTACAGAACAAAGCCAAACCAAAATTTCAGTTCATAACCGGATACTTACCAAAAAGGTCTACCAATTCAGGCAATTTACCAAACTATTGGGTATATAATATGCTTAGGTGGTTTGATTGCATTAACCAAATCAAAATATTGTTATTTGAAATGCTAAAAATCCTTCTTGTTCCACAGTATATGAATGTCACAGAATTCAAGATATAGAGCATTAAGACGAAATCACACTTTCTATGCCAAAGATGATTTGGTAAACAATATCCAGATTATGAACTACACCTGCAACTGTCACAAAAAAGCTGCAAATCATTCAAATATAGTTGCATCATGCTACATCAATTTCATAAGAACACTGAACTTGTAGTTTCGGCCTACGTTTACTGAATAAAACTAATTAAAGACCTTATGGTATCATAACTTATCAAAAACAATGCAGTCTCAGTTAAACAAAGACGGACACCAATCAATTAAAAATGCCAAGGAAAAATAACAAACCTGATGTGTTGGAAGAGCTCGGGTTTTGTAATTCTCAATGTACTGAGCCTTAATGTCTTGTCTATAAGTGATGGCCCGACAATCATTAACTCTCCCCAGCAGCTGCACAGTTATCTTCCCTACCCTATGTGGATCGTGCACTTGAAAATCCTTAATGTAACCTGTCATTTCACAATAACTTTACGCTTATTCACGATTATCATTTCTGAAAAAAAAAATTAAGAAAACTTAAAAAATGGGATCAAACTTTAGAACTATCTGAAGCAAATCATTCCAACACTTTCCAACAACCTCAATTTCCTCAATCTTCAATTAAAACCTCCATAGAAGAAGCAAAGTACGGTTATATTTCATACCTAAGTACAGCAAAGAAACATACAAACAAAGAAAGTAAACCGAAACACAATTTATTTAAACAAAATGAACAAATATTAGTTACTTAGTTAGCTGGGTAGTTGTATAAAGAAACCTGAGCCGATAACAGAGCTCAATTGAGCAGTTTTTGAATTTCCAGTTTTTTTTCCTCATCTTGTGTCCTTTGTTCATTCTTCTTCTATTTCTCTCTATCTCATTCTTCCCCCAAATTTCTACTTTTTCCCTCACTGAAATGTCATTTGAAGTAAATCCTGGTCTGATTCATAACATCATACACCTATATCTACCTATATCATTAAAAAACCTATTGCATCAACCAAAAGCAAAGTAAAACGCAGAAATTGTATACAAGTATAAATTTACAGATACAATTCGTAATATGAATACCTCTGTATTTCATGATTTGCAGGAAAGATGCCACGACATTAGAGATGGGCTTAAGCTCAGCGGAGGCGAAGCGCCTCTTTTCTGCATTGACGATGGTTCTCAAGGCGTCATTCAATATTCTTCTTCCCATTTTGCTCCCCCTTTCTTCTTCTCCTTTTTCCTCTGCTGTAGCTAAAACCCTTCAACTGATTCTCAGAATGCGATGGGAATTGGGAAGAACGAAAATGGCCATTTTGGAAATTTGGGCCTTTCGGTTGTAGTTGGGCTATGGGCCCGGAACAAATGTGTATATTCGGCCTCGGTTAATGGGTGGATCCACTCAGCTTAATTCGAATACTTATTTAAATTAATTAAATCCAAATAAATATATCTAAATAGCATTGAAATCATAAATTAATTATTTCGTGATGGAGTGTTAACTATTTATTTGAATTTAATTTTTTTAATATTGGTAACCAACTTTGAATATATTTTTATTTTATGAAGTCAAGCCTAAACATTTTTTTCGTGATAAAATCAAAAATCAGCTCATGATTAGTAAAAAGTATATTGTATAAAAAAATACTAATATATCCTAACTCATATCATATTAGATCGATAATACTCATTCAAACTCAATTTTGATTCACATTTGCACCAAACTCAAATACTATGTTATAAACTCAATAAAATTGCAAACAAGTTTGCACAATAATATATTTGATTTACAACAACAACAACAACAACAAACTGAGCTTTAATCCCATTACGTGGGGTCGGCTATACGGATCATATCGCGCCATCGTTTACGGTCATAAGCCATATTTTCGTTTATTTCTAGGTATAACATGTCATGTTTAATAGATTTTTCCAAGTCTTTTTAGGCCTACATCTCCCTCTTTTGATTTGTGTGAGTGATTCTCTACCTTCTAAACGTCGCACAGGTGCATCTAAATGTCTCCTATAAACATGTCCAAACCATCTTAATCGTGTTTCTCTAATTTTCTCGTCTATTGGTGCTACTCCCACTTTGTTTCTAATGTGTTCATTTCTTATTCTATCTAATCTAGTGTGTCCGCACATCCATCTTAGCATTCTCATCTCTGCTACCCTCATTTTTTGTTCGTGTTCATATTTAGTCGCCCAACATTCTGCTCCATAAAGCATTGCGGGCCTTATGGCCGATTTATAAAATTTTCCTTTCAATTTTAATGGTATTTTACGGTCACAAAGGATAGAAGATGCACTCCTCCATTTATTGATTTACATCAATAAATTTTTCATTGATCAGATTCCGGTGGTATGAAATCGTGCTATCTGAATTTTGTTCCACTCGAACTTTAATACCATCAATTACATCTGGTTTAATACATCTGGAAGGGGAAGGGTAATGAGAATCGAGCGCAGACCTCTGATGTGGGCTTGAGTCTTAATCACTCGACCAAAATCTGATTCCCACTCAATTCAACTTGAAAAACATCAATTTCCAGAAGAACTTCCCAAAGAAATTGCGACGGGGTCATAATTTATCCAGATAACTAAAGAGAAACTAAAAAGCCTGTGCTGGTAATTAATACCATAGAAATGTCAAAATTGATCACAATGGATACGTGTTAACTGAAAAAAATTAGGGGAAAAGAAAACCTTATAAGGTACACCTGCCTCAAAAAACCACTAAATGCAACTATATCATGAACCATGGATAAGATATTGTACAGTCATATATACATATTTTTGAGTATCCACAAAAATGACTCCGAATTCCATTCATCGGTATTGCTATAAATAGTCGCGCCATCATTACGGGACTATTTCATCGACACCACTCTTTTCATGGGCTTGCAACGCCGGCTGTTAGAGCTGAAGCTTTGCAGGAGTCAATGGCAGAGCACCTCGAGCAAGGTTCCACCGTGAAACCCTCGGCAAAAATACAGAGAAGATGACCATCACAACGCACAAGGATTAAATCTCCTGATGTGTATTATATCCAAATGGGATATTTGGGTATCCCAACAGCAAAAATCATAAACAATCAGTCTCTTTTATATGAAGCTGCATAGTCTTTAATCATCTGTTTCAAATGCTGAAATGGAACATAAACATGGATCGTATTAACCAAAGATAACAGAATGACTGACAAAATCAAGCAGCAATTATAATAAGGGTTAATTACAAAAACTACCCGAGGTTTGAGTTAATTAAAAAAACATGTTTTTAAAATTACAAAAAACTTGTTGAGGTTTGATTCTGTATTACACTTTACCCTCTTCATAAGCAAAAACATTTAAAACACCGTGCACCCCTTCCCCTCCCCCCCCTCCCCAATATTACAACTACCCCCTTACATTCAACATAGAATCAAACCTCTTAAGGGATTTTTTTGTAATTAACCCAAAACTCAAGGGTAGTTTTTGTAATCATCCCTTATAGTAAAGACCAAGTGGTAGGCACCTTCAGTTCTTCATAAAGCACGATAAATATTTTCTTCTGCCGTTTATGTCTCTGCAAAAGTTCAGGTGTTAGTCCAGAAGTAATCGCTACTCGCTAGTTATTCACAGAAAAGACTGGTTGAAAGTCTAGAATCAAGACATCAACATAGTTGTTGTTGTTCTTTGATTTCAGTATTATAATTTTACGAATAGGGAATTGACCAGATAGATCCACACAGGAAACCACAGGAAAAAGAAAAACATTAAGTACCTCCCCGCATTGACGAAATGATGATCTCATCTGCTCCAAGGTGTCATGATATCTCTTCATATCCCTACTGCCTTTATAACCCTCAAGATCCTTCCCGAGTTTACTGAACTCATCCCTATGCATATCAGAAATATGTGTGTCAGACACCATAATTTGACCAACAAATTGAGAATGAGACCTAATATTGCCCATAAAATACCTGTATGACTCCAAGATTTTGTTCAAGGAGCAATAGCTCTCATATTTCTCTTGATATTCCTTCACATATTCTTTGTACCTGACAAAATAGGAAGACACATAAAACTGAGCCACAAATGTACAGTTTTCGACATACAAAAAAAAATTGAAGGTACAATAAACCTTCATTATTTTCAGAAAACACTGTTTATACTTACTGAGAGGCATCCTTTATTGGACCCTTCAGCTCAGGTTCCTCCTTCTCGTACTTGGTGTATAAACAACTATTTTCATCTGTAGAAGAATCTTTCTTTTTTTGACCGCCGTTATTGCTATCTGTCAAAGAAGCATCTATTCGTCTACCATTTGAGTCACCTACCACATTGGGCTTCTGTTTCTTGCTTTCTTTTGTAGTATGGGGTCCAACTCCTCGAATAGGGTCATGCTGCTGCTCTGTTGAATTGGCAGACATTCTCCTGGAAGTATCTCCATAAGCCTCCACGCTTGGCCCCCGACCCGTTCCAGTGTCAGCAAATCTACTTTTATTACTCATTTCTGGAACTTTATTATGCTGCGAGACAGATTCAGTATGATCTCCCCAGGACTGATGATGCTGGTCCAGAGGTCTAATGCTTTTGTAATGAGATCTTGTGATATCATCAACATAATGTTCTGGGGCTTTTTTCTTAGATGGTGGTCCATCTGGAATTCCAGAAACTACTGCTTCTGAATTTGGTGGGGACAATTTTCCCGAATCTGCAGTAATCTTATTAGGTGGTTTTCCCCTACCCAAATCTGAGTTCCCACATTCGGGATCCACTTGTTTGTTATCCAGTTGTTTGAAAGAACTTTTCCTCTCAAATTGCTTCTTAGGCAAAGGGGAGGGTTCTCAAATTCACCCAACTCCAAGTCCGAATATTCTCTTGAAGTACACTACCCGGCCATTTATCACTGGAAATTTATCTGTTGTACTAGTATTATTTCCCTTAGGAGAATAACCTATGTTTGAGTTAGAATGAGGGCCAGCCTCCTTTACCTTCCCCTGCATTTCAGGTTTTCTGTAATGGGATTCTGTCATTGTTGCGTGTTTGTCTCCAACACTTTCTGTGGAAAATTTCATCGGCCTTCTCTCAGTAACCAAACCATCTTCGATGTGTGCCTCTGTGTTAAATCCTTTCTGTGTCCGAAGACCCTCATTGGTTTGAAGATTTCTTTCGGGTATTTAACACCACGATCCAAGCTGTCATGTTTACCAGGCCTTTTTTCTCCAGAAGGAGCCTCAGTCGATACACGAGCTTCGAAAGATCTTTGACCTGACTGTTGAGTATCAGAGACAGCCCTAGTTGGAATTACTTGGTTAGAACCTGTTTGCAAATTGGGATCATTACTATCATCCCTAGTGGTTCTGTCTACCATAAGATTGATGGGCCCCGACAGTAGAGGCATATCAGGGGATGAATGCAAAGGACTATCACCAAAAATAGAGTTTATAGTCCCAGAAACTGGTTGACTCGAGTTTTTGCTCTTCTTCTTTCTGTTGTGAGTCCTCTCGTCCGAATGCTTATCTTCATGACGTCTTTTAGATTTACCTTTTGAGAATCTCTCATGAATACCTGACTGACCTTGCTTGAAGTCATCATTGACCACTCTGTCTGGTCCATCATACGCTTTTCTGTCACTAACTTCTCTTTCTTGTGGTTCATGATGATCGGCTGAAGGTGGTCTGATATCTGCAACAGGTTCCTCACGTTCTTTGTTAGGAAATGAGTAATTAGCAGCAGGCCTTTCAGCATCATGGTCAAATTCAGGAGAGTCTTTCTCAATCTCAACCACATCAGAGACATGATCGTCTTGCTTTTCATAATTCCCTATATCAATATTTTCATCATCCGGGTCACTCCATTGAACAGGAAATTTGGATGAGACAGGATCAGAATCTGGCATTTTATGCTTGGATTCTTTGTCATCATCGCTTATAATATCTACATCCTCATCAGATGCCTGCTTACTACTGGTAGATGCATCGCTTTCACTATCGCTGCTACTTCCCACTGGACTCCGACTTTTACTTCTGCTATGACTTTCGCTATCACTGCCACTGTCACTGCTATCACTTTCACTGTCACTGTCACTTCCACTATCACTAGAGCTGCCTCCTGCCAACCCTTCGCTATTGTCAGAAACCTTTTTGTCACTAAATTGTTGTGGTGAATTCTGTAATATATCAATTTTCTCTATGGTGTCCATTATATGTACAGGCGTCGAATTCAATTCTCCCTGTTCTTCACCGCTGGCAGCTGTTCTCATGGAAAAGCTAGGATCTTGAGCAGGAGGTTGGTCAAACTTCTGGGGTGCAGGTGATTGGTGCCGAATAATTTCTGGAGAACTGAAGGTAATGGTAAATACGACATTAGAGTCCAGTAGCAGGCAAAGGTCGTCATCAACTGTACTTATCCCACTATGTGGGGTCGGTGGTGTGAAGTTTATAGTGTCAATTAATTGTCTAAAATTAGTTAACACTACAATTTCACACAAAAAGCAAAGTGGCAAAGTTTTACGCCGGATGCCATTCCTGACACAACCTTCATACGAAGGAGGAATAAGATGAAATTCCAAACCATCATCATAGGTTTTCCACTTGCATGGAAAATATGATGAGACGGCGATGAGTTGAGATAGTTGCTCTAGTCATGCCCTTTACATGATTGATATTGTAAAATCAACATGCACATCATGGAGCACCAACAAAAAGCAAGATGCAGCAAATTGGATGGAGAGTGCATCAAATAATATATACACTAGCTTAAAATCTAAAGAGTAAAGAACCACGAAGTAGTATATTGACAAATAGACAAAAAAGAAAAGGAACGAGTAAATGCCGCGGAACTCTGAATACCTCACTGCACATGGAAATATGTTAGTGAGAAAATATCAGTATAACGCATTCACAGTTTTCTTAATACAATACAGACAAGATTGCATGTCAAATATTGAAATATTTCCCTTAATTTAGTTCCATACTGGTTGTGTGTCATATTGGCAAACTTAGACAAATTAAAAAGCCTTTTAGTTAAACCATTTGTCAATATACACCTAAGCTAACTCAACAGCACGGGTATTAAGTTTCATCATGATTCAAGGAAAAGAAAAAAAAAAGAAAGGATAGTGGAAAGAAAAAGAAAAAGAAAAAGAAAAACAAATGTAAAGAAACAAGCGAAGGCATTGAACACACGCAGACAACACTTGATAAGAAAAACACACCTTCCACTTTGAGAAGGTGGCTTCTTGGAGCTTTCCTTCTCTCCTGGTTTCAAAAAATATCTACCAGGAGCTCGATAAATCGCAATCTGACAATAATAATTAGGTAAGCATAAGTATCGATGAATCTTGATAACATTTTTTTTAAGAATATCCACCACATACTTGTTTCAAGATGGGCTCAATTTGCCGGACTGAGTTGGGCATAGCATCTCCAATGGCTTTCTCCAAGGCCTAAAAAAGAAAACACAATAAGAGCATAGGCTGATATTCAACAAGAGCAAGGAAGGTATCCACAAAAATGCAGATTTAATTATAGAATTTGTGAATCAAAATGCATTCTCCTCATATCCGTGACTTCCCCCCATCCCATCTCTTACTCTTTCAATTAAATTAGGGGTGAAAGGAAACAAAAAGAGGAATGAAGTAATGCAATAATCATGCAAAATTGCTCAAAACCACCTGCTTACCTTAAGGCTCATTCCCTTAGACTCGTGCTCCAGAAGAAGAGAAACCATCAAACTTCTCAAATCAGCAGGTTTGGCCTCCGTGTTCCGATTGAGTTTAGATTTGTCACGGATATTACTATTTGGCAACCTGCTGTGCATTTCTTTGTCTGAGCTGGCAATGTTATTCATATTTTGAGTGGGTGCAACATCTGCTATGCCGGCAAGTCCCTTCACAAGATTGCTTCCAACTGGGGATGCTGGACAACCATGTTGATCGGGTTGGGAAGACAATGGTGAACCAGATGAGAACTTGCCCTTTGAAAGATTTGTTGTAGACAAACCAGATTTATAGGCAGACTTAGGAGGTCCACCTGTAATGCAAAAATAATAACAATTAAAATAAAGCGAAAGACAGAAAGAAATATATCTACTACCAATTGTTTACAATAAATTTAATGAAAAAGTTACTAGTTGATTTGATACATATTGAAAAGGGGAACCAACTAAGAAACCCATTGGCAAAGGAATCATCAGAGTTCATTCTCCCATTTACCTGAAGGTGGTTCAAATTTCGCCTTTTTGGAAGGAGGTTCTTTACGGTGCTTGAAGTTTCTCCATGGATTTGCTGAAAAATAGAATGACATGGCGTTTAACTAGTAAAGTTGGTAACAATCAGATACAACTCTTCCGCCAATGAGCAAGATGGCATCAATCAAAAGCAGAATGCTCTTCCATCTTCGCATTTTATTATCCATTTAGTCTCCCCATAGAGTTTAAGATGAGTATTGAAAAAGCAAAAGTTTTTGTGTGTTTAGATTATTACCCTCAAAATTAGTGGTTGTCGAGAGTTAGTGGTGTTACTTCACTACATTAATGTAACGGAGATGAAATTCCTGAGGGAAAAAATCACTTTAGGAGATGGAGCCTTATTTTGGGGCGTCCCAAAAAGGAAACCAAAGTCATAATTTTGGAAAAAGGGGAGTAGTATATAGCAGCAATTTGGGGATACTCTATGCATGCGCCTTGAGGAATTGGATATTTTGGACTCTAAAATCATATTTATTATTCTTGTTCAGGTGCAAAAGTTTGGCCCCATAGATGATACAAAGATTTACTTTATTAACATTTCAGGGTAGAAAAATTCCTATTAAAGTGATGGGAAAAAGATATATTGTTAAGACGAACTTTTGGCAGTAAATGAAGTCCAGATGAATAAATAGTGAATGCACAATGATAGTGATAAACAAATTCAAATCTGTAGCTTTTAAATGTCCTGACAATTCCAAAGATTTATGTCAAGCAGGCTGCCACACTATAGTATTGTTAGGCACAAATAGGTCTGAACAAATTGAGTTTTATGCATTAAAATTATTTTTTTATTTTTTTATTTTTGGTGTTCATAAAGACAAATATCCAAATATAGCAGTATCTCATGAACCAAATCTAACATAATGCACATTAGAGAGCTACTGACAAAGAGAACTCTCACATAAAAGTAAAAGGACTTACACTCAGCAGCAGCAATTGCTTTTACTTGATTCTTCATGGATGGGTTTTGATGGTCTAAAACAATAGCTCTGTTATCAGGTAAAAGAAAAGGATTAATGCAAAAGTTAGAAGAAACTGTGAGGGCTAATTTCATCATTGTACCCTCAAACTATGGTCAGCTAATACAATCCCCTACTAAGAATTATGAACTTTATCACTTAACCCCCAGACACACCCCATACACTTGATTTAAAACAAACATATACGACAAAATATGCAGCAAAAACGTTATTACCTAATAAAGTTGAATTAAGACAGGAAAAAATCGATAAAAGCGGATTTATGGCATATTGAAGAGATTTTTTTTGGTTCTTCTCCCATCATATTAATCTATTATAGGGGTAACATGGTCCTTGCAAAACTACTCAGGCATGTCAAACAAAACCTAAGACAGAATAAGAAGTCTTTTTTTTATTAAGATCAATAACTTGAAGGAGTTGAGTAATGAAATCAAAGTTTAAATGGGTGGACAGCCATAATTGATCTTTAGTTCAGTGGAACTACTAGAATTGACACTGTTAACTAATATGAGCATGTCAACATATATTTCAAAATCACCCTCATCTCAAATCACCCCAACCCAGGAGAATAAAAATACAGAGCAAATCACTTTGCAACCTCTTAAAGATCATTTTTCACACATGAGCAACAAATCTTCTTAGGATAATAATCCCCAAAGTTCGGGTTAGTATGCTACAGAACTCTTGTCGTTATTATACTGCAAACTTAGTTTAATCTCAAACAAATACAAGTCACTATACAGATAACTCAAAATACCAAGAGTTATATGCTATTAACAAAGCAGAGATGGCAGCTATACAAATTAGATAGCACGAATCTTCAGGGAAGAAAACATACTTTAAGTGATTTATGCTTGCGCTCAGCTTCTTCTGACCGCCTTTTTACATGATTTTTAGTCGATTCATCTAATTCTCGCTCTACATTCAGCTTACGCCAAGTGCCGCCTGATTCTACAAGCAATCCATTTCCATCTTCACCACTTTGACGTTCTTCATATATGTCACAAAGGTCCCCCGGCTCTCTCGACCATGTGAATTTGAAGATTTTATCCCCTACATGAATAACCTGGTGAAAATAAATAAATAAATAAAGGTTTGATTGGAGCTCTATTTTAGTCTGAAGCCTGGACAAAGTCAACTCACAAAATGTGACAGCAATAAAAGAACACTATTGTAGATCAAGTCAAAATGAGTAAACAAAATATATAAGAATTCTGAACCAGATGATACAGAAATAATATCTAGCACAACAAACTTCTAGAAGTGACATATCAAACTGAAAGAAGATGAATGAAACACACAGTTTCAAGACCCTATCATGTCGAAAACTAGTATATGAAGCACTAAGATGCAAGCCAAAATTAATAAATCTTTTTCTCGAGTCACAAGGGAGAAGGGGCCTGAAAGAAGAAGGAATCATATTTAAAAAGAGAGAAACGAGAACCATTTTCTGGTGTTCAAGAAAAATAAGAACAAGATCGTGTTGATGACCAAACTCACTAGTTATCCCATCATGCAATGGATGAAAATTACACGTCAATAAATTATAAACAACAACGATATTGACTAAAGCCAAGTCGTCTCTGCCATATACTCGAGAACTTTACCTGTCCAGAAAAACACAAGAAACACTGATTTTTTCAAAGTTAAATCTCTTGAAAGAAAGGTTATCAAGATGTATATATATATATATATATATATGGCAGCAAATATGTCTAGAAGCACAAATTATCAGCCGCACCATGTTTATGCAAAAAAATAGCATAAATGTCTTAACTTGTACATTCAAACAATGTCTACCATTTTGACAGGATCCAGAAAATGTGCACTAGGAATGCAATATAAGACTAATAAGTAAAGAGATAATCATTTCAATTTCATAGGACCAGAATTCTGAGTGTCAGTTGATGTTCTTTAGGTTTCCACTTTCCAGATAAATTCATCACAGCTTATGTCATAAGTTTCAGCATCGGTATCTTCCTCCAAATTGTGATCTCCAAGAACCTATGAAACATAATTTCAAAGCTAAGAGATTATTTTGTGAGCATTCATCCATTCTTAGGACCATACTTTCCAGTAAGCCAAACCATCACCTTTATCTTTCGATCACGAGGTCCATTGCACTTCCCTCTCCGGTTTTGTCACTAACGCACACCTAACTGCTAGTTTTTTTCCCCTTCTCTACCCACCAAATGCGCTACTTTCAAATAAATGCCAAATTGATTCCTAAACAATGGATATACAACAGTTTGCATGTTGCCTAAATGAGAAACCAGCATTCATGAACACCAATAACTCAATCTCCTCAACAATAGAACAATTCAGTACAACATTTTTGAAAAAGTTAACCATTAAATTCCAACAAAATACACTGAACTGCAAAACCACCCCAAACTCCAATGATCAAAACTCCAAGTTTATCAGTTAAACCCTAATTCCAGGCTCCAAGACAGACAATCAATTGCAACAAACAAAAATTCAATACCAACTGCTGCAAATAATAATTAAATAAAATAACTCACGTTTTCGAACATTATCATTCAAAATTCTCGCTAAATCTCATGTCCACATTACCAAGATAAGCAACCACTAGTGGAACTCAAAGATTCAATCAAAGTGTCAGAGATTAAATTCAAAGACTCACATTCCCATTAGGATTATTAGCATTGACATCGAACTTGATGCGCGCAGTACCACCCTGCGCCTCCACGCGCTTGATCTCCACGCGCTTGATCTCCTCCACGAGGTCAGGCGCCAGCTTAATTGCCATCCCAAAATTCAATGGATTCTCCCTAACAAGGCTAAAACTCTCCTCCACCTGCAGCGACGAGGAGGATGGGGATGCGATAGCAGCCGAGGGTGCGCCACCCCGGCCGCGAGGACCACCGCCCATGGAAAGACGACCGGTGGGGGCGGCGCGGTTAATTGGCGGCGCGTGAATGTTCCTTTACCGGCACTTCCTCCTCCGCCGCCGCCGCGACCCATCTTTCCGGAACCTCCGTACATTGGTTTCGGGTTAGGGTCGGGGTTTATTCGTTTTCCTGTAGATTTTTTTGACGTTGAAGAACCGATTTGAAAGAGTGAATTTTTTACCAGTATACAGAAGACAATTGGACTCGGAGGAGAGCCGACCAACAATAGTTGAATTTGGGTTTTTCAGTTTTCTAATTAATTGTATTTGTCCCCTATTATCTCTATTTTATTACCATATTACTTAATAATTATATATTACTAATAAAAAAAATCATAATATAACACTGAGTTATTGATACTTGGATAGTTGATTTTAATGAAATTATATTTATTTATACGGTAAAATATGAAAATTTAATTTAACAGAAACTATTTACGCTACCAAGTTTTTGCTTCGAAAAATATATATAGATATTACTTATAAGAAACGTACTTGAATGTTTTTTTTTCTTTGAGACAAAGAAAAACAAAGATCTTTACTATAATTTTTTTTCACACGCATCACTAATGATAGAACATCTGATCTCTCCACTTAAACGATAATTGATAATGATACCATTAACAAATGGCTGGTCACAATCTTTACTACATAGTAGAATGAAAACAGTTGGTTTCCAAAGTTCAACCAAATACTAGGACTAGCGCGATGAGCGACTTTGAGAGGTGTCCAAAGAGCGACGCTCGGGACCCCAAGTTTTTATGGCCCATAAGGCTACCATATACGCAGGGATGGAGCCAGAGTTTGTCTTAAGGGGGGGTCAATCGAAAAAAAACCCGATCACTTACATATATATATATATATATATACACACACACACACACGTACAAGTTATAAAGTTTAAATATATTACATTAGCATTAAATATACATTAATACTCATTAGCTCTGTTGTAGAAATCTACGCCTAGGCGCTAGGCCCCATTTATCCACCTGCAATTTTTTTTGAATTAGGCCCGTCTAATCCCGTCCAGGCCCGCCTACGCGCTAGGCCCCACTCTTCCGCCTAGCGACCGCCTAACGTTTTTTACAACATTGCTCATTAGTAAATATATAAAATTCGTCATTAAATCCTTAAGCAATTAAACTTAGAATGTCTCTTGCATATTACGAGAATCATTTACAATATAATAAGAAAATTGCAATTTTATTTTAAATGTACACTAGCAAATAATAATTAAGAAATTCATTTATTTATTCCATTTTATGAATAGAAAAAGAGGAAAAAAATATTTTTAATATAATAATAAGAATACATAAGGCCCACAAAGTTTCTAAATTTAACTTGCTAAAATTCATGGACCATGTGACTCAATAAATTTTACCAACAAATTGTGGGGGTAAAATATAATACATATATAAATATAGGTAGCAAATGATAAAAATAAAAAGTTTGGGGGCCACGGCCCCTCGAGCTTAAGGTGGCTCCGCCCATATATATACGTATATATTTTTTTTAATACAATTATCAATTATCAAAAAATATAATTCTATAAAATCACAATCATTTTGCATATTGTATTCCATATTCATGTATTTTATATAATGCATATGAATATAGTATACAATATAGTGAATATGCTTTTAGAGTTAATTATTTTATAATTTTAGTAGATTGTTGTAACCTTCAAATAGTATATTTCCACAATTGCAAACATATGATAATCTTTTCGCTTCCTTTGATTCGAATAAGTTAAATTCTTTAGACTATTAAATTAAAAGAATGTTGTCAAAATCATGGAAATATTGTTTTAAAGCATGGTAACTCTTTAGATATTAATTCATATGATTTATTTACTTAACTGAAAGTATTATAAGTGATTTTACTAGCATAATAAAAGATAAGACTTGAAATTTGAGTTTGTATTTGTTTTGGTTTGATATTCTAATATTTTGTTTGCCTATAGAATATTGTTAACATTGAAATAAATTTATCTAAGTTAAAATTGTTAAAAACTTACTTGTGGTCAACAATGTCACAAGAAAGATTAAATTGATTAGTAACCTTATGTATTGAAATTGATATGTTAGATCAAATTGTTTATAAAAATATTATTGATGAATTTGCTTCTCAAAATGCTGGAAGAGACCATTTAATATATTTCTGGATACTTTTTTTTTTGTTTATATTTATACATTTTTATTCTTTGTGCTGTTACAATTTTTGAAGGGCCTCGTTTTTATCTTTCGTCCTGGGACTCCAAATTATCAGGGCCGACACTGGACTAACGTGTGAATTTATCGCTCCAGCAGAGCATATATGGGCAATCATGTTTGCTTGTCACATAACAAAACACAAATGAAACGACACGATGTTGAAGAATAATTTCATGCAACTTGAAAGTAGAGAACTAAACTCGCTTAAATCGGAAAGTTGGGTTTTGGATAGCTTCCACAACTATTTTTAAATCACATTCAAACATGACTTCATTGTAGCTAGCCCAAATTGTTAATTGTTTCCAATATGACTAAAACTTCAATTTCTTTAAAAAAAAAAAAAATTCAATTTAAAAAAAAAAAATCTAAAAGCAACAAAATTTATAATAGAATCATGGTTCATGGATGCTCATTCCTAGACTAATAGATTTGGTAGTTGAGAAGACAACAACGTTAGTGTCGCATTTTAAGAAATGAGCATGTGGTTTTTGCCATGAGAAATCAATTGTGTCACTTTGATTTGTAGGATGAGTTTCAAGTTTGTGGATCTTAGGTCAACCATTAGTATACAACTAGATGAGACCATGTGCGATCTTGCACGGTATATTAATAATTAGTAGAGTTGTCAAATGGGTCGGCTTTGGCGTGATGATGGTCCCCTGGCGAAGGAAAAAAAAAACGGTTGGGTGAGTTGAAATTCTATTATACGATTATTTTTAAGACAACCCATGTAAATACACACGAACGACCAAGCCGCCGACTTTTCGGGGCTAATGGGTTAATGCCAAATAGGTCGGGTTGGACCTCAAAAAATGGTCAATCCAGTCTTTTCATTACCTATTTTGATACTTCTAAAATCAGTACTTGTATTTACATCAATCCGTACTCAATAGTTGTTCGCTAAAAATTTGTTTGGATCTTACAACTCCAATTGTAAATGTAGTTTATAGGATAATGTCAAGTAAGGTCGTATTCATCGGGATTGACTACAAAATACTTAAACTATAATAACATCGCATTCTAATTTTATTGAAGCGACCGAATATCACAAGTTTTATTAAAATCGAAAAATAAAAATAAAAATAAATAAATTTTCGAACCACAAAATATTTTCAACAAATACGAAGCAACCATATGCAAATAATCTCAACACGCTTCTTCAATATTAAATCCATTAATGTTTCACAAAACCAATTCACGTATTTTTATGGGTTCAATTCCTAAACTAGTTTATTCTCCTCCCGGTGACGATAAACAAAAATTAATAATAATTGAGGTCTCCCGATCCATCACAACTATTATTAACTCCCAACAAATCTTTGAATTGAAATACTCCCCACAAACAGCATTGTAGCTCCCGATACATTACTCTTTTTATGTCCGAATCGATTTTTCGTCTTGCTAGAACTCACCTCCCTGATTAGTAATAACAAGTATAACATGCAAATTACTCCTTCTAAAAATCTAACATCGTTTATATTATTCCGTTTGTTAATTTTGTTAAAATAATACTTGGTTTCAATCGAGTTGTGAAATAGTAGATGAAATTTTTGAAACAGGGGATCACGTTAACCGGGGAGTTATTCCGATCAATTCTTCTGCCTTTAATTATCCATCATAATTCTATTCATGCATATTAAATGAATTTCATTTCCCTCATCATTCTATTCATAGTTACATGCATATGAAACAAATGTTTATACCTTTCATTCCCATCAAAATTCCATTCATACTTCACCTCATTGCAGTATTGGATGCTTAAATAACAAATGTTTTTTTTTGTGTGTGTGGATTAGGTATTTATTTTATATATTAGAGTTTATATATTACATCTATGGTTTTAATCTATTTCACATCCGTGAAAAGTAGATACATGGAAGAATATGCCAAAAACAAATTTGCCTCTTTTCACACTTTCACCGTAAGACGAGTTACATTCTCCTCCTTCTACAGATTGGAGATATGACTAAGTCTCTTATAAAATACTAGGTTAGTTCCAAGTTTAGATTTATGAAAGGACAAAATTAGTTCTAAATTAATAGAAATTGGAGTTTTTCGATCTAAAACTATAATTGGAATTTGATTTTCTTTGGATATCTTCATGTTAATCATGTGTATTTTTCGCTATTATTTCTTTTACTTCTTTTTGTTTTGAAAATAGTTTGTTTTGATTTGTTTGAAATTTGAAAAATTGACTACATCAACGTGGGGCCTCGCACGATTTCAATTTTGGCTTCGGAAGGTAAGAGGATTTTTTTATGTTTTACATGGTTGGTGTTATGGTAGTGCTTCATGCAAACAATGAAGTATAGAAAATGGAATAACTAGGTGAAGTTTGTTGATGGTTCATCCACTGTGATAGTGACGACACTTACATGAAGGATGAGGTCGAAAATGGAGACAACACTTTTGTGTCCTACGGACTCTTGATTTTCACAAAATTTCCCCAATATGGGTGCTATCACTTTTCCTTTCTCTCGCTTGTTTTCTACAATTTACGTGGTAAAAAGGAATCATAACGAAATATGCAAATGATTTACTTTGTTTAGTTGTTTTCTTTATTGTGATATAAAAATGGGAAGAACGAAAGAGCTTTATATAGAGGGAAACATAGATGAACAATTGTTTAAACTTGTTGGTTTAGGAGGTTCCATTTGGTGTTACAATATTTAAATTTGGGATGTCGAGATTCAAATAATGGAGCAATAATAGTTGTTGCTAACTTTTATGTAATGGTTCCACTATATTTTAGGTAACCTTTCGAATTATAAGTCGGGACTAAATTATACAATCATAACTTTATCCTGTGAACCTCTTCTAACTTATTATGATGCTTGGCTCAACCATATACCTTTGAGTTCAAATCAAATTAAGTCCAACAAATATTAGCTTAGTTTTCTTTAGTTTGTCTTTTCATTTGATTACCACAAGGCGGCTTATGAACTTCAATCAATTCTCATTCATATTATTCCGTCCCGCTTCAATGTCCTCTTTTCGATTAATAGAAATTCTGAAATGCGGCTTATGAACTTCTATTTACTAGATGTCTACAGCATTTCACCTTTAAAGGTATTAGCTTTCTTCAAACCTTAATTCATCTTGGAGATTTTCTTTAATTGTTAATTTTGTTAAATCCTCTTGTCTCCAAAATTTAAAACCCATAGTAAATAAATTTTTTCAAGAAATCTCTGATGAGTAATATTCAGATTTATATTTTGTTACCAATTAAACTACCACTCAACGACATATTTTGTGTGTGTTACATTATTCAAATTCAATTGTATAATAACTTTGTTTCTCCAAATAGTTCAAGATCATATCACCATCCTTCAAGATGCCAAAGTCATTAGAACTTGGAGGTTTTCCATATGAAGCTAAAATTGGGATTTGATTTTCTTTATTTATCTTGATTTGTTCAAAGTTACTCTTTCTTTGCATCTTTGTCTTATTGTTTTCATAAAAACCATTGAAACTCGCACCCCTATTTTAGTCAGTCCTCTTTTGCATTAAGAGATCGATTCCGCATTTTTATTTTTCATACTTGATAGCATCGAATTGACTTATTTATTTATTTGTTTTATATTTGCGGCATCATAAATGATTGTTAGCAAATTTTTGTCTGTTTAATTTGTTGAATTATTGAAATTGGAGGTTTTTCGGTATGAAGCTCGAATCGATTTTGTTTTCTTTCTTCATCTTGATTCGTTCAAAGTTACACTCTTTTTTCCTCTCGGACCATTTCGTTGGTTTCCCACTAGATTTTCTTGGTACATATGTAGGTTTGTTTTAAAATTTTCCCATGGCTACATTTTTTTCCTATTTGTTTTTTTGTGGTGTTTTCTTGATCGATATGATGATTTTTAGTTTTTTTTTTTCAGTGAATTATATTAAATCGATATATGGGTGTGTTGCATCAATAAATTTCGTAGAGATTTTTTGGTAATATGCGAATATCACATTCTTGATCTTGATTTAGTGTTTTGTTGAACAAGGTTGATTTCTTGATGTATTGTTGTTGTTTCAATGCTTGTAATGCTCTTTCTGGATTTGGATCGAGCATTAAATTATGAGTCTGTTGAAACTAACTAAATAGGAGTTTGGAATTTGATGCACATCAAATTGCATTATTGTTGAGGTTGTTTAAAAGGGTTTTTCTTGTGTTAATTCACTTTACCTTCATATCAATTTTTTTTGTCCAAGAATTTTCGTGAAAATACAGGATACAATGTGACCTTTTGAACACGTCTAAACTACATCAAACAGGCAATGGTATGAAAACTACATTGGGAAAAAAATGCGACAATTGCATGCTTCTTTTAACACCAAAATATGTATTTTTTTCAAAGATTTTGAAAGAGGACTTAACAAGTGAACCAGATTTTGGAGAAAAATTTGTCTTTCACACACAACAATACTTTTTCCTAGTTGATGGCATCAATTGACTTGTTTATTTATTTGTTGTTTTTATTTTTCCGAGGTATGATAAATGATTGTAGCGGCGTTTTCCGTATATTGATATGGTGTCACACTTTGTTGATTATTGATTTGTTTATAGTTTTTGATATAATGAATATAATCGAAATGTTAGTGAAGTTCGATTTCAAGTGACGAACAAACAATTCAAAGTATCAAAACAAGAAATCAAAGAAATTGTCAAAATCAAGTAAGAAAAAAAATCAAGAACAATTGTCAAAATCAAACAAGATAACTTGATTAAACTTACAATTAGACATACTTAAACTTTTTATGTCACGCCCCCAACGGAACGCGACGACGATCCACAACTTAAATACAATAACCAAACAAATCTGAAAATATCAACGAGAACTCAATGAAACAGAGTCTAAATAGCGGCGGAAATAAATAACAAGTACAAATACAACTTACGGGTCCATACCCATAATCCAAATTACATACCTCAAAAAATCAACCAAATATAACAACTTAAAGTCAAAGGGTCCTACGCCCTTCGATTACAACCTAATGGAAAGAAATACAAGAGTCCAACAACAACACAAGAAAAGAGTCCAACACAACACAAGAAAAGAGTCCAACAACAACAAGTAGTAAATCCAATGCGGATACAGGCTCAATCCGCGGGTCGGTTCAAAGATCTTCAACGAAGTCCTCATCTAAGGTTAGAAAATAGGTGGGGATGAGACAAAATCTCGGTGGATGGGTGATCGGTATGCAAGTGTGGCGATATATAGTTAATGTGAGAAAATGCTTATATGAAAACGCATGAGTATGATGAATGAATTCACACAGCGATTCATAGCGTAAGTGATAAATATATTTAAATAATACTTATACGATTCGAGAAAATAGTTCATGGTCACACAGTACTATGTGATTCGATCGAGACATACAGGATTGCGTGGAAATATAACGCCAATCCTATGCGAAGGCATTAATGGTTGCGCGTCACGGTTTGTAGCGCCAACCAATGCAAAATAAGTAGCGGTTCGCATTTAATTTGAAATAGCGCAACCAAACGGGTCCGATAACTCCCGAATCGTGTGGATCGACAGCGATTCCTTCATTCTTCCTGTAACTCCCGGGAGATGGTCCGAGACCGTCACCTTATCGCTCCATAGTCAAAACAAAATCCACAGTGGAGCTTGCAAGGCCGGATGCCGCTATAATCATGATTATACCTCGAGTACTACCCGCTTTCCTCGGACAAACTCCGTCCTCGGATTTAAGGATTGGGCGATGGGGGAAGAGTGGAATAGCGGAGCTGCCCGGTTCCATCCCCGATGTATCCATTCCGATTGTGAGCTCCGACACACCAAGTTGACTCAGGCGGAAAGTAAATACAAGTATACATGCAACAACTGAAAAATGAGTATTATTGATTCAGATTGCGATTCGGAAAATTTTTGAAATAACGCGAGGGCAATTTTGGCGTTGGTGGAGTTTTGGATGAAGATGATTATCGGAAGGATAAGCAACCTTCGATATCTTGAAAGATTAGGTGGAACATAAGTCCCATTATAGATTGAATCGCAAGGCAAGTATAATTCCGCGATCGGGTATTAATCGGTCAAATTGATCCGATAAGTCGAGGTTTTGGGAAAATAAAATACTTTAATTAAATCTCCAAGTCAGAAGGTCCAGGGCTATTTTAGTAAAAGAGAAAATAATTTGAGTTAGGTCCTTTATAAAAGAAAATTTGTAATTTAGCCCCATTTTGTAAAAACCAATACGTTTGGGGTTAAAAATTGAATAAATAAATATCCCGACCTTGAAAAATTATGAGGTTAGTTCCTAAATTCTCTAAACTGTTCAGAGATTCAGTTTTTAAAGTTTTGAGGTCGAGTTTTTATAAAATCTCACATTGGCCCCAAATTTGTAAAAATTGCCAATTGACCTTAAGTTTAAAATAATCGAACTCACAAACCGGAAGGGCTTTTAATGTGATTCCAGTTGAAAAATGTCACTAAAGTTAGTGGGATATTGGGACAAAAGCAGTTTTAAAAAGAAATAAGTGTAGGTCCTTTAACTTTTAAAAATATCATTTTTGTCCCATTTTGAAATAATTGCCTTTAAGGCTTTTAGGGGTCCAATTGTTATGAAATTTGAACCTTGGGTCCAAAATATAATTAAGTTATAGTTAAGTTAGTATTTCCAGGTGCATGGGCTGCATAAGTCCTGGAAATTTCATTTGGGTCCTCAAGCTTAGTATTTTACACATTAGTCCCTCAATTTTAGTAAAATTGCTTTCCAAGCCCTAACCACTTGGATTTTGGAATCCTTTTAAAATATGTAATTCCCAGTACCTTAAGATTAAAAATTTCAAATTTTAAAGTTTAGGTCTGGTGCAGTTTTAAAAATTGCAAAGTAGCCCTTTAAACTTTCAAAATTTTATAATCTAGTCCTCGGGCTTTTAAAGGTTAATTTTATTTATCTTAAAACTCTTAAAACTTTATTAAAATGTCAAAAGTCATTTTTGAACCTGAGAACAGTCCCAAAATCGAAATTTGCATAGGGGTCCTTTAACTTTTATTTTCTTGCAATTTAGTCCACCAACTTTCCATTTTTACATTTTTAAGTCCAAAATTGAAATTTAATCAATTATGCTCGACTTGTCCAGGTTATAAGTCATCCAAAACATGAATTTTAAAGATCATACACATGCATGTCCAATATATACAAGAATTCATCAAATAAAACATTAAATTGCACATCGTGCACCTAAAATTCAATAAATTGTAATTTTGAACAACTCTTGAGAATTTTCATGACTTGATACATAAAATTGACATGCAATACATAGATTATATATATCTCAAGGCTCATGATCAAATTTTCTACATGCATTTTAATAAAACACCTAATAGTTGGAAAATATTTTTCCACCCACCTTAAAATTGGAAATTGGAAAGAAAGGGTTCTAGTGTCCAATTCTACCTTGTAGTCCAAATTCTCTACTAGTTGTTCTTCAATTCTTGAAGTCCTTCTTCAAGATGATGTCAAGCTCTAATCTTCAAATGGTCTTCTAAATGTACCTCCAAATCAAATTCAAACTTAAGTTAAGAATGTGGAAGAGATGAACTAGGTGATATCAAAATGGATTGAAGATAAAATTTCTTACCTTGTAGTATGGTTTGGTTAGACTTTTATGAAAAATAAGGAGAGAATTCTTGAAAAAATTTCTAAGTGTTGAAGAAAGAAAGTGAGAAGAAGAGTAGAGAGAAGTAGGAAGATTTTAGAGAGAATGATGAGGATTTTGTGTAGGAGAGGAATGTGTTAGTGAAAATTGAACCAAATCTTGCACCTCCAAAGCCTCTCGGCCGTGAACAATGAGAGAGTGGGAGGAGAAAATTTTGTTTAATTGTGCCTTGCATTTTTCCCTCATGCATGGGAACATTTTGAAGGTCTTATGGGCAAGAGAATGTTTGAATGGAATGTTGGAAGACTTCCAACATGTTGGCAAAAATAATATTAAAGAAGTAATGTAAGAGATGATGTGTATAATGTTTGAATTAATGATATAATTATACACAAGATGACTAATATAAGGTGTAGGTGTACAAGAGTCTTATTGTTTTCATAAAAACCATTGAAACTCGCACCCTATTTTAGCTCCTCTTTTGCATTAAGAGATCGAGGCATTTTTATTTTTTCATACTTGATAGCATCGATTGACTTATTTATTTATTTGTTTTATATTTGCGCGGCATCATAAATGATTGTTAGCAAATTTTTGTTTGTTTAATTTGTTGAATTATTGAAATTGGAGGTTTTCGGTATGAAGCTCGAACTGGGATTTGTTTTCTTTCTTCATCTTGATTCGTTCAAAGTTACACTCTTTTTTCCTCTCTCGAGACCATTTCGTTTGTTTCCCCTAGATTTTCTTGGTACATATGTAGGTTTGTTTTAAATTTTTCCCATGGCTACATATTTTTCTATTTGTTTTTTTGTGGGTGTTTTCTTGATCAGTATGATGATTTTTTAGTTTTTTTTTTTCAGTGAATTATATTGTAACTGATATATGGGTGTGTTGCATCAATAAATTTCGTAGAATTTTTTGGTAATATGCAGAATATCACATTCTTGATGCTGATTTAGTGTTTTGTTGAACAAGGTTGATTTCTTGATGTATTGTTGTTGTTTCCTATGCTTGTAATGCTCTTTCTGGATTTGGATCAGAGCATTAAATTATGAGTCTGTTGAAACTAACTAAATAGGAGTTTGGAATTCTGATGCACATCAAATTGCATTATTGTTGAGGTTGTTTAAAAGGGTTTTTTCTTGTGTTAATTCACTTTACCTTCATATCAATTTTTTTTGTCCAAGAATTTTCGTGAAAAATACAGGGATACAATGTGACCTTTTGAACACGTCTAAACTACATCAAACAGGCAATGGTATGAAAACTACATTGGGAAAAAAATGCAGCTTAATTGCATGCTTCTTTTAACACCAAAATATGTATTTTTTTCAAAGATTTTGAAAGAGGACTTAACAAGTGAACCAGGATTTTGGAGAAAAAATTTGTCTTTCACACACAACAATACTTTTTTCTAGTTGATGGCATCAATTGACTTGTTTATTTATTTGTTGTTTTTATTTTTTAAGGGTATGATAAATGATTGTAAGCGGCGTTTTCTGTATATTGATATGGTGTCACACTTGATTATTGATTTGTTTATAGTTTTTGATATAATGAATATAATCGAAATGTTAGTGAAGTTGATTTCAAGTGACGAACAAACAATTCAAAGTATCAAGAACAAGAAATCAAAGAAATTGTCAAAATCAAGTAAGAAAAAATCAAGAACAATTGTCAAAATCAAACAAGATAACTTGATTAAACTTACAATTAGACATAATTCGGCTTTTTATGTCACGCCCCAAACGGAACGCGACGACGATCCACAACTTAAATACAATAACCAAACAGTCTAGACAAATATCAACGAGAACTCAATGAAACAATTAAAATAGCGTGAAATAAATAACAAGTACAAATACAACTTACAGTCCACAGTCCATAATCCAAATTACATACCGAAAAATCAACCAAATATAACAACTTAAAGTCAAAGGGTCCTACGCCCTTCGATTTACAAAACCGGAATGGAAAGAAATACAAGAGTCCAACAACAACACAAGAAAAGAGTCCAACAACAACACAAGAAAAGAGTCCAACAACAACAAGAAGAAGTAGTAAATCCAACAAGCGGAGTACAAGGCTCAATCCGTGGTCGGTTCAGCATCTTCAACGAAGTCCTCATCTAAGGTTAGAAAATAAGTGGGGATGAGACAGAAATCTCGGTGGATGGGGTGATCGTGTGCAAGTGTGGCGATATATAGTTAATGTGAGAAAACAGTTATATGAAAACGCATGAGTATGATGAATGAATTCACACACGATTCAAGCGTCGTGATAAATATATTTAAATAATACTTATACGATTCGAGAAAATAGTTCATGGTCACACAGCACTATGTGATTGATCAAGACAGTAGGATTGCGTACGCGGAAATATAACGCCAATCCTATGCAAGGCAATTAATGGTTGCGTGCGGTTTGTAGCGCTGACCAATGCAAAATAAGTAATGGTTGCGTGCGAATTTGTAGCGCCAACCAAACGGGTCCGATAACTCCGGAATCGTGTGGATCGATCGAGCAATTCCTTCATTCTTCCTTGTAACTCCCGGGCGGGATGGTCCGAGACCGGTCACCTTATCGCTCCATAGTCAAAAACAAAATCCACAGTGGAGCTTGCAAGGCTCGGATGCATGCGTAATCATGATTATACCTCAAGTACTACGACCCGCTTCCCTTGGACAAACTCCGTCCTCGCCATTGCGGGATTAGGGCGATGGGGGAAGAGTGGAATAGCGGCCAGCGCCGGTTCCATCCCGATGTATCCATTCCGATTGTGAGCTCGACACACCAAGTTGACTCGGCGGAAAGTAAATACAAGTACATCATCCAACCAGCAATCAGTATTATTGATTCGGGAAGCGATTCGGAAAATTTTTGAAATAACGCGAGGGCAATTTTTTGGCGTTGGTGGAGTTTTGGATGAAGATGATTATCGGAAGGATAAGCAACCTTCGATATCTTGAAAGATTAGGTGGAACATAAGTCCCATTATAGATTCAATCGCAAGGCGAGGAAGTCGCTCCGCGATCGGGTATTAATCGGTCAAATTGATCCGATAAGTCAAGGGTTTTGGGAAAATAAAATACTTTAATTAAATCTCCAAGTCAGAAGGTCCAGGGCTATTTTAGTAAAAGAGAAAATAATTTGAGTTAGGTCCTTTATAAAAGAAAATTTGTAATTTAGCCCCATTTTGTAAAAACCAATACGTTTGGGGTTAAAAATTGAATAAATAAATATCCCGACCTTGAAAAATTATGAGGTTAGTTCCTAAATTCTCTAAACTGTTCAGAGATTCAGTTTTTTAAAGTTTTGAGGTCGAGTTTTTATAAAATTCTCACATTGGCCCCAAATTTGTAAAAATTGCCAATTCGGACCTTAAGTTTAAAATAATCGGAACTCACAAACCGGAAGGGCTTTTAATGTGATTCCAGTTGAAAAATGTCACTAAAGTTAGTGGGATATTGGGACAAAAGCAGTTTTTAAAAGAAATAAGTGTAGGTCCTTTAACTTTTAAAAATATCATTTTTGTCCCATTTTGAAATAATTGCCTTTAAGGCTTTTAGGGGTCCAATTGTTATGAAATTTGAACCTTGGGTCCAAAATATAATTAAGTTATAGTTAAGTTAGTATTTCCAGGTGCATGGGCTGCATAAGTCCTGGAAATTTCATTTGGGTCCTCAAGTTTAGTATTTTACACATTAGTCCCTCAATTTTAGTAAAATTGCTTTCCAAGCCCTAACCACTTGGATTTTTGGAATCCTTTTAAAATATGTAATTCCCAGTACCTTAAGATTAAAAATTTCAAATTTTAAAGTTTAGGTCTGGTGCAGTTTTAAAAATTGCAAAGTAGCCCTTAAACTTTCAAAATTTTATAATCTAGTCCTTGGGCTTTTAAAGGTTAATTTTATTTATCTTAAAACTCTTAAAACTTTATTAAAATGTCCAAAAGTCATTTTTGAACCTGAGAACAGTCCCAAAATCGAAATTTGCATAGGGGTCCTTTAACTTTTATTTTCTTGCAATTTAGTCCACCAACTTTCCATTTTTACATTTTTAAGTCCAAAATTGAAATTTAATCAATTATGCTCGACTTGTCCAGGTTATAAGTCATCCAAAACATGAATTTTAAAGATCATACACATGCATGTCCAATATATACAAGAATTCATCAAATAAAACATTAAATTGCACATGCATGCACCTAAAATTCAATAAATTGTAATTTTGAACAACTCTTGAGAATTTTCATGACTTGATACATAAAATTGACATGCAATACATAGATTATATATATCTCAAGGCTCATGATCAAATTTTCTACATGCATTTTAATAAAACACCTAATAGTTGGAAAATATTTTTCCACCCACCTTAAAATTGGAAATTGGAAAGAAGGGTTCTAGTGTCCAATTCTTACCTTGTAGTCCAAATTCTCTACTAGTTGTTCTTCAATTCTTGAAGTCCTTCTTCAAGATGATGTCAAGCTCTAATCTTCAAATGGTCTTCTAAATGTACCTCCAAATCAAATTCAAACTTAAGTTAAGAATGTGGAAGAGATGAACTAGGTGATATCAAAAATGGATTGAAGATAAAATTTCTTACCTTGTAGTATGGTTTGGTTAGACTTTTATGAAAAATAAGGAGAGAATTCTTGAAAAAATTTCTAAGTGTTGAAGAAGAAAGTGAGAAGAAGAGTAGAGAGAAGTAGGAAGATTTTAGAGAGAATGATGAGGATTTTGTGTAGGAGAGGAATGTGTTAGTGAAAAATTGAACCAAATCTTGCACCTCCAAAGGCCTCTTGGCCGTGAACAATGAGAGAGTGGGAGGAGAAAATTTTGTTTAATTGTGCACTGCATTTTCCTCATGCATTAATAACATTTTGAAGGTCTTATGGGCAAGAGAATGTTTGAATGGAATGTTGGAAGACTTCCAACATGTTGGCAAAAATAATATTAAAGTAAGTAATGTAAGAGATGATGTGTATAATGTTTGAATTAATGATATAATTATACACAAGATGACTAATATAAGGTGTAGGTGTACAAGAGTTGAATGATATTTATACTCCAAAATTTCCATGTTGGTCGTCCACTATGAGGGTATTATGGTAATTCCATATTTTTTTTTTTGTCCCAATTTGATGATAATAGATGAAATATATCAATCTCCAAAATAATTAGTGATTTCCTTGATCACTTATGAGTCTCATGATCACTTAATCAAAATCAAAATCTTAATTCTATAAGGTAAAAGTCTCTAAAATAAATAGTCTCTTAAAATTCTAAGGTGACTAATAAATACAAAAATAGTAACAATGATCAACCAAGTGATCATAAATGCAAAATAAATTAATAAAGATCATGATCACAAGTAATTAAATAAAATGAAATAAAGTACAAAATGTATATATTATTAATAATTACCCATCAAAATGACGCGGTAAAATAGTCGATCAAATGTATAAATGACAATAAGGATTAATTATAAGCTCGGAAAAATCGGGGCTTCACATTCTCCCCATCCTTAAAAGAATTTGGTCCCCAAATTCTCTTGAAATAGTTACGGATATTGATTCTTATGTCTTCTTCCATTTCCCACGTTGCGTCTTCATCTCGGTTGTGGTTCTGCCACACTACCTTAACCATCGAGATTTCTCTCTTCATGCAAATCGTCGTCTGCGATCAATGATCCGGATTGGCCTCGGTGTAGGATAGATTTTCCATTAGAGGAGGAGTATCTCGAGTGATGATATGTTCGGGATCCTGGTTGATACTTCTTCATCTCGACACGTGGAATATATCGTGCATTCCCGTATGGTCTTTGGTAACTCGAGTCGAGGCTAACTTCCCGATCCTCTAAAATCTTGTAAGGTCCAACATATTTCGGACTCAACTTGTCTCTTTTCTTCGGATTGATCAATCCTTTCCGTGGTGAGAGTCCGAGAAATACTTCATCTCGACTTCAAATTCCAAATCCTTTATTCTCTTGTCCGCGTAACTCTTTTGGCGGCTCGAGTCATGCGAATCCACTCCTTGATCGCTTGACCTTCTCCATGGCCTCCTCGAACTAAGTCGACCTTTGGAATCGGCGGCGACTTTCGTTTCTCTTTCGAGTCCATTGATCATCAATCTCCCAATGTAGTGGGGATCTACATTTTCGCCCATATAATGCCTCGTAGGGTGACATCCCAATCGTGGCACGATAAGCTGTTATTGTAGGTGAACTCGGCTAATCGTAAGTGCGAATCCGAACTTCCTTGAAAATCCAATGTGCAAGCTCGCAAAGATATCTTCAAAGGTTTGAATTGTTCGCTCAGATCGTCCCATCGGTTTGTGGATGTCTTTGATGTCTTGAAACTTAGCGAGGTACCCAATTCCTCGTGCAAGCACTTCCAAAATCTGAGACAAACCTCGGGTCTCTGTCGAATACTATGTCGATTGGTACTCCATGCGGTCGAATGATTTCTCGGATATAAATCATGCAAGTTTCTCGCAAGCTATCAATTTTCTTGATGGGTAAAAAGTGTCTGATTTCGTGAGTCGGTCTACCACTACCCAAATAGCATCATGGCCTCCTCTAGTCTTGGGTAGATCCGTCACGGTCTATCGTTATGTGTTCCCATTTCCACTGAATTCTCAACGATTGTAGTAAACCGGATGGTCGTGGGTGTTCTACTTTTACTCGTTGACAAGTTAAACATCTCTTAACGAACTCGCTTACCTGGTTCTTCATGTTTACCCACCAATAACTCCTTTTCAAATCTTTATACATCTTGTTTCCCCCAGGATGTATAGTGTATTTTGAACGGTGTGCCTCTGCTAGATTTTATTTCTAATATGCTCGTCATTGGTACACACACTCGATTCGAGAATCCGATAACTCCATCTTCGTGTACCGAGAATTCACTTGTTCTTTCTCCTTTAAGTATCTTCTCCTTCGCTTTTGAAGATGTGTATCTTTCTCTTGTGCTTCTTTGATCTCTTTCATTAGATTGCGTAACCGAAATGTTAGCACATGAAATCGAGTATTGTTCTCGTCGATTCCAATTGCTCGGCTCTTCTAATGATTCCCACTCTCGAATCATAAGTGCGGCTAAGCTTTTCTCTTAGAGCGTCCTCTGACGTTAGCTTTCCCGATGGTATTGGATATCAAAGTGATAGTCCTCAATCAACTCCATCCATCTCCGCTTAGCCAGTTGAGTTCTTTCTAGAATAGGTACTTCAAGCTTTTATGGTCCGTGAAAACCGTGAATGTTGCTCAGTAGAGATAGTGTCTCCATTTCTTCAACGCTAACACTATTGCCGCCAATTCCAAGTCATGCATTGGATAATTGGCCTCATACTACGGCTTGAGCTTTCGTGATGCATAAGAGATAACTTTTCCTTCCCTCGCATGAGCACTTTGCTCCTAGTCCTTCTTTTGATGCATCACCGTAGACGACAAAGTTTTCTCATTCCTTTGGAAGGCTAAGACCGGGCCGTAGTAAGTCGTTTCTTCCGCTCTTAGAAACTCGCCTCGCATTTGTCATTCCACTCAAACTTGACTTGCTTCGGGTTAGTCGAGTGAGTGGTCCTAAAATATCTTGGAGAAATCCTGGATAAATCTTCGATAATATCCAAATAGTCTGAAACTCCTGATTTCCATTACTGACTCGGGTTGTTTCCATTCAACCACCGCTGTACCTTCGAAGGATCCACCGCAATCCTAGTTTCGGATACTATGTGTCCCAAGAACGCGACTTCACTAAGCCAAAATTCGCACTTTTGAATTTGGCATACGACTTATGCTCTCGTAGTGTCTCTAAAACGATTTTCGAGATGGCGTTCGTGCTCTTCTCTGACTTAGAGTATATGAGTATGTCATCAATGAATATTACTATGAATTGATCTAAATAAGTTTGAAAAACTCGATGCATCGAGATCCATAAATGTTCTTTGGTGCATTCGTCGGACGAAAGCATTACTACAAACTCGTAGTGTCCATATCGGGTTTGAAATGCGCTTTTGGAAATGTCTCCTTCATGGATCTTGATTGATAATATCCTTGATGTAAGTCAAACTTGAGTACACCGTCGCTCCTTGAAGTTGATCAAATAGTTCATCTATCCTCGGGAGGATATTTGTTCTTGATGGTCACGCCATTAAGACCATGATAATCTATACACATCTTAATGTGACATCTTTCTTTTTGACGAGCAAAGACAGTGCTCCCCACGAGACGTGCTCGGTCGGATAAATCCCACATCCATCGGTTTTTTAGAATTGCGTTTTCAACTCTTGTAACTCAAGAGAGCCATTCTATACGGTGTTACGCAATCGGGCGGTCCCCGGCAACACCGATGGTGAACTCGACTTCCTATCCGGAGGAATAGTGGCGAGTTCTTGTGGAAATACATCCGTATATTACGATACTATAGGTACTTGGTTGATTTGTGCCTCAATCTTGGGTTTTGCTAATTACAAACGCCAAGTACCCTCGAGCCCCTCTAGTGATTGCCTTCCTCGCTTTCATTGTTGAAATGATTGGGGCAATCTTAACTCGTGCCCTTCCCAAAATTTCCACTTCGGGTTTTCCTCCGGTTCACATAGCTTAATGGACTTGTTATGGCGGTCCATTTGTGCATGGTGTGCGATAACGATTCATCCCCAATATCACGTCGTATTCGGATATAGGTAATAGGATTAAATCGGCGGAAAGTTTATCTCAAAGAATCTTAACCCGCATGCATTATAGATAATATCATTTATCCGACTTGCCCCATAGGAGTTGACACTTCTAGACATATAGGCATATGTTCCATGCATGCATGCGGTTTGTGTACAAAATGCGGTGCAACAAATGAATGCTTTGATCCAGGGTCGAACAATATTTTAACGTAGTGGTTAGATACTAGAAGCGTACCTTCCACCATACATTTGCCTCCCGGAGCCTCTGTCCGGCTAGTGCAAAAGCTTGAGCGGGCATCCTTGCCCGATTTCCTGGCCATTTCGGTTTTATGCAAGGTCTGTTTGGTTCGGTTATCATACTTGGGCAATCTTGCGGTGACTGATTACTACCACAAGAAACACCTTCCTTGTTTACGCCAACGATCGTTGGCGATGTCCCGATTTACGGCAATGTGCACACACTTGACCTTTCTTTCCTTGTATCGGTCTCTTTCCCCTATCTGTTTTGTTAATCTGGTCCCTTCTGAAACTTAGCGGACGGTTTAGATGGTTGTCCCACACCGTCCTCTTAAGACTGCTTCGATGGCCTACTCTGCCGAATGTCCAATACGATTGATTCCGACTCAATGCGGAGAGTTGCCTTTACTGCGGCTAAGTAGGTTGTCGGTTCAACGATCAACAATTGTTTTTACTCAAGTTCCGTTTCAATCCTCGAGTGAATTTGTAAAGCTTATCCTCTTGATCTTGATTGTCCCAGGCATACTTGGACAATCGGTGAAATCGGACTCGTCTTGAGCTACGATCGATTCCCTTTGCCTCAACTGTGGAATTCATCTTGGCGCTTTTCTTTCACAACCTTTGTGGAATATATTGTTCATTGAACTCGGCCAAGAAATTTCCACATGTTCTCGACTACCCGGTCATGTTCCCATCTCCTTTCAACTGCCTCCACCGATCTCTAGCGGCCGATTCCAAACGAAATACGGCGAGTGTGACTTTACGCTTTCGTCGGAGTATTGGAGAGCATTGAAGATATTCTCCAACTTCTCTACCCATTCTTCTCGCTTTCAAATCGTCGGCTCTCCCAAGAAGGCTGGTGGGTCGAACCACGAAATCGCTCCAACGTGCGATCGTTCGCCTCTGGCGGGTTCGGGAGCACGAGGTTGAGGCTCTGTTGCCTCATGAAAACTAGTATTTCTTTGTAAAGGCTTGTGCGGTCAAATTGTCTCTGCGGGTAGAGGAGGCGGTGGTAATTCGGGAGAGGGTACCCGGTCCTGGTACATCATCATCCCTCGTGGAACGTGGCGAGGTCTCCCACGTCCTCGATGTTCGGCCATTCTCAGTATCTTGAAGCGTTAGTTGCGATTCACGAGTAAATGAATACAATAATTATTCGCGTAAAGCAAGTGATATCGCAGGAAAGTAACAACAAACACAAGATATCTTGAATAAATAGCAAAAAGGCATATCCATTAACGTAAAACTTGAATACACCCATTACCCATAGAACAATAGTAGAATACTAAGTCAAGATACATCGGAACCAAAATACAAAGAATCTAGTACAATAGAAGGTAAGGTACAACACTTTGGAATGAGCGTCTACAACAACAAGTACAAACTAACAATCAACTAACTAATCGGTGAGATCGCCATCATCGTCGCCGCAACTATGTCCATAATCGGGCTGGGTTGGGGTGGGTGGTGCCTCGACCTCGGTCCAATCCACGAAGTCTAACCACCGCTCGAATCCACGAGCCTCATCGAGTGGAGCGACCTCGAGTGCCTCCGGCTCTCAATGTCAATGGATCCTCCTCGGGATCCTCCTCGGCGTCGGTACGGGCTCCACCTCGGCGTGGCAATGACCGAGCATTAGGCGCCAAAGCGGCCTCCCGGTGCGGCGTCTCTCTGAGCTAGGGCACTGTGTAAGGTCTCTATGGTTGTCATCATCCGCTTGATGAGGTCTCTCAAGCTCGCGACGGTGTCGCGGGATAGCGGGCGTCAATCTCCCATTTCGCGGGCCGTCACTTGCCCTCTTCATCTTCTCTCGCATGTTATCCGGCGCTCCTGATACTCGTATTTGGTCCTCCCGCGCTCTTATAGTGTTGTTGCGGTCCTTGATGACAGCGGTGGTCGATTCGCTCTTTTCATCTTTGCTCCTCGCCAAGCGCCGAGTCGCCTCTATTACGTTGGCTCTCTCGGCTAGCTATGAGGTCGCGCGATTGATAGGCGTGAGTTTTGCATGTATTTTGAGGCGTATTTCGAGCTATAATGATGAGTAAACATGCATATACTCGTGTTAAATGTATATATTCACTCCTTGTGGAAAAGATATTACACTTTGCTTATTTTGTACGAATTTCATGATATTTGAAGCCAATTGAATACGAATACAAGGAAAGCAAAGTGGAAACACGGAGAATTGAGTGGATATACGAAAAGTGAAGCCTAAAAGAGCGAAAGTTGAGCGTTCTGAAAACAGGGGCACACGGGTTGGGCGTGACTCAAGACACCACCCGTGCACCCCTCGTATAAGGATTATTGGAGTGCGACATGGCGCACGGTAGCCCATGCATGGGCGCACCACCCGTGCGTCCTACATAGAATCGAATTATCTCACCGGAGGGTGGCACGGGTAGGCCGTGCTCACGCACCACTCGTGCGCCCTACTGAGAATGGGGTATTCGGCCAAGGTGGCGCACGGGTAACCCGTGCGTGGCGCACCACCCGTCTTGTCTGTCTTTGAATCCCATAATCTGCAACATTAAGCCCTAAACATGATGGGGAGTATAAAAAGGCTTTTTGGGGCGCACATAAGGATATTCTGGTATTTTTGGGATCTACAACACAAGACAAGAGTCAACTCTTGGAAGGAGACATCAAGGAGACAATCGGGTTGCATCGGAGCTTGAAGAACGGAGATATATCGAGAGATTGTCGACATTCCTAAGTTTTCTTGCTTCTCTTTTAGTTTAAATCTTTCATTTTCATTTGTAATGACTTTGAACACTTTGTGTATAAGTTGTTTAATCATGTGTAGCTAAACTCAAGTGATTTCCGGGTTTTGGAAGTAGATTAATGAACTCTTGTTGGATGTTTTAATCTTAGTTGAAGTTATTATCTTGAAGCCTATTTGAGTATTTTGAGCTTATTCTTGTTTTATCACTTGATCAATGATTTAACTTGTTTGATATATTGATTCATAATTCGAGAGATGAGTTTCAATATTAGATCTTGAATACTCGACACAAATATTTGCATGAATCGAGAGGTTTGTAAATATTTGTGAGGATATTTGATCTTTTGTGCTTTCGGGAGTTGAATGCTTTATGTTGAGTAAAGATGCTAGCATAAGTATTTCAATCTACGTTTTATATGCATCTCGAGAGGAGGATAAAATAGCTTTGTGATCGTCTTATAGGAATATTGATAATAACATGGCTTGATTAAACCGACAACAAGAGGATTATTAATCGAAACCTTAACTCGGAAATCCATTACATCATCTTGATACTTCTTTCATTTGTGTTATCTTATTCTTGTGTTTTAGTGATTTAAATTGTCTTAATCTCAAAACAACAATCATCAAATTTCGATCGTCTAAATAAAAATAAGACTATCTTGGTTAAATACTTAGCATATTAATTTATTAGTCTCCGTGGATACGACCTTGCTACCCTATTCGATAACGTAACCGTACACTTGCGGTGAAGCTAAAAATATAGGCGAACAAGTTTTTGGCGCCGTTGTTTACTAATACAATTTATGGTGCTAATATTGCGATAGATAGAATTATTCTTAATTTAGACATTTTTTTATTTATTATTTATTTTGTTTTGGTGTGACTTTAATTCCACATTATTTGACTTGTTTCTTTTAGTTTGGTCCGGCGAAGCATGAACACGCGCCCTAGGCGGGGACTTAATACCGCTCATACCGAAGTTGAGGCTTTCGCGAGGAGAATCGGTCTTTGCCACTAGACGGTGAAAAAGACAACACAATCCGATAATGGGGGATTTGAATGAGTTACCAATACCGCCAAACAATGGTGGAAACGAGTTACCCATACCGGTTCAACAAACAAGCCATTCGTGATTACTTTCGACCACAAACAAATCGTAATTACGGTGGTATTGCCCATATTCCTATCAATGCCAACAACTTCGAGCTCAAACCGGCACTAATTAATATGGTGCAAATGAGAATCGATTTGGGGGTTTGCAATGAAGATCCTAACTCTCACCTTGCGCATTTTATCCAAATATGCAATACGATTAAAATGAACGAAGTCTCGGATGACGCCATAAAATGCGCTATTCCCATTCTCTTTAAGGGATAAGGCAAGAAATTGGTTGGGTACTTTGGCGCAAAGCGAGTGTAAGCACAAGAGGACGAATCGAGCCAAAAGTTCTTATTTAAATTCTTTCCACCGAGCAAAACTTTGCAGCTCAAAAGCGAGATTACTCAATTCCGATGATTCGACTCGAGCACTTTGTATGAGGCTTGGGAAAGGTTCCGGATGCATTGCGAAAGATGTCCACAACATGGGTTTCCGGAGGATCAACAAAGATTATGCTTCTTCTACAATGGTTTAATGGGACAAACCGGGGTCCTATCCTGGGTCAGCTCGGTGTAAGTTTCCATCTTACTAGTGAGCTCGATACCACTCTAACCGTCATGCCCCAAACGCGGACGCGACGATGATCCACAACTTAAATACAATAACCAAACAGCGATCTGACAATATCAACGAGAACCCAATGAAACAGTCTAAATAGCGAAATAAATAACAAGTACAAATACAACTTACGAGTCCACGATCCATAATCCAAATTACATACCGAAAAATCAACCAAATATAACAACTTAAAGTCAAAGGGTCCTACGCCCTTCCGATTTACAAACCTAATGGAAAGAAATACAAGAGTCCAACAACAACACAAGAAAAGAGTCCAACAACAACAAGAAGAAGAAGTAGTAAATCCAACAAGTGGAGTACAAGCTCAATCCGTGGTCGGTTCATCATCTTCAACGAAGTCCTCATCTAAGGTTAGAAAATAGGTGGGGATGAGGCAAAATCTCCTTTGGATGGGGTGATCGTGTGCAAGTGTGGCGATATATAGTTAATGTGAGAAAACAGTTTATATGAAAATGCGTAAGTATGATGCCCGAATTCACACACGATTCGCAAATGTCGTGATAAATATATTTAAATAATACTTATACGATTCGAGAAAAACATTCATGGTCACACATGCACTATGTGATTCATCAAGACAGGTAGGATTGTGTGCGGAAATGTAACGACAATCCTATGCATGGCAATTAATGGTTACGTGCGGTTGTAGCGCCAACCAATGCAAAACAAGTAAGCGGTTGCGTGCGGTTTGTAGAGCCAACCAAAGCGGGTCCGATAACTCCTAATCGTGTGGATCGATTTCGATTCCTTCGTTCTTCCTTGTAACTCCCCTGGCGGGATGGTCCAAGACCCGGTCACCTTATCGCTCCATAGGCAAAGACAAAATCCACAGGTGAGCTTGCAAGGCTCATATCTGTCATAATCATGATTATACCTCAAGTACTACGACCCGCTTCCCGGACAAACTCCGTCCCTCGGTTGCGGGATTAGGGCGATGGGGCGAGAAGAGTGGAATAGCAGCCGAGGTGCTCGGTTCCATCCCCGACGTATCCATTTCGAACGTGATCTCGACACACCAAGTTGACTCGAGCGGAAAGTAAATACAAGTGCGGAGCAATCAACCAGGCAATCGAGTATTATTGATTCGAGGAAGCGATTCGGAAATTTTTTAAAATAACGCGAGGGCAATTTTGGCGTTGGTGGAGTTTTGGATGAAGATGATTATCGGAAGGATAAGCAACCTTCGATATCTTGAAAGATTAGGTGGAACATAAGTCTCGTTATAGATTGAATCGCAAGGCGAGGAAGTTGCTCGCGATCGGGTATTAATCGGTCAAATTGATCCGATAAGTCAAGGGTTTTGGGAAAATAAAATACTTAATTAAATCTCCAAGTCAGAAGGTCCAGAGCTATTTTAGTAAAAGAGAAAATAATTTGAGTTAGGTCCTCAAGTTTAGTATTTTACACATTAGTCCCTCAATTTTAGTAAAATTGCTTTCCAAGCCCTAACCACTTGGATTTTGGAATCCTTTTAAAATATGTAATTCCCAGTACCTTAAGATTAAAAATTTCAAATTTTAAAGTTTAGGTCTGGTGCAGTTTTAAAAATTGCAAAGTAGCCATTAAACTTTCAAAATTTTATAATCTAGTCCTTGGGCTTTTAAAGGTTGATTTTATTTATCTTAAAACTCTTAAAACTTTATTAAAATGTCCAAAAGCCATTTTTGAACCTGAGAACAGTCAAAAAATCGAAATTTGCATAGGGTCCTTTAACTTTTATTTTCTTGCAATTTAGTCCACCAACTTTCCATTTTTATATTTTTAAGTCCAAAATTGAAATTTAATCAATTATGCTCGACTTGTCCAGGTTATAAGTCATCAAAACATGAATTTTAAAGATCATACACATGCATGTCCAATATATACAAGAATTCATCAAATAAAACATTAAATTGCACATGCATGCACCTAAAATTCAATAAATAGTAATTTTGAGCAACTCTTGAGAATTTTCATGACTTGATACATAAAATTGACATGCAATACATAGATTATATATATCTCAAGGCTCATGATCAAATTTTCTACATGCATTTTAATAAAACACCTAATATTTGGAAAATATTTTTCCACCCACCTTAAAATTGGAAATTGTGAAATAAAAGGATAAATTTCACAATTTTTGGATGAGGCTTCTTAGGTCAGCCCCTAAGTTAAGAAATATCAAAAATTTGAAGTTAGAAAAATGAGAGAAAAATTAAGGAGAAAAAAGAAGGAGATAAGAAAATGAGAAGGACTACACTTTACCTTGTGTAGTAGGTGTTTGGAGACTAGTTGAAGCTTTAAAATTGGAAATTTTGGTTCAACTCCAAAATCACCTAAGGTCAGCCCCTATTTCTCAAAAATGAAAAACGGGTGTTAAAATTTGAAAAAAATAAAAAGAATGGGAAAGAAGGATTCTAGTGTCCAATTCTTACCTTGTAGTCCAAATTCTCTACTAGTTGTTCTTGAATTCTTGATGTCCTTCTTCAAGATGATGTAAAACTCTAATCTTCAAATGGTCTTCTAAATGTACCTCCAAATCAAATTCAAACTTAAGTTAAGAAGGTGGAAGATATGAACTAGGTGATATCAAAAATGGATTGAAGATAAAATTTCTTACCTTGTAGTATGGTTTGGTTCGACTTTTATGAAGAATAAGGAGAGAATTCTTGAAAAAATTTCTAAGTGTTGAAGAATAAAGTGAGAAGAAGAGTAGAGAGAAGTAGGAAGATTTTAGAGAGAATGATGAGGATTTTGTGTAGGAGATGAATGTGTTAGTGAAAAATTGAACCAAATCTTGCACCTCCAAAGACCTCTTGGTCGTGAACAATGAGAGAGAGGAGGAGAAAATTTTGTTTAATTGTGTCTTGCATTTTGCCTCATGCATGGGGAACATTTTGAAGGTCAAAGGTATGGGCAAGAGAATGTTTGAATGGAATGTTGGAAGACTTCCAACATGTTGGCAAAAATAATATTAAAGAAAGTAATGTAAGAGATGATGTGTATAATATTTGAATTAATGATATAATTATACATAAGATGACTAATATAAGGTGTAGATGTACAAGAGTTGGATGATATTTATACTCCAAAATTTCCATGTTGGCGTCCACTATGAGGGCATTATGGTAATTCCATATATTTGTTTTTGTCCCAATTTGATGATAATAGATGAAATATATCAATCTCCAAAATAATTAGTGATTTCCTTGATCACTTATGAGTCTCATGATCACTTAATCTAAATCAAAATCTTAATTTTATAAGGTAAAAGTCTCTAAAATAAATAGTCTCTTAAAATTTTAAGGTGACTAATAAATACAAAAATAGTAATAATGATCAACCAAGTGATCATAAATGCAAAATATAATTAATAAAGATCATGATCACAAGTAATTAAATAAAATGAAATAAAGTACAAAATGTATATATTATTAATAATTACCCGTTAAAATGACGCGGTAAAATAGTCGATCAAATGTATAAACGACAATAAGGATCAATTATAAGCTCGGAAAAATCGGCGCTTCACATTTTATATGTACTTTCTTATTCTTAGATCATGATTGTTTTGAGTTAAGTTTTAGGAACAAGCTTACTTTGAAAAAATGTATTTTTCATTGAAAATGATATTTTCAATTTGTTTGTCATGTGTTTTCAAATTTTTTTCAATTTGCTCACCATTTGTATGAAACATCAAGAACAGTAAATTTGCATACAAAATTGGGGGACTGAAAATAAAAGCAAGTTGTTGGCTTGACTATAAAACCCTTAGAACAATATCTTTGAGTTTCACTCTAAAAAATATTACAAAAATACCAAAACAGTGAGTATCAAACTGTTACAAACACTCGATGGCTGAACAACTTGGAAATCTTCATCAAATGTTTTTTTGATGTATTTTTGGAAATCGAAGATTAAAATTTCAAATTAGTTGGAAAAAAATTATGAATCACAAAAACTAAAACGTGGACGACATGTAGAATATCAATTACAAGTATTCTATTTTCACTATATGTTCAATCTTCTATGTGCTACCAATAGGTAGGCCAACATGTAGAATATCAATTATAAAATCGAAAAATAACATGTTGAGTATTAAACTGTCATATAACCACGAAATGGGCTTACATTGATGGTTCAATCAAAGAACTTATTGCCTAGCCCACACAATGCCCTCTAATGGATCCATTGCCACGATTATCCAAAGGAATTAATAGCCCAACCTATCGACCAACAATGAGCCTTGCATGTACGAGATCTATACTATTTTAACCAAAAAATCCTAGCATCTAGTATCTAGTCTTTCTTAGGGTTTTTCTTAGAGAAAAAAATAACGGATTGATTCCAGTTCGGAGAGATTTTGAGGGCTACAAATGCAAAATATGCCCTACAAATCACAAATGAGATATTGACCACTTGAAGAATCGTCCTATTCGAAAATCACCGTAATATGTAATCTTTGGTGGGGGTGGTGGATTTTCCAAAAGTATACCGAGGATTATTTCATCATCGGAAGAATTCGCCTCCTTCTCCTTCTTCTTCACAAAGAGTCTCGATGGCGTTAGTAGGTTACTTTGAGAAATCTCACTCGATTTCTTCTCCTTCTTCACGATGGCGTCGTGGGTTACTGTTTGAGAAATCTCACTCGATTTCTTCCGATTCTCCTCCTCGGCATTACCAGACATCGGAGATCATTGTTCTTCAATTTGCATATTATTCCATGGATTTGACCATTAAGATTGACGGACGAACGTGGAAACTCAATGATTTAGGTGTAAAATGTTAAAGTTATGGACTTGTTCTCTCAACAATGACCGTACGGTCTTAGCTTCTTCAATCGCCCCTTGCGATTAGCTAAACCAACCTCTCTCTGAATTGCTTGTGAGTGGAGAAGAATGTAGGAAAGATGGCTAAGGAAAGAACACACAAGGTATACTTGGAAGAGAACTCTTTTATTCACTCACACTTGCTTACAATGTTGGCTTAGTTACAAATGAGGTCCCTATTCCTATTTATACTACTCCACCTCCTTAATGTGGTGGTGATTCATTTGATCCAACGCTTGGAGAAGTTCTCTAGAACTCTCCACATAATTCTTACATATTCTACATGTATACTATAACTCTCTACTCTAATCTACAACCTTCTACATAGTTCTATACTACTCTATAATATTCTAGAATGTTCTAAATTATTATACCATATTCTATACTCTTCTATAATATTCTAGACCCTTCTAGAATACTCCGGACTCTTCTACAATGTTCTAGATTCTTCTATAATATTCTAGATTTTTTATTGTAACTAGTAACACGCACGTGCGTTGCACGTGATTCATATAATTCTACAAAAATATTTATTAATTTTATTGAAAGATTAATGTAAATTTAAGATGTATTATAAATATAATTTTATCATTTAATTATCTCACAGTTTAGGGAGGGTGATAGATGATAAATTTATTTGAATGGGATATTTGCAACTAAAAGTGAATTTAGAAACTATATATTGTTTTCCTACTTATTTAAATCAAACTAAATACATAATCTTATTTTTTTTATATTCATTTAGTTGTAAATTCATACTTTTGTTTCTTTTTTTAGATGTATTTAGTTATTAAGAAAATTAAAGAAAAATATTATAAATGTATATTTTTACATAACACTCAACTTTAAATGGTTAAAACTATCTCATATGAAGTCTTTTATATATGCTTATGACATATGATTGGAAAGCTCTCGACATCTAATTTAATATGAAATTAATATTATTTACAAATTCAAAATATTCTATGAAATACAATTAAATGAAAACATATAAGAAGAGTATAGAATACAAAGAGACATTAATCATATTATAAAATAAAAACAAAATTAATATAGAAAACTACTTAATTGCCCCTAAAACTAATTTTACTATAAGGATATTTTTGGCAAATCAAAATTTTCAAGAAACCTTGAAACTCATTCATACTTTTATAATAAGTATAGATGTCGGTGATGATTTTCAATTCTCCCTTCAAAGACCGACATTTTCTCGAGTTATATTTTCTCGTCGAACCATTCCAAGACGTCGAGCCTTATATCTTTTTATCGATCCATCAGGACGCATTTTTATCTTATACACCCATTTATTAGATATGGGTTCAACTCCATCTGGTTTTGGTACCAAGTCCCATGTCTCATTTTGTCTTAGAGCCATGATCTCTTCGCTCATTGCCTTTTTCCATTCATTATTTTTAATTGCTTCCTCAAATATCTCAGGTTCTTTCTCACTTATATCTTCTTCTACCACTACATTGGCGTACCTGGGATTTGGCTTCCTTTGTCTACTAGACTTTCTTAATTGTGGTGAAGAGCTTGGATGATCTCCAACATCTTCTTGTGGTGCATCAATCTCTTCTAATTGACTTGGCCTTATTATTTCTCGTGTTGCTTCGCGTACTCCAGTTTTCCAATGACTTTAGGTTACTCTTGGGGAATCTTCAAGTTCTTGTTCTCTTTCAGTTTCGTCACAACTCTTCTGTGTTTCTGGAAGTTTCACAAATTTCTCCTGAAGTTGCTCTTCAATTTCGATTGAGTCTGGTAATTCCAATTTTTGCGGAGTCCACCAAGAAGATGCTTCATCAAATATCACATTGCGAGATGTGTAACACCGATTAGTAGTTGGGTCACAACATCTCCATCCTTTTCGTTGACTATCATATCCCACAAATATGCACCTTATTGCCTTCTTGTCGAACTTACTTCGCAGATGACTCGGCACGAACACGTAACAGACACATCCAAAGACTCTGAAGTGGCTCACAGTTGGTTTAGTTTTCCATAGTTTCTCGAATGGTGAGTTGAATCCCAGCTTTGCTTGCGGTAGCCTATTGATTACATGTGTTGTTGTCTTCATACCTTCAGCCCAAAACCTAACTGGTACATTTTTAGCATGTATCATACTTCGACACGTTTCTGCAAGGTGTCGATTTTTTCTTTCTACTACACCATTCTATTGTGGGGTGTTTGGACACGTCAACTGATGGTGTATCTTTTGATCCTTCAAATATTGGGAGAATTCTCTTGATGTGTATTCTCCCCCGTTATCCGTGCGAAGACATTGTATCTTTTCTCCGATTTCTCTTTCAACATTTTCTTTCAAATCTTTAAATTTTGCAAATACCTCTGATTTTTCTTTTATAAAGAAAACCCAAACGTACCTCGAGAAGTCATCAATAAATGTCACCATATAGCGCATGCCCTGAATCGAAGGTTGCTTGACCCGGTCTAAATACGTCGAGAATGTCTTTCTCTCTAACGGCTTTTTGCTCTATAACTTGATTCTTCAAATGGTAGGCTGATGTGCTTTACCATATTGATGACCCGAGACATATAGTATCATCTCTCGATCTCAAGTAGAGAAGACCAGAGCATTGTTTTCTTCATCATTACCTTTAGCTTATGATAGCTCACATGCTCAAGTCTTGCATGTCACAAGTCTGTCGTTTCATTCTTACATGTCTTATCTACGTGCGATCTGCGACATTATGTAGACGGACTCTAACTCGACCTTCCATGATAGGTGTACCATTAATTTTGAGATTTTGATACACCTTTACATCTTTAGGTCCGAAGAGTACATAATTACCCGAGGTTGTCAATTGTGCCACCGATAGTAGATTTTTCTTCATACCGCGTGATAGGCGTCTTGCAATTATACTTGACTCGAACTAAATCGTGGTGTGATAATTGTCTTGCCAATATGAGCTATTGGTAATCTTGAGTTGTTAGCATCACCACCATTCGACCTCCTTGTATTGTATTCGATTGTTGTGATAGACTTCTCCTTGTCTCTGTCATATGATTGGAACATCTGAATCGGCGATCCAATCTTTTTCATAGTCTATTCGTCCAAGGATGACTACTACTAATGTTGGTTCTTCTCTTGGGCTTGATTCAACAATTTCCTCTCGAGTCTCTTCTATTATCGCCATGGATGCCTCAACATCCCACTCTTCTTCACTATTATAATTTTCTCGCTTGTTTGATGTTGTTACATTCCCTTTTGCAGAATTTTTCCTATACCAACATTCTCTGGCATAGTGATTTGGTTTGCCACAGACGTAGCACGGGCCCTTCTTTCTTCTTTCCTTTGGACGTCTGACCTTTCTTGTAACGGTTTTGTTCGACTTCCCTTACTTCAGACCTTTTTTCTTCTTTTCTTTTATATTTGTTCTTATCTTTATTATTTTGTTGTCGTGGTATGCCTTTCTTTTTATAACTTAGTAAATCTTCTTCTTTCTTTCTTTAATGAAACATCGCCATTTGTCAGTTAGAGCTTCTTGGTCAGCCAATATACTTTCAAGGTTGACCAAAGAAGGTTGCTCTGACCAACCTTGTATGGCGGTTATAATACCCCTAAACTCGGGTCTTAAGCCATGAATAATTATTCTTCTCATTTTAGCTTCGAGAACTTTACTAGTGGAATCTAATTCAGAATTTCGCGACAGAGTTCTTACCTTGTTGAAGTATTCACTTATGGTCATCTCCCTTGCGAGTGATAGGAGCTCATTCTCCAAAAGTTGCGGCTTGAACTCATTCTTCTTGGAAAATAATGTTGTCAAGGTGTCTCATGCCTTCTTGGGAGTGCTTGCGTCTCTTATATACTCTAACAATTATTTGTTAATTGTAGTCTTGAGTGCATACATAACTTTTCCTGCCTTGATTTCCATTTCCTCAAAGTACCGGATTCTTCTGGTGTCGTGACCTCATCTCCACCAACGACTTCCCAGATCTTGTCCTTGGAGGTAAGACTCCATGCACGTCTGCCACGTAGTGTAGTTTTGATTATTGAGTTTCTCCATTCCACCTACCGCTTGTAGGTCTACCATCGTGACTTGGATTACCTTCTCGTAACCAAGCAAGCGGTTATGGACTTGTTCTCTCAACAATGACCGTGCGGTCTTAGCTTCTTCAATCGCCCCTTGCGATTAGCTAAACCAACCTCTCTCTCCCGAATTGCTTGTGGGTGGAGAAGAATGTAGGAAAGATGGCTAAGGAAAGAACACACAAGGTAAGCTTGGAAGAGAACTCTTTTATTCACTCACACTTGCTTACAATGTTTGCTTCGTTACAAATGAGAACTCTTATTCACTCACACTTTGCTTTGTGATTATCGGTCTGTGATTACTACCTCAAAGAATGAATGAGTTTTTATGTTATATTTAGAAATACAAAGTGAATTTAGTTTAAAGAGAGTGTTTGGTGAATAAGTTGTAAAAAGTGCTTTACTTTGTGCATAAAGTTCAAACCAGAAGTAGAATTAGAAATTTAAAACACATTTCCTCCTGTTTTTCGAGTTATGATTAAATCATGTAGAAGTTGGCATTTGAAAAAACTAAAAGTTGATAATTACTTTTTTGTAAGTGCTTGCAAACACTCCCTAATAACGAACTCAAATTATGCGAGAATCGAAATTTAAAACACATTTCATGTTGCTTTTGGATTCCAATTAAATTGAAAGCAAGAGTTGATATTTAAAAACATTAAAAAGTTGACAATCACTTTTTTGGTTTAACTGTTTGCGAAAATTCCCTAATAACGAACTCAAATGCATTACCTTAAACGAAAAGGAGCTTAGGGATGGCAATGGGTCGCGGGACGGGTGGGTCGACCGTTGCCCGTTTATATTAAATTAAATAAAAAATTGAAAAAATATTTATAAAATATTATTTACAAAATTTATTCTTATCAATTTATAAATATTTTATATAATATAAGAATACATAAAATTATATTATATTCATATATTATATATCCGTAATACCTACAATGTATGTGAATTTAGTTTTTAATTTGATACTAGTTATATTATTATTATTATTAAGGGATAATTACAAAAAAGACCCTAAGTTCGGGCTAATTACGAAAAAACCAATGATTTTTGAAAATTACAAAAAATCCTATTATGGTTTGATTAAATCTTATATTTTTCTTTCAAAAGCAAAAACATTTCAAAAATTCCTTGACATCTATAAAAATATTACATTTAGCCCCTTAAATTTAAGACAAAATTAAATTTGAGGGATGTTTTTATAATTTTAAAACATATTCGGGTTTTTTTTTGTAATTATCCCAAACCTCGGGGTGTTTTTGTAATTATTCCTATTATTAATAATAAATTAATTGCGAATGACTAATTTTTTTCGCATTAATTTCAAATCATCTATTTTTTTACCTCAACTAATTGCATGATATTTGATTTAGATCAGTGAGTTACCTTCGGGTCGCGGACTTTCGCGTAACTGGGTTCGAGTTCTTAAGTGACCTGAAATAGATGAACACACGTCAGGCTAGCGGGGGTGGTCCCGGCTAAGACCCTCTGATGCCTAAGTCAGATCGAGTTTGTGAGGTACGGGGTATGAAGACAGTAAATGTAAAAGTGAGTAGTAAAAGTGACAGAATGAATAATTACCATCAAGTTACTGTAGCATTGGTATTTATAGATATCCCTGGCTAATGTGATTGCGCCAAGTGTCACCATCTGGAGGGTGGAGTTGTACTATGTTGTCAGGGAGATCAATGGTCCACCTTTACGGGTTAGGCCCATTCCCCAGTCCGGGTCGGATACGGGCTCAATGCCCTATTTCAAGACCCCACTGTGTAGCTTCAAGACCTCACTGTGTAGCTTGAAGATCTCACTGCCTTATCAATATTGGAATTGTTTATTTTTATTATCGTTATTATAAATCTAGGTGGGACCTTTTTCAATTCACACAAGGCGATCAATCAAATATCAGAGATTTAATTTTATTAGAACCAAAACAAATCTTTCATGACCTTAATACGGTACTGTTCACCACGGCTCATAGTTGCATTCATATCATTTCTAGCAGTGGATATATTCTATCGCCTTAACCATTTCTCCTGTCCTTAATTATCCATCATAATTCCATTCATGCATATTAAACAGAATTTCATTTCCCTCATCATTCTATTCATACTTAGTTACATGCATATGAAACAAATGTTTATACCTTTCATTCCCATCAAAATTCCATTCATACTTCACCTTATTGCAGTATTGGATGCTTAAATAACAAATAGTTTTAATTACAAACGTTTATTTTGTCTTTCACATATACAAAAATGTATCAAGGGGACACCCTCCCCACTTCTCTTGAATATTCGATCCCATTCTCGCCTCTCATTATCATAAACAATTCTATCCTTGCCCATGGATATCTGCCGAGCCATACTCCGAGCACTTAAAAGCTGTAAATATTACATATAAGACATCAGATTCAAGAAACATCACTATAAAAGCTTTCACCAGTGGCTTGTCAAGTGTTTGCAAACTCTTAAAAAGAAGAAGTATTTCTCATATTTTTCCACCTAAAAACTGAGAATCACTTTTGTTTTTAGAGTTTGCAAACACTCCCATTCTCAGTTTTGTTTTTAGAGTTTGCAAACACTCCCTTTAGTATTATGGTTCATATTTACTTGAATGAGTTGGAAACAAAATCACACGAAGACTTTTGAGTGATAATGGTCGTAACATATCTCATTAATATGTTTAACATTACCTTTTGCTCCAGAAAAGATTCGGTAATTCAAGTGCCTTGGCACGTTGTTCTCTGGCTTCATTCCTTCTAACAATTTTAGCATTTCTTCTTCGAATGAAAAACGGTCGAGATAGTGCAATCACAAAGAAAGAACCAATATATATCGGATACATCTACAAGGTAAAAGTTTAAGCAACAAGAAGATAAGAGTCACGGATAACAAGTATAAACAATGCTGAATATTGTTTTCAATACAAACGAACAAATAGAATGCACAAACAAGAGGAAAACTACTATCAAATATACACAAAAACTTACGTGAGACGGTGAAAGTGCATTTAGACAAGTTCACTTTTTACACTAAAGTATCACTTTTTTATCATAAAAGTATCACCGTCTCACACTGTCTCACAAGAGATCCGCTGTCAAATATATTGTCACTCAAATAAATAAAGGGTGGCACATTTCACACCCCAAAATTGATGAATACTCTCACTTACTAAATACACTTCCACCCACTTTTTAAAAAATAACATAATTACTAAATATACCCCCATAACTTCCAGTTTTATCCTTGCACTATTTTCCTCCCAAATACTAAATACACCCACAAGTAATTGTGTGAAAATTTACTATGCTATTGACGATGACTCGAGACTTAGTCACTTACCGGAGAAGAAGGCTGGTGATGGAGGAGAGAATGATGATGTGCCACCAACGCCATCGATTCTCGTCTCAATGAAGTAGAATTTAATAAACAATTGTTAGGTAATTTTTGGGTAATTTTGAATGTATGTTGATTGATTATGTTGGGAAGGCGGAGACGACGAAGACACGATGGTACAAAAAGCCCTAGGTGGCACGATGGCACGATGGGTTTTGTCATTATGCCACATGGCACGATTGATGATGAATTTTTGCCATCATGCCACATGGCACGATGAAATTTTGCCATAGTGTGTGATTGTGCCAAGTCTTGCCGCGATGCTATTATCTGGCGGTATTTTTCAACTTGGAAATTTGAGAAATAACATACTTTAAGTCAGTAAATGATACTTTCATTATTTAGGGATATGAATTATTTGTTGTCCATATCTCAACAATTCGAGTGTTGGAAAGATCTGGGGTTATAGAAAAAAATTAGACTTTGTTGAAGAAGGAGAATAATGTGGGTGAAGAATATGGGTGTATTTAGAACTTATTCTTTAAGTGAATGTTATAGTTTTTAAGTGAATGTCATTTTTACAATTACTAGAGATGGGTGTATTTGGGGGTGAATAGTGCCACTCATAAATAAATGATACCATTTTCACCATTAGCTTCAAGAATGCAAATGAAAATGATACCTAAAACACAAGTAATAATCTCAATTTTGGTCCTAATTTCACCAAAAATTGGGAACCACATGTACTCACGTGATTGAAATTTGTTGAAATTAGTATCAAATGGAGATTTTCAAATAATTACTTGGGACTCTTTTTGCAAATTGTGCATTTTGCAAGATCAAAATTGAGACTTTTCAATAGTCACGAGCTTTTGTGCAAAACGTGATTTTTACATGACCTTTTTGCCACCGCCCATAGTTAGAGGACCAATTTTGTAATTTTGTCGTAGTTCTCATAACTTGAAAGCTAGAACACCTTAAATATTCAATAAAAACAGATAAATAAAATAGATAACACGAAAACACGATAGTGTAACACGAACACGACACGATAGCATGATTTGCCACCCCTACACTACTCGTACCACCAATAAAAAGTTGTCTTTTTAGTTGCCCTTTGGCCATCTTCAACAAATTAACAACTACAATTAACAAGACAAAAAAATACATCGTCATTAAACGGATGCAATAATAAGAACTGAAAATGATAAATACAATAAATTTATTCTAACACTACACAAAATTATGATGAAAAATACACTAAAACTATATTACATAAATACCATAATTTAGCTATATTGAAGACATACACAAAATTGTATTAAAAATGCAACAAAACTGTATTAAATAAGCACTAAAACTAAACTAAGTATACAACAGAATATAAGAGCTTTTATTCTTCAATTATACAACAATACAATGAATTTATTCTAACACTACACAAAACTATAATGAAAAATAGAGTAAAACTGTATTATATAACTAGCATGGAAATTTAGCTATGTTGAAGACATACACAAAACTGTATTGAAAAAATACAACAAAATTGTATTAAATAGGCACTAAAGCTAAACTAAGTATACAACAGAATTATATTCTCAAAAATATAAAGAGCTCTTATTCTGCAATTATACAACAAATCACATAAAAATAGCATGGATAATTCATGAACTACGCCAAAAACAATGTTAATTATGCAATAAAAATCATTAAACAACCAATTTTAAAAATAAACACATAATGGACAAGCTTAAAACATCAAAAGTGTTCTAACTATACACCTAATCATATCTAATAACTTGAAGTTGAACTGCATAGAAAAACAAAAATAGTAGAAAAGATCAGTCAGGACATTCATCAAACACATAGCAAGCAATATAAATCAGCCCATATTATTGAACTTTTCATACATGTCCTCATCAACTTGAGTTTCAAACTAAACTTCTCCATGAAAAAATGATTTTTTTTAACATAATCCAAGAAACAATGCATATCTTTCAAGCAAACATTGCATCGAGAAAATGAGGGATTACGAAAAATTGCGAAATCTTGGGAAATAATTTTAACCTATCAACGATTTTTGTGGAATAGTGGCAAAAAATCGAAAACCTCCACAAGAACACAAAAAACACAACCCCGATCAAGAAATATGTGGAGTAATATAACTCGAAAACCTCCACAAAAACCCAAAAAACACAACCCAAATATTTTCGACACACCAAATCAAGAAAACACTAGAAGTCGAAAACCTCCACAAAAAGCAAACATAACTACTACAACTCCAAAAATACTCAAGACAAAACCCTAGAATCTACAAAAAATAAATTATAAAAAAATTTCCAAGTACTGGATTACAATTACATATCAATAAACTACAAAAATTGTGCGAAAACATACCAACAACTATGCGTTAATCTCTAACCCACAAAGAAATCAGAAAAATGAAGAACTCCTGCAAATTGGACGGCAGCCGCGTGGTGGAGAAGTAAGGAGACGTGTTGTTTGAAAATAGAGAGAATTTGCAAAGAGAGAGAAAATTTCGAGAGAGAATAGGGAGAGAAGGAAAAAACGTGAACTTGAACTCTAACAGAAAACAGACGTGTTGTTTGAACTCCCCAAAAACTAGCGCGAATTAAATAAGGTAAATAATAACTTACCTTTTACACCTAATCAAAATGACAAAAATATCCTTACTAGAAAAATCAAAATATATAAAAAAAAATAGACTTTTGATTTTTTTCATTTAAATCTATTAACAACTTGCCTAAAATAATGGGATGAGTCTGAATCATCAAAAAAATCAATCCAACTGCTATAATAAATCTCCACTGTCTCATATAAGGGGGTTGTCCCATTTGAACTAAATCATATATATATATATATATATATATATATATATATATATATATAGAAATAGGATCAAATGAGACCACATAATTAAAATGAGACAATGTGGACTAATCTTGGCCAACCATCTCAAATTTTAAGTGGTGGGATCTTACCAATTTTATATTAATTTTTGTTTTATTTTTATCTTTGAAAAGGGCACAAAGGTAATTGCACAATTTCATTTTAATTTTGTAACTGAAAAATCCCTTTCATCTCCCCCAAATTCTCCCGACGGTTCTCCCACTCGTTTTTGAAATTGCGATTTGGCGGTCTGGGAAGGAGGTTGCAGGCGGTTGAAGAGGGCGGGCGGTTGAAGAGTGAGAAATCCACGGTATAAATTGCTTGCGTAGCTATTTCTCGAACCGAAGCGACGATTTTTGTTTTTTGAAAAAAGGTGAGTTTCCTTTTCAAGATTTTTCTACGGTTTTTAGTTTTTTTTTTTTGTTTTGTGTTTTCGAATGTAAAGGTGACATTCTAGGGTTTTTTAATTTCTTCTTTTAGTTTGTGTGTGTTCGAACGTAAATCTGACATTCTAGGGTTTTTTATTTTTTTTATTTTTTTGGTTGTGTGTGCTCGAATGTAAATGTGACATTCTATGGTTTTTTAATTTCTTCTTTTAGTTTTGTGTGTGTTCGAACGTGAATGTGACATCCTAGGGTTTTTTAATTTTTTTTCCGATCGTTTTTCTTCGATTTGTAAATGAGTGCCTAAGGTTTTGTTAATGGAGGTTCCAGGTTTTTTCTACGTGATGAAGATGAAGTATTTGTTTGTAGATATGATGCATTCTTATATTTGTGTATAGGTAAATGTGTACTTATATGTGTTTCGATGTATAGTTAGATATGATTCAGTGTGTAGTTAGTTAATATTTGTTGTATATATAATTGTTCTGCAAAGTGTAATCTATATTATTTCATTTTCTATGATGTTTACGTACATGTGTTTTGCTGTATACTTACGCATGTTTTGATGTATATTTAGTTATTGTTTGATGTGTGTATCTATGCCTCTGTATACTTGTGTTTGCTGGATTCTTCTATTTATTTTGTTGTACATGTATTTGTGTTTTGTTGTATAATTATAGATACAGACATACTTATTTTTGTGTTTTTTGTGATTTGGTAGGAATATTGTGCTGCAAGCATGGTAAAAAGAGGTAGAAAAGGTGACGACGTTGGCGGGCGGTGGACGGGGCGGGTGTCTTCTCCAAAAGAGGGCGAAGAAGGAACGGGTGGGAATGTGAAGGATTCATTCCCAAAGTTAGTGACCCACTCTACAACAACGTTATTTGTTGAATCAATGAAAGCATTGAATCGACAACAGAAGAGGTCAGTTGTGGAGATGGGGTTTGGGACTTTGTTGGAAGTTAAGATTGACAAATTCCCTTCCCGATGATGTATTGGTTGGTGAATAGTTTCGACTGCGAGTTGTGAACTGGTTTTAAATGGTGGGAGGTCACTCGGTTGTGGTGTGAAGGATATTCAAAGGGTTCTTGGGTTCCCTAATGGTAATATTCCTATTGTAAAGAAGACGAAGTCGATCTTTTAGTGAATGTATTATTAGTGGCGCGATTATTTTGAGCCTCTTTTGCAAGTGGTGCGTATAAAATAAAAGTTGAGGTTGCCCATCGAGAGAATGATGGATGAGTCCGACGGTGGTCCGTGGTTTAAGAGACATTTCATTCCGTTGGTTGATTGTTGCATTATTGGAAATGTTATGTCCTGGGTATGTCAACTCGTTGATTATGAAGTCTCTACGGAAGATGTGGGAATATTAGAAATTTAAATTGGTGCGAGTACACTTTGGAGACGCCGATTTCACAAAGAATGAAGTGGGATACTTGAAGAAGAAGGAGTTTAATGGTCCCTTGTTGTTTTTGCTTGTAAGTCTCTGTTTTGGTTTTTTTCACATTTGTTTTTGAATTATTGTTTTGTATTTTGCTAATAATTATTTTTTTGTCGTGTCTTTACATGGACAGAGAGTTGTGGTTTGTAATCGCCATGTTCCGAGAAGATTACCTAGTGTCTTGGCATTGAGTCTTGAGCTAGCCGCAGAGAGGTGCGGGGACAGAGATGCGCCTTGGTGGTTTTGGGCGGGGTGTGGTGGATCCATTGGGTGAGGGCCATCCGAAGTTCTTGAGGGTCCGTCCGAGGTTCGTGAGGCCCGTCTCCGAAGGCCGCGATGTCCGTTGGAGGTCCCAAGTGTGGGTGGTGTGGATGTACACGGTGCTTCATTGCGGGGATGGTGGCATGCGAGTTTTTTCCATTCTTAAAGCATGTGTTTGATGTATATTTAATAAGATAAAAATGTATATATAATGTTTTTGACATGTACTATTGATGTGTTTTTGATGTTTTATACATAAGTTGGATTTTATGGATGTTTTACTCGCATCATTATTCATAGTGTTTACATATCGGGGACTTAAATGTACAATTAATATATTACTATTGTATGGATATTGATATACAATTATACATAGTCAAATAGGTTTTAAATTTTCCATTGCTATACACTTAAAGTATATTTAATGTTTACATAGTAGTAAAACATTGTATATATAGTTATATAGTTTTGTAGAGCTAACATTCTTGTCTTTCTTTTTACGGGGTTATGTTGGGAGGGTTTTGGCTAAATTAGCCAGGGTGGCGTCCGATATTGTCGATATTATATCCATGGTCAAGATGCACCAAGGAGATTCTGCGGTGACCGGGTTTCCCAATCGAGGCGGTGGTGCGGAACCCGATATGTGAAAAAGTATCGAAGGGCTCAAACGAAAAGGCTTCAATTTGGTGACACTCAAAGCGATGATGCATTTTGGAATAATCCTGAAAAACGTAGAGGCATTGGAGAAGGTCGAGGATGTTGTGTTACGAGAGGAGGAATTCAAGAAATGGTTTGACGATGCACCGAGCTTTAATATGGGATTTTCCCAAGATTTTGCTGATCCGGTTTGGGGTTACTGTTCTAGAGAGCGACACGGCATTACCAGGAGGAAAATGTTGGGGTGAGAAAGAAAAGGCGGCGTTGATGATCGTGTTAATGTAAGTCGGTTTTTTTATGTTTGGTGTACTTGTTAATGTTGATTTTTAATTTCAATTTTTCTTGTTTTAGGTTGGTGAAAGAGGCGGCGGGAGGCCGGTGTTGCGGTGGCGTTGGTGGCACGATTGTGGTGGAAGGTGAGACCGTTGATTCGATTTGCCATTGTGGAGGGTGGAGAAAAAGCAAGCGATGTTGCGGTGGCGTTAGCGGCATGGTTGGCGCGGAAGGTGATATCCCGATTCGTGCGTGTTGAGGGTGGAGATAAAGTAATTGATGAAGGCTCAGGGCGATGGACATTAATGAGGTGGAGGCAAAACGAAGAACGAGGTTGGTACTTCAAGGGGCCGTGCGAAACTAAAGTTTGTGCGAGGAAAAGTCGGAGGAAGCCTCGGAAGACGGAAATCTTGACATCCCCATTTAAGCGCAAACAAATAGATGTTCTTTGTGAAACTAAACAAGCATCACAACATGATAGCAAAATGGGTTTTTGAGAATCCTGATGAGGATAAGTATATATTTACGGTTTTTGTTTCTTTTATTTATTTTTAATTTTTGTAACATTGCTTACATTTTTTTAATTTTTATAGGGATGAGGTCAAGAATGAAGTTATTTTCAAGGTGGGTGATCGGTTATTGTATAGGGATGAGTTCAAGTCCATGAGACCGGGCCGTTATGTCGGTGTAGGCTGTGTTTGATGCTTGTCGGTGATTTTGAACTCTAAGGAGAAAGTTAAAGTTGTTGGGTCGCCGTCCGCATTTTTTTGCGACGATGTATTACACGGTATGTGTTTGTTTTATAGATAGTTTGATATTGTTGTATAGTTAGATATAATTTATTGTATAGTTAGTCGATTTTTGTTGTGTATTTGGATCTTTGTTTAGATATTTGGATGTTGTTTAGATATTGATAGGTTGATGTGGAGTTAGAAATTACTTGTTGTTTAGATATTGATAGGTTGATGTATATTTATTGGGTTTTCTTATATGTATTATAATTAAATTATATGATTTGTGTAAAGTCCAAAGACAAGTCTAACGGTAAGATTATTGGATGTTCCAGCATTGTGATGCCAAGTAAGGAGCTTGATGAAGAAGGTGCGTTGGCATTATTTTCACGTAATTTCGATGTCGAGTTTCTGAGGCCAATTCTATTAGGCTACAAGCCGTTGATATGGTATTTTGTTGTTTGTCTGCATGTCATATTGTGTTTTATTGTTTTAGATTATCGTGGGCTAAAGCCCAAGTCTCATGATGTCTTTCGTTGGTTATTTTTATCTTATTTTTTGCGCTTTTTCTTCCCGATATGCAAGAGTGAACATATTTATGTTATTTGTTATGATATTAAGAGGAGATCGTTCACATTTTGGACAATTCAAGTGTTGGTGGCACAGACCTGCGAAGTATGAGCACACACGTGGGTTTGGTAAGTTATTTAAATGATTTTACGAGTGTTTTATTGTATAATTAGACTTACTTTATTGTATATATAGGCTTAGTTTGTTGTATTGTTAGTTATAATCTTAAGTTTACATAAAAGCTTATTTTGATGTCTGATAGTGCTTGTTTTGATGTATCGATAGTATAATTTTGTTGTATATTTAGACATAATTTGATGTGTAATAGTATTTTTAAGCGATTTGTTTTCATCGCTTTTAATTGGTTGTTTTTGTTATCCTTTGACAGACTGCTTTGTTCTCCAAGTTTTTGCTTGCTCGAGGATGCTACCAATCGTCCTGGGTTGTTGAAAATTCTGATCTGTCGAGGGTTGCAATGCCTTGGAGAGACGAAGAGAATAAGATTGACTGTGGTGTGTTTGCAATGCGCCACATGGAAACGATATGGGGGAGGATGCGAATCGGATGCGGGTCTTGAGAAGGGAAATACTACCTTGCTTAATAAGTTGAGGACGCTATACTGTGCTGCTATCGTCGAAGACGATATCAATGAAGTTAAAGAGACGGCGCTGGCAGAGGCTAAAAAATTCTCGACTGGCAAAAAAAGTGCCTAGGACTCGTACTTGTATTTTAATCCACATGGTTTTGGGAATTATGAAACGATAATCTAGTTTTTTGTGTATTTTGTTTATATTCCATGAAGTATTGTAGTAGTTTTGACTGTTTTAGTGGTTATGGGTTTTATGGAAATTTGTATCTAGATTTTTAGCCCGAAAAGACGAAAACAATTTATCTTTAAATGAAGTTAGTTTTTATATTTAGTTGTTGCAAATGAATTGGTGTTAAATATACAATGTATTATTATAAAATATGGTGCATGTATTGGCTAATTGAATAGTATTGTCATTATGAGCGACAAATATATAATATATATACATTATAAGGAAGCTAAATATCACAGCAAAAATACGTTAAATATGCGATATTAAAATATACTGACATAAAACATGTATAAGTGTACAACTTGAAACCATTATGTGCACAAAAAAAACACGATAACCACACAAAGAAAGACACGTTAAACATGCGATATTAAATATATAGCATAAAGCATGTATAAGTGTACATCATTAAACCATCATGTGCACAACATAAACACGATAACCACACAAAGAAAGAACTGTTTGATATGCGGGGGTATAAAGATCTTGTCATATATCAATTAATCATTACAAAGCGTCTAAATTGTTTAACAAAAACTCGAAAAGTACATATTGTTATGATTGAGTAACTTGATTCGTTTGGGCGGAGTCCTGCTTATTATGTGTCGTGACCTCACCGCACGTCCCACAGCGTCTCTTGAGCTTTGTGCTTGATTTGATAGCTTTCTCCTTTTGACTTTGTAATCGACTCTTCAACCTGCTACCACTCCCTTTATTTTTGCTTGTTTTGGCGGTAACACTGTGACATCTACATTGGATGTGGATCCACAATACCTCTCGAGCACCTTTTTCTTGTTCATTTGTGAATTTTGTGGTTCGTTGTCTAGTAACATCATGTCCTTTTGTTCGAGAGATTAAAAGCCGAAAATTCCTTCAATTTTTGTATGTTCCCTGCGCCATTCCTATGCAAAAATGGAAATCCGACCAAAGTTTGTTCATAGTTGCGTTTTCCTCATCTCCACGATAAATTGGTATAGGCGTCCATTATTGGCCACAAATGAGGCTGTTTTTGTCCATCTTGTAAGTGTTTCTCGGGAATAAGCGACATATCTTTGAAGACTACAAACATATCTTGGCAAATTAGACCATGTTGTTCAAACATTTTGCACGTGCATGTTGCCTCCTTTTCGGCTATCTTGTAGAAAACAATGTATGTTTGTTTTGTGGCGTCCTTTATTGTGTACGGCGATTATCGCCGTTTCATTTATTCCAACTACGGTGCACTCATAACATCTTCTTGCAATTTGCTTGCTTACCTCTCGAATATATTGTTCGTGTATACGCGATTGCGGATGTTCTTCAATATGCAAAGGTGTCTTGCATTTGGGCACATAGCTTTCGATTCATTGTTGAGCTTCTCCATCACGTGTCGTTGTCTTCCATTCTGTTGTCAAAGTGCATAAAGAATTCTACCAAATTCACTTGAGGATTAATGAATGCTCCGAACTAACTATTCGTGCTTTGAGACCTTGATGTTGTTCTAAGTAACCCACCCATCGGAACATCTCTCAAATACGCAGAATCCAACTTTTTACGATTTCATACGCTTTTGTAAACCACGGATGTGATGTCAGTGAAAGTCGTCCATAATTTCATTCCATTTTTTCTCAAATTCATCTGGTTCGATATCTTGACTCCAAACAATTGAATTAAGTCTTTTCATGAATGTATTATCCTTCAGCAATGCAGTCCCGACTTTAGAGCTGACCTTCTCCATGATATGCCACATACATAAACGATGTTTTGCTTTTTTAAAAACCACTTTGAATCGTTCTTCATTGCGGGGTCTTGGTCGGTCACGATGTAATGTGGTTCTTTTCCCATTGCATCCAGAAAACACTTGAATAACCATACGTATGATTCCTCGTCCTCCTTCAATATTAATCCAGCTGCAAATGTAACACATCTCCGATGGTTGTCGACCCCTGTGAATGGTGCAAAAACCATCTTATACCTGGGGAATGCATACAATGTTTAGTCATTAATAATACAACAAAGTTACGATATATACACAAAATATATTCTAAATATACTATACTACAATCAGGTATTCATTGTAATGATGCCTAAAAAATACAGTTACTAGCAATTAAGAGTACATTAAACTTAAACTAAAGATACAATGAATGTATTCTAAGTATACAACACATGCACTACTTTTATTCAGCAACAGATTATTAATGCTTTTGAATTGTACGCACCTATTCGTATTGTACGTGGCGTCGAAAGAGATGACATCACCAAAGAAATTGTAATTTCGAATTGTTGTTTAAATGCGCGAGAATAATTTTGTTAATTGATCGTTTTCATCCACAAAGATAATTGAATGCTAGCTTAGGAAAAACTTCCTTCTTCTTTAGGAAGTTGTCGACAATCATCTGTGCATCCGCACCAGATATATACGCCTGCAAATCCCTCTTAAAATTCTTGAAATCTATCTGAAGTGCGCCAACCTTGGAGTGCCCCCCAACCATATGTGTATATAGCTGATGAGTCTTTGCAGCCCCGATATTTGCTCTAGAACAGTCCATGATGAACTTTTGTTGTCCAAAGTTTAGATTTACGTTAACCTGAGGAATTTCCTATAGGATTCGATGCCAATGGATGGGAGTGGCGCTCTTGAAATGTTTGATCACGTATGCTCGCCAAGTGTGCACTCAAATATACAACGTGCATCGCAACCGTTTCTCTTGGATGACCTTTTTCACGAGTTTCCTTATTTTTGGTTCCGCTAACATTGTTACATTATCGTCTGTTTGGGACAAGTTACTAGCGTTTTTAAATCCTTCTCTGCTGCACAAAATATATTGCACACGGATTTCTCCATTTCTAAACTTTCTCGATGTACTCCTACGGATGTCAAATCATTTGCCGCGAACCATATTCCTTATAGAACTTAATACCATTTTCCAACGATGTGAAATGCATTCCTACCGTGGCACCTTGTCTTCATCAATTTCGGGTATCCAATATTTTGTAGCTCCAGGAAATTACTAGCCTCTGTTTGACATCGTATATATTGTGCTTGTTCGATAAAAATAAAGTGAATTAACACTATCAATACATTAAATGATGTCTATGTATACATCATAATGAATCTAAATATACATTAAAGCCGTACAAGCGAGACTATTTGATAAAGCACGAATTAATACTAACAATATAGTGTAATTGCTATAAGTATACATCATATGGAAAATATTACACTTTAAAAATATACAAGCATCGAACCAACAAGAAACATTGAAGTAACAACACTAATTCTCTATACAATGATAACTATACACGAAAATAGCATAATTATGTTAGAAAAATGTTTTTATCATGATTTTGATGATTATGTTCGATTTTGTTCAAATGATTTTTAAACCAAAACAATGTCCCTAAATGTTGTCTAAATACTTCCGATCAACTTAAAATGTTTTACTATTTTTCGGAGTATTTCTTGAAGTTTATTTTCAATAAAAAATTGGACAACACATTTGTTTCGAGGCTCGACCGGTCGCCCTATATAGGGCAACCCATACCGAGTTGGTGAGAAAGCGAGAAAATGGGCGTAAGAAAAATAGGGCGGGCGGCCGGTCGACCAGGTGGTCGGCCGGGCGAGCTGACACCGGAGTTGGATTTTGTTCCGGACTTCTCTGTTTAAAAATTCTTCAAAGAAAGCAACCGTCACGATAAGGCGACCATCGCACCCCCGACCGGTCCCCCTGTGTAAAAATTCGCAAAATTCAATTTCAATCTTATCTCTGCTGCGACCAGGTCGAACCCCCTGTTTATCGACAAACTATCCGTTGCGTTTTGAGACGATTTTTCCCTATTTTGTGGGATTGATTTCTAACAACTATATTGATCATTTTAAATGGTTTCTTTTGCAGCAAATCACTCCCCAGGAGGAGCCAATGTCTGGAAATGAAAGCCAAGTCCTCTCCTATAAATAGAGGCTCCATTCAAGCAAAAAAAAAAAAACAATATATCAAAGCAAAGAGCAATTGAGCAAACACTTTCATATATCTTGTTGTATTAGCTAAGCACTTTCACTTGCACTTATTTGAGGTCTAGGCTTTCAATTCTTGATTACACTTGTACTCATATTGTATCAATCATTATTGAGTTGTAATCTTGATTTTGGTCATCATTCAACACAAGACATCCTTGTGAGTATTCTTGTGGTAAGAATACACTTGGGTGATCTAGGTGATAGGTGTTTGAAGGTTGTGGTAATCTTCAAGGTGTCGTAAGAGGGTTGTGGTAATCCTCAAGGTGTTGTAAGAGGATTGTGGTAATCCTCAAGGTGGTGAAAGAGGGTTGTGGTAATCCTCAAGGTGTTGTATTAATTTTTGGTAAATTAATAAAATCTTTTTTTTTTTGAAATCCATCTCGGATATCTTTGGGGTGGTAGTAGATTAGGCCTAGGTGGGTTGAACTACTATAAATCGACGTGTCTATTTACTTTCCGCATTTAGCATTTCCTTTTTGCTTGAGTCTTTTGAAAAAGAGGCAAAATCTGAAAAACCAGGATAATCTATTCACCCCCTCTCTAGATTATTGTAGCCACTTGGACTAACAAGTGGTATCAAAGCCAAACTCTTTGGCTAGCTCGTTCAGTAAAGAGGAAAGATCCATGGCTACAAATGATGCTCATCTCACCACCGACGCCTCCACCAATAAGCCACCACTATTCGCGCCAACAACTACGCATTTTGGAAAGACCGTATGGAGTGCTTCCTGCAAGTGCGGGTTCGACATTTGGAATGTGGTCATTGAAGGAGTTGATCAACCAACAAAGAAATCGGAGGATGGCACCTTGGCTCCTAAACCTTTCAAGGAGTTTGATGAAAATGACAAAAGGTTTTCTCTTTAAACGGTAAGGCCTTAAATATTTTGCATTGTTCTCTTTACCGCCACCGAGTACAATCGCATAAGAGGCATAAGGTCGGCACATGAGGTTTGGGAAAAATTGGAAACAATCTATGAAGGGACTAAGAAAGTCGAGCAAGCAAGAAAGACCATGCTTGTTAAAGACTTCAAAACTTTAACATGTATGATGGCGAAAGCATCTCCAAGATGGTGGAAAGGCTTGACAATATTGTCAATCCTCTTGTGGCCCTCGGCAAAGTCATCTCCAAAGAAGACAAGGTGACCAAGGTATTGAATGCACTTCCGGCTCATGGTCCGAAAAGTAACGGCAATCACGGAGGCACAAAATCTTGAGACACTCAAGTTTGATGAGCTTATTGGAAATCTACTCATCTATGAAGTCTATCTCAAGAAGAAAAAAATTCCAAACCATCCACAAATCAATCGGGTATGCAAATTATTCCTAAAGGTCTTGCTTCTTCTTCTAATAATGCATACTATGATAATGATGATGATGATGATGAGGAGGCGGCCGCACTTGTTCGAAAATTTGCAAAATTTGTAAATAAAAATAAAGCAAAAACCAAGAGATAATGCTTGCTTTAAATCGGAAAACCGGGCACTTCATTGCCAATTGCCCGAAGCTTCGATGAAGAGGAGCAAAAGAAAAAGAAGCCTTTCACAAAAAAAAAGGCTTTAAATGCGAAAGTCAAAACATGGGATGAACTACTCGAAACAACCGATGAGGAAGGAGAAACCGAACACGGTCTCATGGCTATAGGCGATGAAAACAATGAGGTACACTCAAATTCTTCTACTTCCTCCATAGTTGATGACTTGCAATGTGATTTTGATGAATTGCAAATTGAGTTTCAAAATTTAATCGTTAAATACAAAAATTTGAAAAAGGAGCATAAGGAGATTAAGGTTGAAAAGGAAAAATTATTTACCTCTTATGAATCTCTAGACAAAGCTCATGCTCTTACTCTTACTAGAATTCATTCTCTTGAAACCGAAAAGGAATTGCTCACAAAAGATATTGAATGTTTGAAAAATGATGTGCATCGTTTCAACATAAGTACGGATAAAGTCACAAAAATTTTAGATGCACAAAGAGGTGAGCATTCCAAATCGGGACTTGGTTATAAGCCATTTCAAAGTGTTTTTAAGAAAAATAACCAAGGTCCGACTTTTGTACGTGCTAATAATTATAATACTCCTACTTGTTTTTATTGTGGCAAAGTTGGACATTATGCTAATAATTGCAAATTGAGAAATAGCTCAAGACATGTTTGGAGACCCAAAGATCTCAAGACTAACCCCCATGGACCCCAAAATTATAGAATTACCTAAAAGAAATTCTTTTGTAGGTAATAGGGGCTATAACCACAATGGAAGATTCAAAACGGCTCGTGGACAACGGATGTTCACGCCATATGATCGGGAGGAGAGAACTTTTTACCAACATCAAGCTCCAAGAAGAGGTATGGTCATGTTCAACAATGGCAAAGGAAAAATTCTTGAAAATGGAGAAATTGGTAACTCTTCTTTCTCTCTTAGTAATGTTCTATTAGTTGAAGGGCTTAAGTTTAATTTGATAAGTGTTAGCCAACTTTGTGATTCAAAATATGATGTTTCCTTTAATAAAGAAAAATGCCTTATACTTAAAAATGGTGAAATTATTTGTGAAGCAAATAGAAAAGGCAATCTTTACAAAATTTGTACAAGTGATTTGGTTAGTCAAAATGTTTCTTGTTTAGTCGCCAATAATGATTTAACTAGTTTATGGCATAGGCGACTTGGACATGTTGGATACAAGAATTTGAAAAATATTTACAAAAACCAACATGTGAAAGGACTACCCAAATTGAATTTTGAAAATCTTGGCTTATGTGACACTTGTCAAAAGAACAAATTAGTTAAGAGTAGTTTTAAGCCCAAAAATGAAATTTCCACAACCAAACCCCTACAAATGTTTCACCTTGATTTGTACGGGGATATTGGTATGGCTAGTCTAAGTGGAAAATATTACACTTTTGTTATCGTCAATGATTTTTCTAGATATACTTGGGCTCTTTTTCTTACCAATAAAAGCGATGCCGTTAATGAGTTTGTTAAGTTGTGTAGACTTATTGAGAATGAAAAGGAAGATACTATCAAGTCTATTCGAAGTGATCGAGGTGGAGAATTTGACGGTTAATTTAGAGTATTTTGTGAAACCAAAGGATATGCTCATAATTTCTTGGCTCCAAGGACACCTCAACAAAATGGAGTAGCCGAATGGAAAAATCGGACATTACAAGAAATGAGTCGGTCCATGCTCATTTGAATTCTCACTTCCAAAATATTTTTGGGCCGGCGTAAGTACTGCTTGCTATGTCATTAATCGAGTTTATATTCGTCCTAAAATGAATAAAACTCCATATGAGCTTTGGAAAAGAAGAACTCCAAATATTAGTTATTTCAAGATATTTGGTTGTAAATGCTTTATTTTGAATACCAAGGATCAATTGGACAAACTTGATCCTAAGGCCGATGAAGGAATATTTATGGGATATTCAACAAAAAGCAAAGCATATCGAGTTTACAATAAGACTAGTAGAGTTGTTGAAGAATCCATGCATGTTAAATTCAATGAAGCTTGGGAGTTGAAAGAATTCCTAATGATGAAAGTGATGAAGAGGATATGATTGAAATTGATGATCAACCGTCTACATCAAATGATCAACCGTCCACTTCAAAAGGTCCTCAAGAAGATAGAGGTGATATCTCGGATCTTCCGTTGCATTGAAATTTAAGGAGATCACCCAAAAGATCTTATTATTGGTGATCCCTTGACAAAGTGATGACTCGGAGAAAATTTGCCGAGAAAGCTCTTATTTCTCAAAAAGAGCCTAAAAATGCTAAAGATGCTATTGAGGATGAGGATTGGTTCTAGAGATGCAAGAGGAGTTGAATCAATTTGAAAGAAATGATGTATGGGAATTGGTACCTTGTCCTCCTTCTCAAACCATTATTGGTACAAAATGGGTATTTGAACAAACTTGATGATCAAGGCAATATTGTTCGAAATAAGGCAAGGTTAGTAGCTCAAGGGTATTGTCAAGAAGAAGGTATTGACTATGATGAAACTTTTGCACCGTGCACGTTTAGAAGCTATTCGTATTTTACTTGCCTATTCTTGTTTTAAAAATTTCAAACTTTACCAAATGGATGTTAAATCCACCTTCTTAAATGGTATTATTCAAGAAGAAGTCTATGTAAAACAACCTCCGGGGTTTGAAAATTTTCTAGGCCTAATGATGTTTATAAACTTAAAAGGCCTTGTATGGTTTAAAACAAGCACCCAGTGCATGGTATGATAGACTTAGTTCTTTTCTTTTACAAAATGGTTTTATAAGAGGTAAAGTTGATACAACTCTATTTGTTTTTGAAAAGGGGCAAGATTGTTTACTTGTGCAAATTTATGTTGATGATATTATCTTTGGTGCTACTAATGACTCTTTGTGTAAGAAATTCTCTAAGTTGATGCGAGGAGAATTTGAAATGAGCATGATGGGGAGCTCAACTTCTTTCTTGGACTCCAAATTAAGCAATGTCAAGAAGGTATTTACATTTCACAATCTAAGTATACAAAAGAACTTTTGAAAAAGTTCGGCATTGAAGAAGGAAGAACCGTCTCTACTCCCATGGCAACAAATATCAAAATTGACAAAGATGAAAAAGGCAAGTCCGTGGATGAATCAAAATATCGAGTATGATTGGTAGTTTACTTTATTTAACCGCTAGTAGACCGGACATTCTTCATGTCGTATGCCTATGTGCTTGTTTTCAAAGGAATCCCAAAGAATCTCATATGAGTGCCGTTAAAAGGATTTTTCGATATTTGAAAGGCACCATTCAATATGGTTTATTTTATCCAAAGAATGAAAATTTTTGTCTTAAAGGTTATAGTGATTCGGATTATGCGGGAAATATTGATGATCGGAAAAGTACTTCCGGATCATGTCAATTTTTAGGTGGTTGCCTAGTTTCTTGGTTTTCAAAGAAGCAAAATCGTGTTTCTCTTTCAACGGCGGCTCTGAATATATTTCCTCCGCATTTTGTTGTACTCAACTTCTTTGGATGAAACAAACCTTAGCGGATTACAAATGCTCTTTTGAAAATGTACCTATCTTTTGTGATAATATATCCGCTATAAATATTGCTCAAAACCCGATTCATCATAACCGTACTAAACATATTGAGATTCGACATCATTTTCTAAGGGATTGTATTTCAAAACGTAAAATTGAGATATCTTTTGTACCATCTCAAAATCAATTAGCGGACATTTTTACAAAACCGCTATCTTCCGAGACTTTTTCATCAATACGAGCTCGGTTAGGCATAATGCATATTGAATGAAGCTTACGTTTGTATTTTGCGTTTTAAAACTTAGGGGCGAAAAATTGGATTTTTGGTTGAAAATTCGGATTTTGGAAAAACCGACATCTGATGTGGGTGAAGGGTTGAGAACAACCGGTCGCCCTCAACGTCGGCCAAGTGTCGCCCTAAGCAAAATCTTGGATTAAAATGGTTAAATGTCTTGACATTCACAAGTTTAATTTATTTTGGCCATTTTTCGTCCCCTTTGCCAAATTTTCACATATTTCATTCAAAAATGGTTTTCATGCATTTTTTACAACATGGACGTTATATAGCATGACCATCATCATCATGGCTCATCTTTTAGATCAAATGGTAAAATTTCTCTTCTTTTGCTCAATTGGGTTGAACCCTTGAATTAATGACCTTATAGTATATTTCTTGATAATTTACGCATATGATTTTGATGAGCTTATCTAGTATGTTGAATTGTATATTGATTAAGGTGAATTGGTGATAAAATTTTTGGCTTGAAACATTTACAAGGGTTATATACAACCTCTTTTATTTTTCACGCACACTAGGTGTTCGATGAAATGTCGCAATGAAAATTTCAACTTATACATGATTCTCTTGCTTTCAAAGTCTTCTATACTTATTGAGATCATGATTTGATAAACAAAACGAGCGTATGAACTCTTCATATTACATTTCTCCCATTTTCCTTGGATTGTTACACTTTAATTGCTCAACGGTTAATAAACCGTCCTTTGGCGCACTTTGATATTATTGTATGGTGTTTTCACCATTCTAACATTCTTTTGATGATTCCAAAGGGGAGAAAGCAGGATATTGGCTCGTTAGCTCAAGAAAAGCTAATAAAAGCTCGCAATAAGTATTGTGGACTCGAATACCTAGTCGATAAGTAGTGTGGACTCGAATACCTAGTCCATGGCTTGAATTTTGGACTCAAAAGAAATTGATTAATAAGTATCGTGATTGCAGGAGCTTAGCTCATGATGCATCTTATATAAGCTTGTTATAGCTTGTCTTTACTTATAATAATCGTTTGTTGATATGCTCATAAATAGGGGAAGCTTTGTATGAAATGCCTCTAACGGATAGTTTCGTTTGTTGATATGCTCATAAATAGGGGGAGTTTTGTATGAAATACCTCTAACGCTGATAGTTTACTTGTAAAACCGAAAATTTTATTCGTTTTTCAAATCGTCCTCAAAGAAAATTGTTTTGGTTTGTAATCATCAAAAAGGGGAGTTTGTTAGAAAAATGTTTTATCATGATTTTGATGATTATGTTCGATTTTGTTCAAATGAGTTTTAAAACCAAAACAATGTCCCTAAATGTTGTCTAAATACTTAGATCAACTTAAAATGTTTTTACTATTTTTCGAAGTATTTCTTGAAGTTTATTTTCAATAAAAAATTGGACAACACATTTGTTTCAGGCTCAACCTGTCGCCTATAGGGCAACCCAGCTGAGTTGAGTGAAACAGAAAAATGGGCGTAAGAAAAATAGGCGGGCGACCCAGTCCGACCAAGTGGTCGACCGTGAGGCGACAATACCGGGGAGTTGGATTTTTGTTCCGAGACTTCTGTTTTCGTAAATTCTTCAAGGGCAACCGTCACGAGATAAGGGCGACCGATCCCCTGTGTAAAAATTCCGCGAATTCAATTTCAATCTTATCTCTGTAGGCCGGTCGAACCCCCTTTTATCGCCAACTATCCGTGCGTTTTTGACGATTTTTCCCTATTTTGTGGGATTGATTTCTAACAGACTATATTGATCATTTTAAATGGTTTCTTTTGCAGCAAATCACTCCCCAAGGAGGAGCCAATGTCTGAAATGAAAGCCAAGTCCTCTCCTATAAATAGAGCTCCATTCAAGCAACAAAAAAAAAAAAACACATATCAAGCAAAGAGCAATTGAGCAAACACTTTCATATATCTTATTGTATTAGCAAAGCACTTTCACTTGCACTTATTTGAGGTCTAGGCTTTCAATTCTTGATTACACTTGTACTCATATTGTATCAATCATTATTGAGTTGTAATCTTGATTTTGGTCATCATTCAACACAAGACATCCTTGTGAGTATTCTTGTGGTAAGAATACACTTGGGTGATCTAGGTGATAGGTGTTTGAAGGTTGTGGTAATCTTCAAAGGTGTCGTAAGAGGGTTGTGGTAATCCTCGAGTGTTGTAAGAGGATTGTGGTAATCCTCAAGGTGGTGAAAGAGGGTTGTGGTAATCCTCAAGGTGTTGTATTAATTTTTGGTAAATTAATAAAATCTTTTTTTTTGAAATCCATCCCGGATATACTGGGGTGGTAGTAGATTAGGCCCTAGGTGGGTTGAACTACTATAAATCGACGTGTGCTATTTACTTTCCGCATTTAGCATTTACTTTTTGCTTGAGTCTTTTGAAAAAGAGGGCAAAATCTGAAAAGGGATAATATATTCACCCCCTCTAGATTATTGTAGCCACTTGGACTAACAAATTATACATATAAACAACGTTAAATATACGAAGTGGAAATATTTAACCAAGTAAATTAAATGATTTATTACAAAGTATAAATATTGTAATTGAAGAAACTTGTAAATATATGGATTTCTCAACAAATTTGCAGAAATATAACAACAAATCGATAATTACTCACTAACATACGATTGATGCACGTTTCACGTGTATATTCAAATTACACATACATTGTATTTTTTATCAAATTGTGTACTAAATATATTGAAGAAATTGACATACCGAGGATTATATTCAGCTCTAACGTATTCACCGTCGATTTCGCTTGAAGAAAGGCTCGCCATGAAGATTGTTCGCGGATTTGATTGGAGCTCATTTTTGTGTATTATTCTCGTCTGTGGTGGAATTTTGATGTCGATTTACGGGTTTTTTCGACTTTTTCGAATGGAATGGGAGAAAGAAGATGATAAAGGTTTTTTTTAGAGGAGATTGCGTGATTTGCGTGAAGATCGTATTCCAAGCTGGCCTTGAAAACATGTCCCCAACGATAATTTGACTACTTTGCCACTTATTTTGATTTAATCAAATATTTAATGTAATTATAACTTCTATTTATCTTAGCCTAGATATAGATAAGGGATGGTTGAGATGAGTCCACATTGTCTCACTATAATATGTGGTCTCATTTTAACCTCCATATATATATATATATATATATATATATATATATATATATGGATTGGATCAAATGAGACCAATTCCATAGGTAAGGCAGTGTGGGCTAATCATGTCCCACAAATTTAAAATTTTAGATGGTTGAGATTTACCTAATTTAATGGGCTTTTTTATTTTATTTTTAAATCAATAGGGTAAGATGGTAATTTTATTATTTGTAGTTTCGTTCTCGTTTAGAAGCGCCCCCGGATCGATTCATCTCCCAAAATCGCTCATCGGTTTCTTTTTGAATTTTAGACCGGTCATCTTCTTCATCTCCGAAACTCGATAAGGATTTTTTCTAGTATTTTCGACTTTAATTGTGAAACTATACGGTTTATTTTATTTTATTTTTTATTGCGAGTTCTTGTGTTTTGGGGAGAATGCGACTTGAGTTGAAATCGTTATATAGGAGTTTAGTTTGTTTTTCTTTCATATATATTTTTCGGTCATGGTGGTTAAGCTTTTTGTTAATGGAGGTTCTTGGTTTTTTCTAGTCGAAGATGGATTATGGTTTATGTGTTTGATGTATACTTATATTTTAGCATAGGTTACCATTTACTTATATGTTTTTCGATGTATACTTATATGTGTTTTGTTGTATAAGTAGTTAATTTTTGATATATGTATTTATGTTCTTTGTATACTTATGTGTGTTTTTTATATACTTATATGTATTTGTTATATCTTATATGTGTTTTCTTTGTATCTTATATTTTGTTGAAGAATATGATTTATGGTTTTTTTTGAAAAAATTATTGTTGTATACTTATATGTGTTTTTGATCTTTATTTAGTTAATGTTTACCATATGTTTTCTATATATTCTCGCGATGCTTTTTTTTAGTTTTTGTGCGGGGTAGTGTTCATGGCTAAAAGAGGTAGAAAAAGTGAACAATGCATTGAGGGCAATATTTGTATACATAATCGATTTTATTGTATAGTAAGACATAGTTTACTATATAGATAGTCTCGATTTTATTGTATAATTAGACATAGTTTATTATATAGATAATCTAAATTTGTTGTATAGTTAGACATATTTTATTGTACAATAATTTAGTTAATTGATTTGTGTCTATTAGTTGTTGATTTTTTAATTATTGTTATTTGGTATCACCGTAATAAACCGTAATTAATGGTTTGCCCGAGAATAATCTTGTTAACTCGATTTCTTAAATCCGTCGGTCCCCACATGTTTTTGTTTGACAATTTTAATATGCAATAAATTTATATTAAACATATAGTATAATAGTGTTTAGTATACAATAAATATATGTTAAATATACGATATCTTGTATTGCGAGCACATACGTGATTATGTCTCTCCCCAACGTGATTTTCTCTCTCCCGGCATGATTCTCTCTCACATGCTGATTCCATATTTTGGACGGTCCCATATTTGTTTGACAATTTACCTTTATGTGATTTAATTAAATGGTTAATGTATTATTATCACAAGTTATTAAATAACTTTGATGTAAATAGGAGAGAGAGTTGAGATTAGTTCGTCTCACCATAAAATGTGGTCTCATTGGGTGAGTCAATATGGACGAATCCTAGCCACATATCTATGTTTTCAAAATTTGCAATTTAAGAGTTTAAATTGCAAATTAAGAGTTGTTAATTAAACAAATGGGTAAATTAGTCATCCTCAACATAGCCCAGTATTAATGGACTTCAGCTGATTCTGAGATCAACAATCTTCCAATCTCAGCGACAAATTCAACGTGAACAATCCTCCTCATTCTTCTTCAATGCACTACTGTGAAATCATTCATTTTTTTCTTCAATGCACTAATGTGTGAAAAATTACTGAGACAATTGCCATAGTTGCTAGACTCAACTACGAGTTCGAAGGTTGCTTACAAAGATATAATTTGTTTGCTTATATAGATGTGTCGTTGTGCTTTTATATACCATTAACTACATAATCAAGTCATAAGCA